>JAVLVB010000624.1:702127-747810 GCA_032876305.1 Orestias chungarensis | reverse complement strand
TATATATATATATATATATATATATATATATATATATATATATATATATATATATATATATATATATATATATATATATATATATATATATATATATATATATATATATATATATATATATATATATATATATATATATATATATATATATATATATTGCATGCAGGCGGCCTAATATTCAGCTGAGCGTCCTATTAAAAAGATACCTCAAAAACTAGTTTTTCATCATAATCTTCAGATTTAAAAAAATAATATCTGCGATAACTTAATGAAAAACGGATAGTTGCGTGCTGATTACCAATGTTGCTGTTTTTGCCAAAATAACAACATTTGAAAAAAAAATTATTATGGAAATTATGTACTGACATTCTCAATTATTATTTTAGAATTTAATGTAACACCACGAAGTAAGTATTTATAATAAAAAAATCTTATTTTTAATTATCATTAGTACTATCGCAGTGTTTCATGTGAGAACAAACAGAAGTTTTAAAAATAATTAAAAGAAATAATAATTCCAGAAAAATAAAGTCAGTTTGTAATTTCGATGGTTCAATGTCAGGTAGACTCTTAAGATCAACATCTGAGCTCCCAGGTCACTCATCACTGATAAGAGTTTTCTATTTGTTTCGAAGAGAATCGGAAAAGTGGAACCATCGTTTTAGATCAATGCAAAACACACACATATAGTAGGCCTAAGCACAAAAGTATTAAACAAAAACAATATAAAAAACAAAAGACATTTTTTTATTTAATGTAAAAAATATAATTGAACAGAGATGGATGTCTTGAATAAGGTGGAATTAATGCAACACTCATCACTGACACGCAACACTCCCATCTAGTGGTCAAAGGGCGCCACTGCATCAACACTGGTTACGCGGTTTAAATTAGAAAAATGGCGTTTTATCATTTTCTCCATTTTTTTTTTAGAAAAATTGATCTTATTTAAGATCTGAATATCTTTTTTTATTATTTTTATTTTTAAAAATAGAAAAAAAACAGAAAAGAAAGAGATCGAGTATCGTGTTTAAAAAATATATAATTAAACGGAAATTTGTGAGAGGACTTTGGTTCATTCACAAATGCAAAAACAATCAAGCCAAATGATTTCGATAAGAGGTGGCTGAATAATATTTTTTGTTGGTCAGTTTTCCTTAAATGAACTTAGTTACCAGATTATTACATTAAATGGGAATCCAATAGCTTTAGTTCCCTGGATGTTAAGCCCGTTTAAACGAAACGTGGACTCGTCCTGCGCTCCTCTGCGGTTAAACAATGACTAACATTTCTACGGATATTTAAGGCCCAAGAGCTGCAGGGGGACTGAGGCAGATGAAGCCATCTGGTCCTCCTGCCTGTCTGGCCTAAATTACTTTATGATGCGAGCATCTCTGTGTGCTGAAGCTGGGGTGGAAAGTCACGTTTATTCTCCAAATGCAGCCTGGCTGCTGCTTTATGGTCCTGCAGTAGCCTATAGGATAGGATAGGATTATATGGCCCCAATAAACGAGAGGCAACTGAGAGGACTGGGCTGACTTTGAAAAACAAGGAGCCAGCAACGTTTTTTTATGGAGGATAAAAGCCAGAACGAATACCTGGGAGCACAGAGAAACCTTGACAATGGAATACACGAACCCTGACTCACGGATCTTATTTATCAGTGAAAGAGATGGAACATGTGGCAAAGAGCCGATATGCAGTCTACTGCTTCTGTTCACATCACCGGAAACTTTCTAGCCAAAATCAATCAACTTGGTTTAGTTAATTCTTTCTAACCCTGCTGCAACCATGAGACTGTAAAACTAGATTTTGGCATTCAAAGTTTGTAATACAGTATCTGTGTGCTGAATAGCTTCAATAAATCTGCAACAACAGTAACATAAATCTACCTACCCAATTTGTATTTTACTTGATTGCTCAAATTAAAGTGCGAATTCCCAAATATACTGTTCCATATTTCAACTTAAGAAACTTTATTTTTTGTCAATATATTATTTAAGTATGCAAATAGGATGTAAAACGTATAACTCCACCATCTAAAATCAAATATCCTTAAAACACATTAATCTCAATAAATCAGCTCAGTCAACACAAACACATGTAAGTGTACAGTTCCCCATGCTGATGACAAATAAGGCAGAGAGATGTTTTATGGAGGCGCCGGATCTTCACTTTCACTACAGACATCTCTACTTATTGGTTCCCCTTGGCAAGAGAATCACAAGCAGCATCGCAGATTGTTTCATTATGTTAACTATTTTGTTACGAATTTGTATGTCTCGTGAACATAAATGACAATTTAACAACCTTTAAAACATTTCTATATCAACCACATTGGTTTATCAGCAAGGACTACATTCATATGCTAACATAGCATTATATTAGCAGTATTGCTAAACCTGCTAAAATAGCATTATTGCCATTTAGCAGTATTTCTAAATTAGCTAAGTTTATATTATATTTGCAGTATTTCTAAATTAGCTAAGTTTATATTATATTTGCAGTATTTCTAAATTAGCTAAGTTTATATTATATTTGCAGTATTTCTAAATTAGCTAAGTTTATATTATATTTGCAGTATTTCTAAATTAGCTAAATTTATATTATAGTTGCAGTATTTCTAAATTAGCTAAGTTTGTATTATAGTTGCAGTATTTCTAAATTAGCTAAGTTTTTATTATGGTTGCAGTATTTCTAAATTAGCTAAGTTTATATTTTAGTTGCAGTATTTCTAAATTAGCTAAGTTTATATTATAGTTGCAGTATTTCTAAATTAGCTAAGCTTTCATTGCATTAACAGTATTATTGAAATAACTATTGCTTAATTAGCTATGCTAGCATTATATTAGCAGTGTTGCTAAACTAGCTAAATGTTGAAACATTGGTGAAATAGTAACACATTTCTCCTAAATCGTTTAAGGATTTGTTTTCCTGTTAATCTCCCCTGTTGTGTCTCAGAATGGAGAACCTCATGTTGCTAGCAAGTGTCAAGTAGCATTTAAACTGTTGCTAAATGTTAATGTATTAAACTGCCAGGGAGTGTTATATTAAATACGTTAACATTTCTACACATTTACAAACCAACATGCATAATTACGTTGCTAATCATTTTAAATATCCCTGAGAATCTCTTTTTGTGGTTTCAGGTGCACCAAATTGCCAAACAAACACTAAGAAAAAAAAAACGCTTTTTTTGTGAGTTTTTAAAAATAATAAAATTGATTCATACATTCTAACTTTGATTAATCTAATGTCATTTATATTTTGTGCGAGAGGATGATGGTTTATAGACAAGATTTCAAAAAACATAAACCGTAAAATAGTCCTTTTTGCAAAGTAGATAAAAGTCCCCATCATTAGTCAGCTCGAGTTAATCACCAAATATTTTTGATATGTTTACAGTGTGGGAAACACAAACAAAATCCCAACTACAAAACTTTAAAGCTAAAACGTATTCACCAGATAATATTAATGGAGGTTTATGAGGAAAAAGCAAAACAGAGAGACACATTTAATAAGATCATTGTTTTGTTTTTAATAATCATCACAATGAGCAGCATTTTTAAACATGAAGGCCTTACTTATGGCACCTTCCAGTCAAACGAGAGCGATCGTGATGTTCTGAGTCCATCATCATGAAAAAATATCATTAACAAAAACACAATAAACAGTAAACGGAAAAATTAGCCGATCAAACTCTTCAGCTGCCTTACTTTTCCACTCCAACGAGAAAGCCAAGCACATTTGCAAACTTGCTCTCACATCTAACTGACCATCGGACCTTCCTGTCCGAATCCGAAATGGGCTAAAGGGAAAATGTTTGCTCTAGCATTTGACAGGATAATCCTTCCGCTTTCAAAATAATCTTAATAGCGTGATTAGATCGTACCTTATTATCTGAATCTGAAAAGTTGTGCGTGGTTTTCCGTATAAGGTAATCCCTGTAAAACGTCTATCAGGGACCAAAGCTGCAGGATTTGTCACGCCATGTAGCTTAGCAATGACTGGTGCGTCTTTGTGTTCACACGGTGGCGTAAAGGCATGACATCATATACGAAAGCAACAATAGCGTCAATGACAACAATAGCCACAAGACAGTAACAACGAGGAATATGGCCACATAAGGCAACATGCACACTTTGGAAAAAACAAAATGAAACAAGGAAGAGTTAAAGTTCTCTCTACTTCTGATTTCAGGGGAGACCAGTGTTGGCTGTAAAACAGAGGTAAACCCATACACATTTCTGAGAGTGTGACACACATACACAAAAGATATTGTCGATGAATGTTCACTGCATTTATATACAAAAGAGGCAAATTGCGACAAATCTTTGACAAATCTGAATGTCCAGCTGTTACGTTTCGAGTGTAAACCAAGATAAATTATAGCTTCATATATTATTTAACCCCGTCTTAAAAATACAATGTTTTTAAACATACGCAGAAAGTTATTTTATTAGTTTATTTTTAAACCTGAGGTTCAAGACACTTTAAAAAACAAGCCAATGTGTTTCTCTCTGATTTTATATGTTTTGAGAGTGAAATATGCTTTAATTGGGCATTTAATACAATACAATTCAATACAAAAAAAAAGGAATGTAAGAAAAATCTGCATTATGAGTGTGGCTCAATGTTCATAAGCGGTAATCTTACACATTCTACCCTTATAGAAACATGTCCATAGATGCTGCATTTGGCAAATCCCTGTTTTTAACATGTGGACCATGTGTTCACATATTTCCCACATGCTTTAATAGATATAAAGATAGATACATGTGTGCCTCATGTGAATATATGTGATGCACATGTATACAACATTAATACTCCAATGTATGCCTGTGTTGTTTTTACACTGCACATGTATTACAAGGTTTTTTAAGTCAAAAACCACAGAGTCTTAGTTTTATATCATTTGTTTGTGATTTTATGTGAAAAAACTAGTAATTCTGTCCCAACTGAGCAAAAAGCTAATACATTTCAAAACAGAAAAACAAGAACAATCTCAGAAATCTTTTGCTTTTGGTCATCAAAACACGCTTATTGGGTAAGTGGAAAGATCTGTTTATCCTATTTCTGGGCATTTTATGCACAAGCTTAAGCTAAATATTGTGAATATCAGTCACAGAAACTTCTTATCTCTTTAAACAGGAGACCGTATCACGTGAATCCTACTTGAAAACATGAGAGGAATGTAATGAAGCTTAATATGATAACTTAAATCATTGGATTTTACTATTTTTCCAAATTAGTCCAATAAATGTTAACTTCTTATAATTTATTTTTTTACCTTGTTTTGAGGTTTTTGGCTGTCATCAGTTCACGATAATGCACTGCAGGGAGGCGTTCAAGTAAAGTGTCTTATTTTTTTTTTCTATGGGTCAATAAGATCAGTTTTACATGGTAATAAATTCAGCATTGGATTGTGAATAATGTGTTTTTGCTGATAGCACGGTTTCTACCAAGTAAAAGAATATTTTCAAGAGTTTCCATTTTTAGGCGTGCGATATAGCGCCCGGGACAAATCATGACGACCCTTGAACTTTATTGATGTTTTATCACATTATGACCACAACTTTTGCTACAAAATAGTTTTTTTGACTGACATTTTATGAGGTAGGCCAACAAAATGTAGAGTACAAACATGCAAGGGAAGGACTGATGTGGTTTTAAATATCCTTTAACCAGCAAAAATCTAAAAAGTGTGGCAAGAATTTGCATTGTTGAAATCAGTAGAGAGGAATACCCAAAGCATGATGCTACCACCACCATGTGTCACGATAAAGAGAGTGTGTTTAAAGATTAGTGCATTGTTTTTTTTTATCTGATCCTGCTTTAAAATGTCTGTACAGCTTTATTCCATATCTGTTGGGTGTGTTTCTTTATCTTTTCAATGTTTTGTTTTTGTGAATTTGTAGCTTTAATTGCATATATCCAATGAATTAAACAACAGTGTGTATTAGGGTGAGCAAGGTGCTTGATCATGACCTGTTTTATTTTTATTTTTCTATTTACAACAAATTTGTTTTGATTGTAGATTTCTGCAGCAAAGTTCTGATTATTTAAAACATTAAGGCCAGGCGGCAGGGAGGTGTTACAACGCATCCTGGTCTCCCCATCACATTTCTCTATATCATCACCACTGTGAACAGATGATCGGGACGGTTGATGCTGAGCATCTCAGAGCGCCTCTTCCCCCAAATCGCAGGGGTGTCGAAATCAAATAGAAAACAAAATAAATTCATATATGTAGATATAGTAACATAAAATACTCAGCCTCCAGAGCCATCAGTCATTTATATTCCTTCTCTCCCGGATCATCAGCTTCTTCATCTTCATCCGCCGGTTCTGGAACCAGATTTTCACCTGTCTTTCTGTCAGATTTAAGAGTCCTGCCATCTCCAGGCGCCGGTCCCTCGTCAGGTACATGTTGTACAGGAACTCCTTCTCCAGTTCCAAGGTTTGATGCTTGGTGTAGGGGCATCTCTTTTTTCGAGTAGATTTGGCGTGGATCCAGCTGGCTGAGGGATTTTCTTTGAAGAGAAGCACCAGAGAGGGAACACACGTTTTACTATAGGCCAAACACTTTGTGGTCAGATTTCCTCTAGCTGGCCCGAGAAGGTGTGAGTGTGGGTGGTGAGACTTGGGTGAGACAAAGGGAATAACTTTTTTGAGCCCGGTCTTTTAGTTTCATCCAACTAAGTCTAAACAGTCCTGCAGTCTAAATAACAGACTTTTAGATCAAACAACACAACAAACCAGCAGTTAGGCTTGCACATGTTATATGAACTCCACGGTTATATCCTTTTCCAAGTTTTCATTGTAATATAATTTTTCCAGTCAATCCTGACAATTCCTTTTGATTTTGAGTAAACAAATTGTCGATAGTGATGTTTATTATTTCCTCATTAGAAAAGCTGTTCTAATCCCAGCCTTTTTTTATTTTGTTGGGCATTTGAATAATGTTAACTTTAAATTACTTTGTATTGTTACATAAATAAAAATAAACCAAATGTGTGAATGAAACAGTGTTTTCTAAAAATCTCTCTCTCTCATTATTATTTAAGTATTTCCACTTTTTATTTATTTATTTCTAGTCATTTTTAGGGATATCTTGCAGCAAAGGATTTAATGTGCGAAAATAATAAACAGAATCGAATCATTTCTCTTTATTATGATCCTAAATGTATTCAAAGTCAAAAGTCAAAAGTTGTTTTTTAACTAACTTCAATAAAATAATAATTCACGCACTAAATATTTCAGATGCTTGTTCAAACCAAAGGCTTTCAGTCTATTTAAAGCATACACGCTCACGCACACACACACACCCTCTCCACGTCAGCTTGCTAATCCTTTAGTGACAAGAAGCTAAATAACAAGAGCCCCTTAATTATTTCAATGGCCTATAAACTTTTATAATTTTGCGTTTACAAGACGTTTATAGGCCTATAAAGCTCCTCTCACCTACAGAGTCCCAGTCTGAGCCACACCTGTGTGTCGGCGCTCATAATTAACATTCCTTCTGTCTGCTTTCTTTACCCGGGTCGAGTTGCTGCTGCTGTTGCCGAGTCTTCTTCTCCTCGTCCTCCCTCTTCGCCTCGGACCTCCTACCGGCCTCCTCCGCCGTCCCAAGCCGCTCCAGCAGCGCCTCCGCCGGGCTGGGGAAGCCGGGCTCCTCGGTGCTGTCTCGCGACGTCGGGGAGCTCTCCGGCTTTACCGTGTCGTACGGGGGGGTGGCACAGGAGAGCTGGCCCTGCGTGGGGGGACACGCGGGGAAGGCGCCTGGGACGTGCGTCAGTGCCTCGTCCAAGGCCGGGCTCGCGCCCTCCCAGTAGCGAACGAACCTGGCGTCGGACGCCGCGGAGGAGGCGAGGTTCTCGGCGTGGCTCGGAGGCTGCGGGCCGTAGTAAGGGTGCTGGTGGCTCAGGAGGGGGTGAGGAGGGAAGAGGCCCGGGAGGGAGGAGGCGGCGGAGGCGCTCTCCGGGCTGGAGGTGTTCGTCCACGGAGAGAAGCCATTCAGACTCGCTTTGTTGGAAAAATGGGAAAAATCCGGGATGTGCGGGAGAAGCGCTCCCTCCTCTTGCTGCTGCTGCGGCTCCGCTGCTCGGGAGGACTTCACGCAGCCGGCGGCCGTGGGACCCTGCAAGCCTACGGGGATGAAATGCGCACCGTACGCCTCCTCGGTCTGGACACCCATCATGGAATAATAATTCGTTAGCGACATGTTTATTTTATTATTTCAATAAAAAAAGACACTTAAGCGCGCCTGTAAAAGCGTAGATGGGCTGGAACAGCGGCTGGCATCCTCCCCTAAAATGGTAGTAGTTTTTTTCCTGCTGCCCTCACAGTCTCCGCGCCTTCCTATTGGTCCCGGTGCGGGTCACGTGATTGGACAGCGCTCAGCCTGGATGTGGGAAATAAATCAAAGCTTTCTTTTGTGTTGGTGACAGTAAGATCTGGCTGTATGCAGCGTTCACTAGCCAATAAAAAACTAGATGAAATTAATAAATAACGAATAGAAAATAAAGTAAAACGAAATAATAATTTAAAGGCATATATCACATATAAAAAAAAAGCTTTCTGACGGGAAATATAACGGAACCGCTTCAGTGTTCAAGGTTGCGGTCGTTCTCTTTGGGTTAAACTTATTGCTTGGCTCGACCGAAATGTTGTTACTTAATTTTCAATAAAACTACACAAAATAAACGAACCTAAATTTAAATGGGACATATTTGCAAATCCGGCTTTATTTTGTCTTGCTGGTGAAAACTATATTTGTTTCTATTAAATGAAAAGTACCCTCTGAATAGGTCAATACCGTACAGTGTTTATTTTATTACCATATATGGGGCTTTTTTTTCTACTACATACTGTAGTGTCGTCTTGATTGGCGAAACATGCGCAAATCTTTGCGCAAACATAATTGCAAAGTTAATCACAATATATGAAGTCGTGCTGAAGATTTGTTCTATTTTATTTAGACGTTAAATTCGCAAAATCAACAATGTTCTGGTTTAGTCGGTATGAAAAAAAATCTCTTGCCCTAATAATCTTGTTCACTGTTGTGCGCAAGTGATTAATACACCGCAAAAACGAAATTCTGGGTTGAATTTGGACTTTGTTCCGAAGTAAAATAAAGTCTGAAAATACAAGAACACCCTTTTTAATAAACAAAACCTCTTAGCGCCGAACGACGGATTTCCGCGTAATTTCCCTTTAATGCATAGTTGGTCAGATTTAAGCAAACTTAATGAAAGTCCACCAAACTCAACGGACCTGTTTAAAAAAGATTTATCTGGTTATTTTAAAAAGCACACACCCCTTTAACTATATTTAGGCTGTTAAAACAAAATCTGATTAAACCAACACGGTTTAGACAATAATTATGGTTTAAGTTTGTCCGTTTAAAGGCTAAAAGAAACAAAAGCTCGTGTCAGTTTAATGATTTTAAAAGAAGCTATGCCTAGTAAACTAAATTTAAAAGTAATTTTACTACAAATGAATCATTTCCTTTGCGATTATATGACATAAAGCAATGTTTGTATTTTAGTAATGCAATAATTTAATCACAAGTTCATACTCAACTTAACGATGTAACAATTGTGTTCATCCAGAATCGTCTTAGTCAATATGTATTTAAAATAAGAGGACTACTATTGCCAAATACATAATTTGAATTATTTATAAACTCCAGTCACGAAAACAAGTGTCATAGAATCCTCTCTGATCACCTCTGAAGACCCTCTGCAGTGTTTTTTCATTGATTCATCTGGTTTGTCATCCATATTTAAAAAAAAAACTTAATAATTTGTTTAATGCAAGCATTAAAAACAAGTAATAACTTTAATTGACTTTTAAATATTTTCCCTAACAATCAGAGATAAGATGGCTGCTCACTGGCAAGAGGCAAGAACTGTCTAAGAACACACACACTGTCTACAAAAAAGGTCAGAGCAGACTGTACTTCCTCAGGAGGCTCAGATCTTTCAACGTCTGCAGGACCATGCTGCAGATGTCCTACCACTCTGTGGTCGCCAGCGCCATCTTCTACACTGTCGTGTGCTGGGGCAGCCGGCTGAGGACGGCTGACACCAACAGACTCAACAAGCTCATCAGGAGAGCTGGGTCTGTCCTGGGACTGGAACTGGAGTCTGTGGTGCAGGTGTCAGAGAGGAGGATGCTGAGGAAGCTGCTCAGCATCAAGGACAACACCTCCCACCCCATACATGCCACGCTGACGGCCAGTCAGAGCACCTTCAGCCGGAGAAGAAGAACGCCACAGGAGGTCTTTCTTACCTGTGGTAATCAAACTGTACAATTCCTCTTCCATCTGCAGGAGGGATAAATAGTAGTGTAGTTATTGTCATATGTTGATTGTGTACTGTACTGTGTTGTATGTGAGATGAGTGTGTCGTGTTAATTGTTATTTGATACTCTGTAACCCTGGCAAAACGATATCCTTCGGGATCAACCATAGCTTACTTGTATTTTGCTTTAATATTAGTTAGAAGGTTAGTCAGAAAGGTCATAAAACATGGATTTAAAAAATAAATGAAGCTATTTTTCACACCTTTTACCCTGAGGACAGACTTGATTCACAAACCTCTTATTGTTGGCAACTTTAGCATTAAAGCCACAAATATTGGCCAAATATCCAAAATATAGTGACCCAATAGTTTAAATATATAATACGTTCAGCTTGGCTACCTGCTAGTTTGACCTTAAATTCACTATTAAAATGTCGATTTGGAGTCTTCTGGACTATAAAAGCATAAACCTTTAATAAAAAACTAATTGGAGAATTACATATATTAAATCTGTTCTAATAAAACTGAGCTGATTTCTTCCCCTTCAAAACCCAAGCTGAGATGATGGGTCAACAACTTCCTCTTGCTAGCAAGTTTAACTTTAACACCATGACTAAAAACAGCACAAATCTTAGAGGATTAACATATTAGTTTATAAAATATGAACATGTCTCTCCCTTATGGACAAAAAAAAGGATCTTAAGTTAAAATCTACAGCTACAAAATCTAAAGAAAATATTTGGGCCAAAATGTGGTTAAAGTTGATAGGATATAATCACATAAACATCCAAATAGAGTATTTTTTTTTTTAAGTGCAATATTGTTACCTTCAAATTAAGCTGTTATAGTTCATTTTGGCTGCCCCTTTTTTTTGTTTAAAGTATGATGTTTGGGGTTATTTAACCATTAACCTTTCCTGATTGGATTACATTAAAATTTAACACATTTAGGTTAAAAACAAAAAACTGAATATAACACATTTAAAAAAAAAAATTCTGTTTATAGAGCGCCAACTCACGAAATGTCATCTCGGTGCTTAGTTTGACAAAAACTAGGGCAGAAGGACAAGGGCTGAAAAAGAACTTTAAAGCCAATACTGCTGCAATTTATGTCCGTGTCATTCGAGAAAATCCTTGGAAGATTTATTTTGTTGCACAGTTTATTCATGGTGCATAAAAAAGAAGCTTTTAAAGCCATGTTAGCAATATAACAGTGGTGAACCGTGATTAAGGCTGCAGGGAAATGATCAAAAGAAGAGAATAGCTGATGTAATGATTGTTATGTGAAGAATTTCTACTATTTCTCACCTAGTTTGTGATTCTGTTAAAGTGAATTTTCCCTGGAGAAAAGGATCGGCATCAATAGATGTTGCTAGATCTCTTAGTCCTATGATGATTGGAAATAACTATTAAATGCGAGTTTTTGCTTTAAAAATCCATTTTGAGTCGAGATCTTCCAGTCTGATAAACTGCGGCAGCCAGGAGTGACTCTACTAGAGGTCTGTGATTTAAAACATCAACAACTGAAGAAATCTCAGTATTGATGTAAATTATTTCCACTACCTTTCAGATTCAGGCCAACAAAATGTGACCAGTCTCCTTTAATGCTGCGTTACCGTTAAGGTCCAGGGAGACGGACGGAGGTCACTCATCTCCGTTTCTCTTATTTGAAGTGCTTTCTCAAGCAACAGAAAGAAGAGAGGAAAAAAGCGGGAAAAATTCATTACACACATGTGAGGCACTTATGATGAAGTCATTCTTTAGAACCAGGCACATCTCTAATGCTAGACCCCCCCCGCATGTTTTTGCTCTATCCTACACACACAATATTGTGTTACCTTACAGTAAAAAAGAAAAACATAAATTAATTTTATTTACGATTTTATGTGATACACAAGCAGCATGTAATCATAAAGTGGAAGAAAAACATATTGTTTTAAAAATAAAAACCCTCCACTCTTAATCCATTATTAACAAAGGGGCCCCATGGAGAAAGCTAATTAGAAAATAGAATCATATGTGTGAACATTAATGATGGAGTTGCTCCAGCTCTTCAGTGGAGGCATCTGAGTTTTCAACTTTAGAGTATCGGTGAGCAAAACTCATCAAGAGGACCAAGGAACACAATTTTAATCAGTATTACAAACCTAGAATCATCCTACAGAGCCCTGTCTACCATGGCCGCAAACCTACCACGGATATGGAAATCTACTTAGAGAGAGCATTAATCAATGAAGTAGTGAAGAGTTGTCTCTCTGGAGGAGCTGAAAAGAGTCACAGCTCAGTCAGTAGAAACTGTTGTCAGGACAGCTACTAGTCGAGCTCTAGGCAAAGCTCTCCTTAAAGAGGGAATGAAGAAACCGTTGTTGAAAGGAAGACATAGGAGATCCTGTTCATAGTTCCCCACAAGCAATCTAGGGGCGAAAGCAAACATCTGGAAGAAACTGTCCCGATCAGAAGAGAATAAAGCGGAAATTTCTGGCCTGCAGGCGAAGCGCTGAGTATCACCGAAACTACATCCACTTGGCATCCAATTAGTATCAGTATCATGCTGATACCTTCCTACAGTACAGTGACCCTAAACATCTCTTAGCTGCAGTGGATGGTTCACATTCATCAGTAATCCGATGCAAGACTTCAAAAAATGTTGCACTCTGAGGGAAAGAAGGCATTCATCCTTTTTTTTTGTGAATCTTCTCAGACTACTTTGTCCTCCACGGTTTATCACTGCTGCTGGAACCGCAGCATCTTTTGTCTTTACTGGCGCACAAGAGCGTCGCAGCGGAGTTTAGTGTCTCCCGTCGAGCTGAATCCCTTCAGTTCCAGGCAGACACAACATTTCTCCCCTTTCATGTTCTTCTCTTTTTTCTACGTCACACATAAACACTCCCACCAGCTGCATTCCTGCTTGAATGGACAAAGAGAGCGGCAGTAGACCCCCTCCCAATAAAAGTCATCAGGAGGGAGGAAATGGGGGTTCTGATGGCGGGGTGTGCTGTGATTTGTTTGTGGTTCAAGGTTTATTAGCAGCCTTGGACTGATTGTGTGTTTTCTGCTGTCTGGAACCCCCTGTTGTTCAAAGTCAGGAGCCAATGACTGCAGGAAGAGGAACAAGAAAAAAAGAAACCAGAAAAAAAGAAATCAGAAAAAAAGAAACCGATAACACAGAACGAAAGTTGCTCTTTACTTTTGTGCTTCAGTTTGATGGGTCAGCTCTTTGTAGTGGAAAGTTACGGCTCAGGTCGTAAAAACCTGCTTGATATCTTACCTTTTACTTTACAGCTTATTTAACTGGGCCTCTGGGCATACTTACCTAGTTGCAAACGTGATGATGCATAACCCCAACTTCTTTAATGCAGCATAAAAAAAACTCCTATGTGTGCGACTCTGGCACAATCTGTCTTGTTTAACAGACAATCATCCTACTTGATTAAGTTTATAAAAGGCCTCTAATAGTATGTGTGACCTAAGGGTCACATCATCCTTTTAATCACAATCAACTGTGAAATAAACCCATTTTATTGGATTTATAAGGATTTTTTAAATCACTTTGACATTTAAAAAGTTAATTCCCCCCCCCCCCCCTTCTTCAAATAAAACAGTTGCCAACTTGGGTTCAAAGGATTTGCCTAAAGACCCTTTGACATGTGGGGAAACTGAGCCTTCAACCTTCCAAATTGGCTCCTTCTTTCTGAAACTAACCAATTTCTTCATGATAAAAAAATACTTTAATGAAATGAAATATCCAGAACGGTGAGAAATTCCATTCAGCATAAAAATCTGAGTTTGATAAACATTTGGCTGAGATTCTGTATGAGGGAACATCTTGTTCTGTCCAAGTATAGAAGCGTTTAAAAATCCAGGGTTGTCACTTCAATGTCCTAATCAGACACGCAACCTTTAATCTGTCTGATTTCACAAGCGTTTGGCGGCCGTTTACTTCAAAGATGTGCAAGAAAGAAAAGAAGGACCCATCTGAGCTAAGATGACTATAAAACAGAAAACAATGAGTCTTTGAGGCTGAAGTGGCCCGTATTTTCCGCGCATTGTTTTTTTTTTATCTCGCTCACTTAGGGTGAAGATAATCTTACTGGTCACAGAGCAAATAATACCGAATCACAGTGTAACCCGCGCATGGGTCGCTTTGTCAGAGAAACTGGGTCTTGTTACCTGAGATTTCGTGATGTGCAGCCTATCGTCTTCCTCCATCTTGGCCTGCAGACCGTACCGCAGGGTCCCGTTCAGGACTCCTGAAAGGTGAGATAAAGCACACAACAAACAGATGGTGAGAGAAGTGCACTGAGGGATTGGTCTACTGTGGAAAGCAAGGATTGGTTGGAGAGGAAGCGAATCACGACGCTTCGGGGGATTTTTGTTCTGTAAAAAACATACGAGATCACAGAGAACATCTAAGAACGGCGCCTATTGATAAGCCACCATGGTTGTTGTTGGTATTCGTTCTTGCTGACTGAGGAGAAATTGGATTATCATATTATTATGATGACATAAATGGTTCACCAGTCAGTAAGAAAACATGTGAGTAGATGACGGGAATAGAAAGTGATTCGGTTTGTGACAGAAATTAGATGAAAGAAACACTGTTCTTCTGATTTTTCTGTAAAATGACTTTATTGCATATATTTTCTTGAACAGCACTTCCTGATTTTCTTATTGGCTTATAGAGTATTTGACTGTTTGGCCATAATTACAGGAAAGGGATTTTATTAAATAACGTAACTTGGCCCTAAAGAGAGGTATAAATAGGGTTCTGGTCTGATAAACGGGCCATAAACTAATTTGGTCAATCAGGACAC
Organism: Orestias chungarensis; assembly: GCA_032876305.1. NCBI lineage: Eukaryota > Metazoa > Chordata > Actinopteri > Cyprinodontiformes > Cyprinodontidae > Orestias > Orestias chungarensis. The sequence continues at coordinate 732,690 of JAVLVB010000624.1, read as the reverse complement.
AACTCCACCTTTGCCATTTTATGCTTTTCCGGGTTTAGTTAGGAAACACAGGTACAAGTTAGGAAGGAGATGAACTGACCGGCTGCTGCTCATCTTCCACATTCAGAATTTTTAGCTTTGCAGTTTTGGTCTTTAAGTTCTGGAGGTTGTTTTTGCTTCGTTATATGACAAAGACTTTTACAAGAGACTGAAGGATTCATGGTATTTTTTCTCCATAACCAATGAAAATTCGGCAACAACAGAAAAAAGTCACCCGGCCCAAACACGATTATCCAGTCTTTCCAGCGATAAGAGCCAGTATTGAGGCATCCAGACTGCACCTCTTGATTTTCTCAACCTCTATGAATTAATTGGTCAGTTTGAAACAAATCCTAGTTCCTGGTGTTTAATTCTACATAAATCCTCATAAAATCTCCTTGCTGAATAATCCACGGTTGTAATAACAAAAAGAACCAATGACAGCAGCTCAGGCCCCAAGTGATAGACTAGTGGTAAAGGTTCGTGTGGATGGGATTAGGAGGTTAGGCTCTTCAATTTACAGCTCCGTGCCACAGACACTTGGGAAAGTTTAGTTTTTGTTTGGGGGGTTTTTTCGTGACATTTTAGGAACTGTTTGAGGATTGGATTAGCCAACAAAACGAAAAATAAGATCTATAAAGAACTGGATGGGCTCATTTCATGGAGAGAAACTTGACCGACCTGAACAAACTCTATTCAATAGCCTAGTAGAAATGCTTTTGAATGAGTAGACGGTAAGGCCTAAACTCACATCTTCTTCTATTGACACACACACACACAGACACATGTTATACACACACATACACACACAGAGAGAGAAAGAGACTTAATACAGTATTTGTTGGAAAGCTGAGCCTTACAGTATGAGTAATGTAGACACCTCCACACAGATACAAACCTCACCATCAATGTCCTACAGGGACATCAATGTCCAACATGCTCTAGCTGTGAAGATTTTCATGGACCATGTCACAAAACTACTACAATTTTGAAACTGGAAATAATTTATTTTATTTTATATTTCTTAATGGTTTTATGGTTTTTTTATATTGATTTTAGGATTAAAGAAAAAAAAGATATGAGGGAAAACGCTTTTAAATGCTTTACAGAGACAAATAATAACAGAGAGTTTGTTAAAAGCTTCTCACCTTTTTCTAACCTCTATAGGGAAAATGTGTTATTTCATTTTAAATATTTTAAAATATGCACTAAGTTAAAATATATGCGCAGGCCACAGAACTGAGAGTGCATTTAGGTTCAATTCTTTGCGTATTTATTTTTGATAATGCTCACACTGGGAACAAAAACGCGAATTCTTTTAAATTATTATTTTTGTTTGGGATTATGTTGAACATGATTGTAGAAAGATTTTAAAGATTGTAAAAGTAGAGTTCAATATATAATTCCGTATGTCGTATTTTTTAATCTGTTTTTTGAAGGAAAAATAAGAATTTAAAAGGAAACACAAACAGTAACAACATGCCAAGATTACATTTATTTAAATATAATCGAATTATTCCACAGAACTGCTGAAATTATATGACTAACAATCAATAAATAAATCTGTTAAATTTGTTACTTTATTTTGATTCTGTCCTATTTTATAGCGGCCAAATGACCTAATAATGAACAACAACTTAGTTATTGAAAATAGAGCTAAGAACGCAAATTTTGTCAAATTAAAATTATATTTAATACCTATATATCTATACGTTATAAAAAGCCTGAACTACAATGAAAAATACACCAAACCCTAATCTCCCGACTCTCTTTAGGTTAAAATAAAACGATATATGAAATTAGCTGTTAAAAAGGGAAACTAAACAAATACAAAAAGCAGAGACAGACTCTTAAAACCTGCCAATTTCTTTTAATCAGGGGCAGAAATGAGGATTATCCTGCAGGAGATCATGTTCGGGTCAAACTCGAGCAGCTGATTGGCGGAACATCTCAGAGACCCCTCAGGAGGTTTAACAGCAATTCAAGCGACTTTAGAATGATCCTGAGACGTGCAAACAGCTACTGATGTATAAAGCTAAACATAAGGGAAAGTGTTCAGTTTGTTTTATTATATTAGTATTTTTCTATGCCAGTTAAAAGGGGCATCGCCCCAAACAAAGCGCGTTACGTTATTTACAGTTTAAGATCAACGAAGATTCCTATTAGTGTGTTTAATAGGCTGCCTTGATTGACTAGGCTTTGTTTTTGAGACCTTTCTTAAATTAAATTAATTTTTTTTTAAAGCTAGATAAGAGATCTTCATCCACGGAAACACCAAAAAAAAATCAAAAGTATAATAATAATAATAATAATAATAATAATAATAATAATAATAATAATAATAACAATAATAACAACAACAACAATAATAATAATAATAATAAATTATTCGTAATATTATTATTACTATTATTCGCTTTTTTACAGATCTTTCTTTTATAATGTTTTCAGTTCAGTGCTTTACATTAATTCAAGTTTGCATTTTTTGAACATTCCTGTTTAAATGCGTCTCTCAGGGGGGAAGAAACAGCAAAGTTACAGAATAAAAAGGTGAGTGTCTTGTTAGCAAGTTTCACTTCAGCGTTGGATGTTTTATTAAAATATTAAACTTTATGTTACAAGATTAAAATAGATTTTTTTCCCACAAAATTATTCTATCAATGTCGCTTGTATACTAGTTTCATGAATCATAGTTTACTAGGAAGGTTGGCTTTCGCATTAGTGCTTTTAGGAGCAATTTAACATGTAAAATTTCGAGAAAAATCAATATGTATTCATAAATATTTTGTATCTATTGTAATCATTTCTCAATTGACGCTGTTGCCCTTTAAAACGTTGTTTACGGACAAAAAATGCTCAGAGTAAATAGACAGCTAGCAAGCTATCTCTGGCTTTAGCATTAGCACTGATGCTAAGCTAATGTGGGTCATAAAAGGCAATTAAGAATGCCTTAATTTCAACTGTTGCCTGGCAACCAGGGCTAAGACGACTGTTCACTGACACAAAGGTTTCAGGGATCATAATCCCTGAGATGATCGAGTTGGTAGCAAGTTGAAGTAGTTCAAGTATAATAATAAAGTATAATAAATAATAATAAAAAAATAATAATAAAAAACTCAAATTGTGGCAATAGTTTTTAACTTTTTTCCGTATTATCTTTATTGTAAGACTAATATAAACACATTAGCATTACAACTTATAATAGCAGTTTATTCCAGTCACTTAGTATTTTCATGTAATTAAAGTGCCAGATGTTGTAAGAATCTAACTATCATTAAAAATCACATTTAGTATATGCTTGATTAAAACAAACAAACAAACATTGGATAGAAATGTATATGTTTCTAAATTCCTTATTTAGTGTAATCTAGCAGTCATTACCCATGTTGGTCATGTAGAAAACTAAATGTAAGTTTCTTTAATTATGCACAAACAGACCTGACTTGTGTTCAGACAATATAAATAATGCATATCTGCAGATGAAAAGTTGGAATAGCAATTCCTTACACTGTGTTTAATTTACTGTGGGTTAATGAAACGGAAAGACCCATTAGCATTAGGATTACTCATCAGCTCTGATATATATCAGCAACAAGAGCTTTTCTGGATCTATCTGGTGTGTGTATGTGTGTGAAGAAGACTGAGAGGTTTATTAGAGCCATAACTCATTGGACACCAGAGGAAACTCTGAACAGTAAAGTTGAAGGCCTAATCTCTGCACACTGCAGCCAAATGTTCAATGGAGCAATTCAAAATAAAATCTGCTGAATACCTGACTAACAGCCTGACCACTGCATCAGTGACTGTATAACTATGGATTTGGGGTGAGTTTTAGACCATCACTTGAAATGTACGCACATGTTCGAAGTAATTCAGATTTTTTTAAAGAGGGCAAATCGAAAAGAATACCCTCTAACAGGCTTCTTTATTTGAGCGTGCACAAATATTCCTATAGATTTATGATCACATTTCAGAAAAATCTTTGATGTCGTTTGACTAAATTAAACCCCAGAGATCTAGTGAGTATATGGCAGCATCTAGCGGTAAAAAACAGTATTACAACACAACTACTTAAAGTCTATTAATTTGATGGGAAACCTTAAAACCCAGTCTTTTGCTGCATTAATCATTTCTTACAGGCTGTAATTTACAGCCATGTGATCAGCAAGCATAGACACGCCATTAACAAAAACTTTACTGTTTAATTTTATTCTAATCCTACTTTAAAGTGGTCTTTACACATTTCCGGTTACGGTTTATTGTCTTTCTAACATGTTCAAGACAACAGTGCAACAAATGAGCACCAGGTAATGTTTATTAGAGTCATCAGCACAGTTAAGGCAACTACATAAGGTCTGCAGCTGTAGAGTAATTGTAGCATGTTAAGATTCATCTTCAGGGGTAATCCTGGTACTGAGGGGCAGGAACCTTTAGCGTGTTGTTTCATTGTCTTCTCAGGTGCATTTTCATTTTACTTAGATTTCAAGGAATCAAGGAATCAAGGCATTTTATTTGTCATCACATCACATGTGGTACATGAGGAGGGACGAAATTCTAATCATCGGTCCAGTTTACACCCTGATAGCAATTTTAAATACTATAATAAATTATAAGACCTATGCGAGAATAGGATTGAACACAGAATCTACAATATGGGACTTCGGACATAGCAGCAATGAAAATTCGGAGTGCAAATAGTATAATAAAATATAAAGAACTATACCAGAAATGGGATTTAACTACACAGAATCTACAATATGGGACTTTGGTCATAGCAGCAATGAAAATTCGGAGTGCAAGTGACATATTAATTGACATTTTAAAGTGACATTTTAAAGTGTGATATTAAAATGAACAGTGCCGGGTAAATGCGAAAGTGTTTTTCATTTCTAACTGTCCTTCTGTGTGTTTGAGAGTCTCACAGCTTAAGGAATGAAGCTGTTTCTCAGTCTGGTGGTTTTGCACTTGATGCTCTGCAGCCTCCTGTCTGAGGGGAGCGGGACAAAAAGTTAGTGTGCTGGGTCTGTGGGGTCCTTCATGATGCCGGAGGCCCTCTTCCTGCATCTGGAGGTGTAAATGTCTGTGGTGCTGGGGAGGCTGACTCCAACAGTTCTCTGTGCAGCCTTCACCACTCTGCAGAGCTTTCCTGTCTGCAGCAGAGCAGCTTCCATGCCACACGTTGATGGTGGAGCACAAGACGCTCTCCACCACACATCTGTAGAAGGATACAAACGTATGAATCCTTCTGCTCCAGGTGGGTGAGGGCAGTGTGGACCACGGAGGAAATGGCGTCCTCTGTGGATCGATTTTTCCTGTATGCATACTGGTGTGGATCAACAGTGACGCTGATGTTGGCTTTGATGTGAGTCTGAACCAGTCTCTCGAGGCACTTTGTGACTATCGGTGTGAGGGCTACTGGCCATTAGTCATTCAGACCTGTCACTGCGGAGCTCTTTGGGACCGGGATGATGGTAGCGGTCTTAATGTAGGTGGGGACAGCTGCCTGGAAGAGGGAGGCGTTGAAGATGTCCGCCAGCACGTCTGAGAGCTGGTCCGTGCACTCTCTCAGCACCCGTCCGGGGATGTTGTCTGGGCAGCAGCTTTCCGGGGGTTGATCCTCCTCAGCGTCCTCCTTACTTCTGCTGGAGTCACACTGATGGGCTCTTCTCCTGGTGAAGTCGGGATTCTGGTCCTGGGGGGGGGTGTCAGGGTTCTCAAACCGGGCGTAGAATTGGTTGAGAGCCTCAGGCAGGGAGGGGTCTTTGGGGCATTGTGCAGATTTGGATTTATAGTCTGTAATGCACTTGATGCCCTTCCACATGCTCTGCGGATCCTGGGAGGAAAAGTGTTCCTGGATTTTCTGAGCATATGCAGCTTTTGCCCTCTTAACTCCTGCAGTCAGCGCGCTTCTTGCCCTCCTGAGCTCTTGTGAGTCACCAGACCTAAACGCAGCTTCGTCAGTTCTACGTGGTTAAAATCCCCCGCTACCACGTAGAAAGCCTCCGGGTGCTTGTTCTGAAGCGAGCTGATGTTGTCATGTAGCTCCTTCAGCCGATGTTAACAAACAATTACCCTTTTTGACTTTCACCCTCTGCATCTCAACAGGGCTTCCTTGGGGCTGGTTACCCTCGCAAAAAACGAAGGCACCTAATGTTCTCAACTTTTGCACAATGTCTTCAGTAAAACTAGATTCTTTAATATGAGGGTTCCTAAGTCAAGTCCCAGAGATTTGCTATGTCTTCAACACATCTTAAACATCCATCCATCCATTTTCCAACCCACTTATTTTTGTGGGGTCGTGTGGGCCTGCTTGTGCCTATCTCCAACGCATTTTGGGTGAGAGGCGGTGATACACCCTGGTTAGGTTGTAGTCATCGCAGCATCTTGAACATACATCTCTAAATTACGTGTGTCGAATCTTAACCAAGAATTGGGAGTCTTGGTAAAGGGATTCAGTTACAAGTTGCAGGATGCTAGGTTTCCAAAACTGGACCTGGATCCTGGGAGGAAAAGTGTCCCTGGATTTTCTGAGCATATGCAGCTTTTGCCCTCTTAACTCCTGCAGTCAGCGCTCTTTTTGCCCTCCTGAGCTCTTGTGAGTCACCAGACCTAAACGCAGCTTTGTCAGTTCTATGTGGTTAAAATCCCCCGCTACCACGTAGAAAGCCTCCGGGTGCTTGTTCTGAAGCGAACTGATGTTGTCATGTAGCTCCTTCAACACATCTTAATCATGTGTCTTCAACACATCTTAAACATCCATCCATCCATTTTCCAACCCACTTATCCTTGTGGGGTCGTGTGGGCCTGCTTGTGCCTATCTCCAACGCATTTTGGGTGAGAGGCGGTGATACACCCTGGTTAGGTTGTAGTCAATCGCAGCATCTTGAACATACATCTCTAAATTACGTGTGTCGAATCTTAACCAAAAATTGGGAGTCTTGGTAAAGGGATTCAGTTACAAGTTGCAGGATGCTAGGTTTCCAAAACTGGACTTGGATATCCTTGATGTAAAGCTATAGTATCCATAGTGCTTTCTGAAATAAAGTATAAAATAATTAATTGTGAACCACCACACTTTTAGTAACTCTTGATCCAAACCAAGTCTCTGGCACATGATCTGGTTCTACTGGCGCCAGTACTGTATCTGGCTCTAGTCACTTCATAGGGGCTAGTTCTGGGTCTGCCAGCTTTAGGACAGGCTCTGTTGCTGAGTCTGACCGGGGAATTCTTCAGCTGATCTGATTAGTCTTGTGCCCAATCGTCTTCTACTTTATTCTGGCTGGAACTCAAGCACTCAGATATCCTTGAGCATGGTTGCAGAACTGCATGTGCATAAATGATACCATTGTTAAGAGACTTCCTTTCATGGTTTTCAAGCTTCTGACCCACATTAACAGAGGACTCTCATGAGGACAATAATAATTTGAAAGGTTTGTGGGTGATCCTCAAACTGGAGACAGCGGACACGGCAGGGAAACGGAGGGGACTCAGGAAGCGGCAGGAATGATGTGGGGAACCGGAGGCTTCTGGAGATGAGAACAGAGCAGGTGAGATGTTGCGGTGGACGAGTGGCAGGCCTGGACTGGCCATAGGGAGAACCGGGAGTATTCCCAAAGCGCAGGTCTAATATTGGCCTGCTGGCCTGCGTCTCTCTTTAAAAAAATAATAATACATTTAAAAAGTCTGCTGGCAGTGTGAATATCAGATAGACAGACCGGCTTTGGAACAAGCCACAGAGGAAGTCAGGCCAGCAGCATTTGAGGAGGGAAAGATGATTGGTTTATTTCGATTAAGACCCGCCCCCAACCTCCGCATCAACCACACAGGTGTGGAGGAAGGGGCGTGGCGTGTGTCTGTTGACGGCAGCTCGCGCAACGAGCAAGCTGTGCCATAAGTGAGGAGACGCGACTCGAGTCTCCCGACGGGGTAAAGGGAACAGAGAGAGAGACAAAAAGAGAAAGGCGCTGGAGGAGGATGCAGAACGCAGAAAAGTAACAGATTTATTTATTCAGTCCCCCCTTGTTGCCATTAAAATAAAGATTACAAGTAAGTTACAAAAACACACAACAAAACACGCACACACAAAATGTTGGTACAAAATTATTTTAAGGTTAAATATATATATTTTTAATTTTAATATTATATTTGTACCAACTTTTTTTTGTTTAAAGTTTTTTTTCTTTAAAGGAACTGGAGGCTGAACACATTCAGTCTACAATGTAAATATGGAGCCTATATAGGTTTAGGCAAGGCAAGGCAAGTTTATTTGTATAGCACATATTTGTGTACAAGACAATTCAAAGTGCTTTACATAAGAAAAAATATCAGAAAATGAAACAATAAAATAAGCTTTGAATAAAAAAAGAAAATAAATAAAGGTTAAAAAAAAGAAAAAAAGAAAAAAAAAAGCCTTGAAATTAAGATAAGGACTAGGAAGTTTACACGGCAGTTTATTATTATTATTATTATTATTATTATTATTATTTACTTTTTAAGTAATTTATTTTCCAGCAAATGGGATATAATCTTATCATTATCATGTATATCAGTACATTACATTCATACGGATAGTCTCACAGTCTCTTCTTCAAAGGTCATTTTAATTCAAAAAGATTATTTATCCCAAAGGGAAAATTAAAATATAAAAAATAGCATTTAGATGATGGAATTTAAAAAAATTATAATAACTAACCTTTGATATAAAGATTTTATACAATCGCACGTTCACACACACCCACACACCGAGGACATAGAATTCACAAAAATTCACACCCACACAAACACCCACACTAATACACTGCACAGGCAAAAAAGGACTTATATTCAGTCTGTCCAATGGTTGATACAACAAATTATCCCACCGGTCACAATTGTGACTGAACATAAAACACACTTTTTCACACACTAGCTGATAAACCCATTTAATCCCAAATTTTTCCCAGTCACAAAAATATCCAAATCGCTTGTCATTAGATGCCCTTTGAAACATTCAATCATATTATTTTTAAATTTTCATGGAGAAGTGTGTGAAAAAGTTTCAGCACCATGGCCAACATTTCAGATGTAGAGGAGGCCTCTAGGCTAAATCAGTAGATAACGCTGACATTTTATTGAGTGACTATTTTGTAGCAGGATAACTTGCAGCAGTGCATGCATTTCAGTACAATTCGGTTCATGTAGCCGCAAGTTATAAAATGTTTTCACATGACGCTTTAAAAGAAAAATCCTTTCAATCCAATAATGCCAACTGATCAGTTACTGAACAGTGCATAAGACTTATTTAAGCAATGTAAAACCAGCAGTACACCTGCAATCTGAGGGCAAAGTGCTCTGTTAAAAAACAATAAATAAACAATAAATAAAGTTTTACATTTTCGTTAGAAACGTTGGTCCAGTGTTTTATATCAGATGTGTTTTTGACGGCATTTTGTGGACTTCCTGATAGGAAAGAGTTACAGTAGTCCAGCCTCGAAGTAACAAATGCATGGACTAGTAGACACCACTACTGGATACTTTTCTAATTAGACTAGGATTACTAAGATTACTTGTAACATGTTTAAAAGAAAACAAACAGAAATACCTAGTTTGGTTGACACGGTTTAAGCTGTCGCTTGCAAAGCAGCTAATACATAAATGCTTTTAATTTTCCTTGATTTTGTATCCAGTGGAAGTTATTATAAAAGGCTGTGCTTTCCAAATTATTGCAAAAGAAGATATATTTGATATTCGAACCATTACAAAAGCAGTTATGTGCTTTTATCGGGTTTCTCAAGGATTTTAACAATTTTTCACAATTGTCAATGAATACTGACAGTCCACCGATTTTTTAAAAATGTATAAAAAATGAAATAATTAATTTGAATAATCTGTTTTTATATCAAATTTTTCAAGTCACTTTTCACATTTTAAAATAATTTTCTACAGTCATCCTTTTAATGTTGAAGAAAATGTATCTGATCTCCATTTTCAAAAATAATGTGTTCTTCACTTTAACATTTGAAATGGAGATGTTGTTTCTTTAAAATATATATTTAAATAAAAAGTTGTTTTTGTTCACTGTAAACTGGTTTGTCACGTTGCAGAATGATGCTCTGACTGGTAGTTGCAGTCTTGTTGGAGAGCTTTTCTTTTGCAAATCTGTTTTACTTCAGCCAAATTGCAGGAGTTTCAAACAAGATCATATGAAAATCAATTCATTCAGATCTAAAGTCAGACATTATTATTTTTTGGCTGTTTTTTTTGTTGTTTTTTTTAAACCAGTTTTCTCAATACCTTGTCACCTAATTCAATTAACAGTTTGAATTTCTTTTACGTTAGTTCACTCTCTTCCAGTTGTTTTCCTCCAGCTTCTCTCTGACCTATTCCTTGTTTTTTGCAAGTTTGTGCTTTAATGAATGATAATGTTGTCACTCTTAAATTTGTATTTGACTCCTTTAACAACATAAAACGACACTTTGTAGTGTTTTTTATGAAAAAAAAAAATTTCCAGCGACCTTTTAAGATTTTGGACACTTGGCTAAGATATCTGCTCTGACTGACATTCAAACTAAATGCAAGGTTTTCAATTCTAAAAACGTGAAATGCAGCCAAATCATCAGATGTATATTTCCCAGAAACATTGAAGTTTATGTTTCAGAGTGCACATTATAGTTAAAAAAAGGATTTATACTTATTTTTAGTATTTAGGAGCGTCATGTATTCCTTTTCCTGTCAGTTATAAGCATTTTTAGACGATTTGCCTAAATTCTTCAGCCTGTAAAGATAGTACCAGTATCAGTTTTGCAGAACTTTCAGTCATTACACAATATTGGGGAAACATCAGAAAGGAAATGATCTAAGTTGATGCAGCACAGAAGCTTAAAATGATTATCAGAAAGATACATTTGGGCATCGGCTTAGTTTTTGCTGCAACACTCTGCAAGAAACCACATTTTTAGGAGCAGGTCTAGAACCTGAGCACTCTCAAGCATGCGGACCCAGGTAATTTACTTTGAAAATTAACACAGTTGTCATTACTTATTAGATTTACATGGCCCAAGAGCTTTGTAAGGTAATAAGGCATAAGAACTGTGTGTATAAGAAAGAGAATTTTTTTTTATAATTTAGTGACCAATGTGTAATAACAGCAATCTTCGCACCAAATTTTCATTTTGACCGAACTATATTCTTACTCTCAAAGAGTAAGTTAAAACATTTACACGTATCTATTTAGTATCTAAATATCAATTTTTTTCTTAATTCAGATATTTATAGTCTTATATAACGTCTTGTAAAACGTATTCTGGATAAAAGTGGCAAGTTTGAGAATGATCAGTAAAACTTTTAATCTTTTCAAGATGTCATGAGAACATTTGTTTGGCTTTTCTCAAGACCTTGCTTTGTGAGTGTTTTCTTTTGACTTTGAAAGCTTTTGTTTGAACATTTGTTATTAATTTTCAGACAATATATCTTAATTTGGATGTATTATCCATTCAGGGATAGAATACAGGTAGACATAAGGGTTTGACCAAAGTTGTATTCAAACATGTTCACTCTCGGCTATGGCTAAGAACACGTATTGTCCCTTTTCCTCGACAGTGGCTTTCTTCTTGCCAGTATTACATAAAGACATGACTTGTGGAGTCCTGTCTGTGGTTCTTCTGACATATATTAAAAAGACTGTTACTTTACACGAACAGTTGATGCATTTATATTAATTTCAAGAAAGATTTGTATTTTTTGAAATATGCGTTTTTAATTTGTCTGGCAGCAACAGTCAAAAAACGGTTTGAGAGAGTGTCCTGCTAGAAAGATGCAATAAAACTTTTACTTTAATATAAGACCAGAAGGGCAACAAATTAATTCGGGTGCCGCAATTCCCCCTAAGGAGTCAAAATTTTGCTGTTGCATTAGGTTGACCCTAAAAGCACAATATAAATAGAGTAAATAGGCGTGATTTAGGTAAGGAAAAATATAGTACATGATTATCTGAGGGATAAACCATATCTCTGGTCTGTGAGTAGCTGAATTTTCGCCATTTCTCAAAGATGTAATTTTCAGATGCACGTATTATTTACAGAGAAGAGATATGTCTTCATTGGTTACAATGTTACTTTGTCGTAAACGTTTTTGATTAGGTTGTGTTTCAAGCCAGTTTGTAAACATAGGTAATCTATAATGGTCTTGTCTCTTTCAGGCTAACGCATGGATTACAGCTACAATTGGGATTTTAATTACACATATGAGTTTTATGATGACTACATAATTTTTCCAGAGTTTGAATTCTTCTTTCAGAGAAGCCACCCACCAATAGCTAAATACAACATTGCGTTGATTGTAATATTGATAGGGTTTCCGCTGATCTTGCTGGCCATTAACGCACTTCACTCACAGGTAAAGTATGACTTCTGACTTCTTTCTCTGATAACATTTTCTGCCATTTGTGCCACTAAGTTATTTTATGTAATAGCAACGTTTCCTGGATAGCTTTATAATTTAATTGTGAAAGAAAACCAAATGTTACACAAATGTACACAAAAGTGCTCACAAATTTATGCATAATTTGTTGGATAATTTGATCTAATTTTACCAATAATTGGAAGTGTCAAATTTTCAAAACATGTCTTGCAAACCGGTATCTTCAGTTTTCGCTCAATAAAGGTTTTAGTGATTTGTTTTTGCGACAAAAGTGTCTTTAAGAATGGTTTGACTTTGATTTCATGTGAACAATGGCAAATTGTTCTTCCCCAAGGTTGAAAGTTCTGAATGGTTTTTAAAGGCTTTCTGTCAGCCCAACCCCTCATTGCAATCATGCAGATTACATATGACCCTATAGTCAAATGTTAGAACAATTTCAAATCATCTAGTGGTAATTTCCTCATCTTGAACGAATGTGTGATCCCATAGGTCTTTAATAGGGTATGACATCTAGAGAAAGTACTCCCGTCGCCAGTAGCTGTTCCTAATTAATGCAACTTCTGAAAAAATGAAATAATATCCATTTCTTTAATGTTGAATCGGTATTGTTATTTAACTTGTCATTGTACCTTTTACAAACTGCAGGGCACCTCCCTATTGACCAGACACAAGTGCCCACATTGTTACACCATCGCCACCAAAGGTTCATCACGTGACAACAGTTGTCTCTGCTACTCAATCCCCCTGAAAATGTGGTGTCTTCTGATCGGCAGTAATACAGACTGCTACAGGAGATCCTACCGTCTCACCATCGTCAGCATCTACAAATCTTTGACAAAAATTTGATGAGTTACAACAACATTTTGTTTCACTTTGGGATTAATACACCATTTACATTTTAAATAAAATTGTTCCACGCTGATGGAAGCTGTGTGAAATGCTCTGATGTGAAACTTGGTTGCCACTCATGTCTCTTAAATGTGCCAGGAGTTTAGAGTTGTTTTCATCATCAAGTTCCAGAGAGAACTGATCACAAAGAAATGGTCATTAGCCCTTTGGCTGTATTTTCCCCTTTGTGGTCAAATCACATCAATTTGCAAGAATTTCTGGGACACTTATGGTCTCTCTCTGTTTCTGTTGCAACCTGTAGTTGACGTTCTGAGACTCTGAGAACATGCCGTCTGATTCATGTTGTAAATTTTGTTGCTGAGCTAGTCACACACTGTTGTAGACATTGTCAATGTCTATGTTCACAACTTGCCATGAAAGAGCGACAAGTAGGGGAAAAGAGAACTGAAAATCTAAAAAGTTGCACATGTATAATAATATGTTTAGAAAAGGTCACATTAAGCTCACCTATAAAAGGTAAAGGGGCTTTGACTTTCAAGGTATATGTTAGAATGGAGGCTCTTGTAAGTGTTGACACAGATATGGTAACGGGTTCTGAAAATGTATTGATGAAAAATGATGCCTCTATATCGTCATCTTTATTCTTTTCTTCTTTCATTAGAAGTCGTTTTTACAGTTTTAGACCCGATGTATATTATATTACATAAACGTCCTGCTATTTCTCTTTTGAACTGCAGATCCAAGAGGGCAATGTTGCGCCAGTCTATGTCATCAATCTCCTAATCTCTGACCTCATCCAGATGCTCTGCCTGTTGGTCTTGGTGTCAAAACCTGGCGTGTTTTGGGCAATGTATTTTGCAATATTGGTCTACTACATTACGGCCAGTTTTGGCTTCATGTTGTGTGTCACTGTTGAAAAGTGAAACATATGTAAAAAAAAACAAAGGATGCACAGAGTATGAAGAAGAACATGTACGCTTGCTTTCTTGTCTGTTGTTACAAGTATTTGGTGATCCACTAGCATTTGTGGTATCGTTTTAAACGAAGCATGAAAGTCACTGTGTGGATCTGTGTTGCAGAGTGGCTCATAAGTCTTATTGAGTTTCTTATTGCGTGTTTTTTATCTGTATCCTACCAGTTCATTTTCCGATGTGTCTCCTTTCTCCTTTTCCCACTTCTCATCACTTTTCTAGCTGGGACACTTAAGGCCTTATCTGTTATAAGTTACATACACATTTTATAAACCTTGCAGAACCTTGATAAAAATATTTGGCTTAGGTACAAAGCGGTGTTTTAGAAGTGCTTTTTATTGTTCTTTAAACATTTTATCACATTTCATTACATCTGATTGAATGCAATTTTATATTGAAATTGCAAAAAGATTTAAAATTTCAGATTCCATCCATCCATCTGTTTTTCCTTTCATCCGAATGTACAAGCACAATTGATGTAATATAAAAGAAAACCTCTATGTTGTGCCAGAAAGAGGTAATTTTGCAATATTAATAATGGATGCACATTCAAAAGAACCATACCACGAAGCCAGTCCTCTGCTTTGGATTCAGAGCTAATATATTTGAAGATGTTTTTTTTTGTTTTTTTCCAATACTTTTCATTTTTTTCAAATTATTCTTTTCAAAAATAATTACAATGAAAAATATATATGTCTCTTCTGTCATAGAACGTTTACGTTTCTCCTTATTTCATAATATACAAATAGTTGTGGCTTTTAAAAGCAATTGTTTTTCTAGATATTTAAGAGAAAAAAATGTCCCTTTGGATTTTAATGGTTGATCTGGCCCAGCTTTCTTATTTTATTTTGCCTTATTCTGTTGCTGTCAATTACAAAGTCTTATTTTTGGTTTCCTGTCTTCGGTTGTTCTTCGTTCAGTTACTCACCCCAGCTTCTTTCTTACCAATTCCTTGATTTTTTAAGTGGTGCTTTAATAAATATTCGTAATATTACTCTGGTATCCTGGATTTTGCTCTTTATCAACATAAACTGACAGTTTTTGTTCTATATGGTTAATATGTTTTTAAAAGTAAATTTCAATATTTTGCACAATAGATAGTTAAAGAAATCCACCCTGACTGACGTTGAAACTATATTCAGCATTCATAGCGTAATTAAATAGGCAGATCTAATGGCTACTTTTATTTGATGAGTAGCAATTTGTTTTGTTTTTTTCTTTATCTACACGATAAGCTTTCTTTTTCAGATTTATCGTACCTAAAATGTTAAGGTTGTAAAAATCATAGCATAGGAAGAAAACAATACACTCACAGGTAATGCAGTGCTAAAAACCCAAAAAGATATTCAGAAAGATAAACTTGGTTACAGGGTTTCCCATTAAGTCTAACTAACTACATTAGAAATCCAAATTAACAGCAGGCAAAACAAGCTAAAATCAAACTCTATTTATTAGGAAGTCTGTTTGGGAGAACTCCCCTCAAAACATGTTGATCCTCTGGTATTGGATGAGGAGATATTGTCCCTGTTGTTTTTACTAGTCTCCAGATGTTGCTTACTTTACTAAATATGTGAAAGGTATTCCTGTATCTTGTAAATTTCTTCTCATTGATGATTTTGATTTCTAACATGTTGCCAAGCAATGTATTTGGCATGCCCACTATTTTCCATCCATCCATTTTCCAACCCGCTTATCTTTCAGGGGTCGCGGGGGTCTGCTGGTGCCTGTCATCGGGCAAAACGTGGAGGTGTACCCTGGAGAGGTTGCCAGTCCATCACATGTTAATCTATGATGTGCGTATGTATGTGAGTGCATAAGTCTGTGCACTGTCCTTGGTAGTACGATATAATGTGATAAACCGGCCCCATTCAGTTCTGAGCAGTTCCACAGATGTGCTCAGAGAAGCCAGAGGGAGAAGAGCATGTTGTTTACATAACTGCTGGCAATCAAGGCCGTAAAGGGGAGCCAGATAAAAAACACCAATTGTTTTGGGTTAGGCTGACTCTTAGTTTTCCATCTGCCTTGAAAGTCTCAACCGTGCTTTTATGGCAAAATCCAAAAAGCCAAATTCCAGGTCTCTTCTGACAAAGCAACCTTCTCCAAGATTGCTCCCACTTCACCTCTGAGTCCAGGAACCGCAACAAGCTCACTTCTCCTCACACAACATCTCAGTCTGAGTGTGCATGCTGGGCAGCCTCCCATTGGCCAAAATAGATGCTAACTTTCTCTGCATTTCTTAAAATGCCAGGTAACCAGCAACTTCAAACAGCAGAAATCTTTTTATTAAAAATCAAACTGTGTGCAAATCATCTACATCCTCGACTGATTGATTCCATTGTGTATCTGGAGAAAAATGTCCCCGCTGGACAAAAGGGTTCCCTTTTACCCCGCCTTCCCATTTGGGAATATGATCAACAGGAGTTAGAGGAAAAAGCATCTGAAGGAAGAGTTTTCTAGAAACAGAAAAACTGTTTCGTAACCCCGCAATATATTGTACTGTTCGGGTGGTAAAAAGTTTGTTAGGTGGATAGGTGGAAGACAGTTCTCTCCTTTGCATTAGTATGCCAGGCAGCAAATACTCTCAACTATTCAATTAAGTAAGACAAGTAAAGTAGACCTCCAACCATTTGCATTGTCGCCATTTATGAATTTTCCGTTTAAACATGGCTCTAAATAAGACTTTCAAAATGTGCTTTTTGTCATTTTTTTAAAACTCATGAAAATGTTAAGTGAAAACTTTTTATTATTTAGCATTATTGTTTTTTAGTATTTATAGTTTTTTCAAAGCTTATCAAGGTATATTTGGTGTTTAAATATTAAAATAGGCAGTTAGAAGCATTCTTAGAGATTTCAGATTTTATATTGTGTTTCTTTAAAAACAATTATTTCAACTTGGTGCTTGAAATGTTTTTTATTATTTCCTTAAATAAGGATGTTCCTCTAAGTGGCACCACTTTGGGAAAAACTCCAGCAGCCAGAAGGTCGTAAGCGATTAGTTTCAACTTTAGTAAACGTCTAAACAATGCAAATCTGTTGTATGTTTTTATTTGAAATGGTAAAGTTTACTGTTTTTGCTCTTTCTTTTTCCATCTAAAACAATCTTAAAACATGGAGCTGACAAATCAAATCGTGGAGATTTAACATATATCGTTGGAATTGCTCATGAGGCAAGAAATGTTTTGGTTGGTATTTTAAGCTTACTTTTAAAATAAGAATCATACTTATTTCCTTCAAGATGTTTCCTTATATCTGCCAAACAAGTTATAGATTATGTACACTCAGATGTTATGTTTAGGGTTTTTTTAATGGTAAAACGGGATGTTGTTCATGCAGAAGTCTGGCTGAAGGCTCTCGAAGGTGCAGTCGGACGTGGCCATGGCACAGCCCCCACAGCGGCAGCTCAAAGCCACCGGGTAGGTGACAACTGGGTCAACTCCAGGCAAACAGTCAGGAAATTCAAAGGTCTTGTAGTATGAATCTTCGTAGGTGCACACATGCTGGTACGCTTTCCTGTACAGTATCTTCAAGTTGGGATCCTGGAAACAAGTTAACAATTATAATTATCTTATTACATGGAGACCATTAAATAGGATGAAGGATACACAAAGCTGGTGGGAAGGGTTTTTTTTAGTTCATGAATTGCAACAAAGAGTTACATTTTCTCAAATTAAGACGTAGTTCTGATCAGAAGCTTAAATCCAGTCATTGTCATGAAATGTGTCTATCATTTTGAGTCTTTAGTGATTTATCTGGATTTTGTTTCTGTAAATGTGGATTAACAATATAACAACCCTTTCAATTAGCACCTGAACATGTCCAAGGTTCAATCATTTGAACCAATCTGAAATTCCCACAATTGTTGAAATGTTTGAGAACAAGGTGGAAAATCTCTGGATTTAAGCTTAACATAAACTGGAAAGTGTTGTTGCACCACTGTCATTGGTCACAGCAAAGCCAGTTTTACACCAGCATGATGAGCTGAGCTGAGCTCATTTCCTAACGTGTCATCTAACCATAGACCAAGCAAAGCTGTATACCCTGAAAACACTCTAAGCTACATCTCATAATTTAAAATTTAACATGTAAATAATGGGATATACCAGAATGAACCCAAAAAAACCATAACATCTGTGTTGATCCACCAGACTGAAACAACATGATTTGTTGTCTAAAGCTGACTTCCTGCATATAGGATTGACTTAATTAACTCACAAAGCATTTGGCCCTTTTATTATTTGGTCTCAGTTTGTATTTTCCTTTTTTTTTTCTTTTTTTTTGTGAACGTAAGCACCCACCTTGGTTGTGCAGAACCCGCTACAGATGGTCGTTTCCACTCTGTGACAGCCGGAACAGCCCCTCTTCTCTAGAGATATTGTCTGGTTGATGAGCTGGCAGCGAGGGAGCTGAAAGGCCGCGGCTAACAGTGGAGAAAAGATCACTCACCCATACGTCACAGATTCCTTTTAATGTTTTCTTTATTAATTTACTGACATTATACGTGTCCTGGTATGGCATTTTCTACAAACCTTCATATAAAAACAGCCGTAAATGTTAGAGCCACCTTAATCTGCCATTTCTTCCATGTCTCATTATAGGTTGAAAAAGTTTTGAACTGATTCTTCTAATCCAAAATCCTACAGATGTGTATTTGACTTATTCTTTTGAGAATCTTTCGTTTTGTCCCAACTTTAAAAAATTTGTAAAAGTGTTTATTTTTGTATAATAATGATCATGATTATTACCTGTTGGGGCCAGAGGCCAGATGAATGAAGAGGCTCCCAGAAGCAAACATACCATCAGCAAGAACTTCACACTTTTATCCTGAGCCATCATCCTGAAAGTAGAAAACAAAGTCAATCACTCAGTTCATTTATATTTCAACAGTAACTCCTTAGGAGCATTAATATTTTATTACACCAGGCCCCTATGAGTATCATTAGGCAATATTATAATAAAATATTGAAATTTGAATTAATGTAACAAATCTAAAATGTATTTTTTTTTATCCATTTCTTAACTGAAAGTCCTTGCCTCAGTTACTAATTTACAAAGTTTAGTTTTTTTTAAATCTATATCGTGGATTCATATTGAAGTAATAAAGCATTACTGCTGGATTGCTTGGCTAAGGGTAGCAGCAGATCTACCTCAGGCTGTGTGTCTGGAGCTGACCCTGCTCTGTCTTTATACAGCAGTGCTGAGCAGCTTGGATCAACCCTGATTTCCTGCTTTTGGTACAAGGACGGAACATTGTTAAAAGCTTCATTTATCCCAGGGATCAACCTCTCACTGAATCATTTTTTACATCCTGGAACACCGTGGTGTCAGGATTAAGAGCTCAAGGTCAGCGGGGGTGAAGAAGAGGCTCCTGGGCAAAGGATGCTCAGTTTAATTGGATCCACTTTAAACCTTAAACAGATGGAACAAACCTCTGTAGATCCTAGTTCTTGTTATAGAGTTAAAGATAAAGAAATAGGTCACGAATGTTTGTTGTGTCCCATATGGTCTAGCGGTTAGGATTCCTGGTTTTCACCCAGGCGGCCCGGGTTCGACTCCCGGTATGGGAACTTAAGCTTTTCACTATTGCAGCTATGAAGATTCAATAACACCTTAAACTACATTTAGTGCAATTGCATGTTCAGAGGTTTTAAAAACATAAACCCGCTGTTATTTCATAGGTTAATACTATATTTAAATAACATTACAATGCAAAACTGAGTGGAGTGTAAACAGTCTTCCGGTGGATTAATCCCATTTCTAGCCAACAACCTGACATTTTCATCCTCTTGTTTACAGGGTCATGGTTACGGACCGGATAGGTTTACATGACACATCACACTAATCAGATTGCTTTGGATTTCCTCTTGGGATTTATATTTCTTTGCTTTTTTAGTTTTGACGTTTTAATTTATTTATTTATTTTTTAAAGAAAAGTAAAATTTTAATCAGTTTAAAGAAGCGAATTTATCGACTGTTTCTAAAACAAAGTCTAGCACACCTTTTTTCAGAATGACAATTAGAAATATGTAAGAATAATAAAAGAATGAGACATGTCTGTTTGTTTATTATAGGGAATCCATGCAAATGCAGAGGGAGAGACTATTTTTATTGTGTTTGTTTGATGAACAGACCAAAGAAGCAAAGTAAGAAAAATCAATAACTGCTAGTTGTTTATTTTAAATCAAGCAAACATTTTACCAATAACAGCTGAGAAGCGTTAAGAGTCAAAAATGACCCCGGAACCAAAATATCCTCTTCATACTCGTTTTTCTTCGGCTATCAACAACGGACGGACAAGTTTAACGCCTCGAAAACGTGCGCATGCGCAAAGCGAACGCAGTTATAAAAAAAGATTGTAACTGTCGAGACTGCATCGAAGGAAACGGAGCGAGTTGACATAGAGATGGCGGGAGAAGAGGAAGCTAGCCAGGCCAAGGTCAGAGCTCTGTGTTTCCTTTCATGAATGACATTAAGAGCCTAAAACATGTATGCTTACACAAGTCTGATAACCTTCATCACTTCACCTTCGTCACTTCTTAAAGACACACGCACACTAAAATATGATGACATAAATAATAATGTTTGTGTCCTTAAGGAAGACTAAAATAGTGTTTACCTTCATCACACATCCGTGGTCATATTTTAAGTGATTAGAGGAGGCTGGGGTAAATTAATACATCACAACATTGATCACGTGACTAAATAGTTGGAAGGACCATTTTACTCTTTGTGATGGGAAAGAAACACATTTAGTTATTTCTAACTACCCATTTTTACTCTTGAAAGCGAATTTAATCCATCGTAAGTTTCACGGTGTTTATGCCACAGTAGATTTGTTGTATTCATCAATATTATTTTGCTACAGCATGAGGTCATGAACCTAATAACCAAATAAACCAAATAAATAAATAAAAACATAGTTCATTTTCTGACTGTGTTGCCTCTTCCAACCATCCAGGATACAGATCTACAGTAGCAATAGTGGTATTCCAAAAGATAATTAAAACAAAACATACAAAGATGAAGACATGAATGTTGATTCTCAAGTGTGTTTGTTTGTTTAGTCTGCAATGCCACGTTTTCCTTCCTCTCGTTCTTTAATTGTCATCTAAAGCACTTTGGATGTCCTTGTGTATAAATGGTGTCTTATGGATACATTTAGGCTTGTCAGGATAGATGAAGCACTTGGAAGTAGTAAAAGCACAATGGGAGGCAGATCTTTCAGTTATCAGGCTCCTCTACTGTGGAACCAGCTTCCAGCTTTAGTCCGTGAGGCAGACACCCTGTTTAGTTTCAAATCTAGGCTTAAAACCTTCCTGTTTGATAAAGTTTATAATTAGGAAGAGGTAGAGAAGACAGCCTAATCCGGTTGGGGGAGGAACTCAGTCTTGACAAAGGTTCTCCTTTGCTCTACCTTCTTCATGTCTCACTCTATAGGGTTATTTGAGTTATTTCAATAGTTATGCTGCTATAGGCTTAGACTGCTGGAGGACAATCTGACCACTTCTCTCTCTGCTACTTTCTTCCTTTGTCCAATCTACTTAGTTACCGTTATTTCAACCTTTGGTAACCTTTTGTTTTCTCTTAGTGTTCTTCTCTCCATAGTAGCCACACCTGGTCTGGCGTTCTGTTAGCTGAGACAGCTTCTTGGATGAGAACATGGGCTGAGATGCTTCCAGTGACGTTCTACAACTGCTGCTATGAACTCTTTTATTTCAGTTTCCTCTGCATCTATTTTAGTTTTCTGTCTTTTCAAACCCCCAGTCGGTCGTGGCAGATGGCTGCTTGTACTGAGCCTGGTTCTGCTGGAGGTTTCTTCCTGTTAAAGGGGAGTTTTTCCTCTCCACTTTCGCTACCTGCATGCTCAGTATGAGGGATTGCTGTAAAGTCAACGACAACACAAGCCATTGTTTCTGCCTGCTGATTCCAGAGGAGTGAATGCTGCAAGTCAATGACTCGATGAATCTGCTGGGGTTCCTTAGATTGGAAACTTTTTCAAACTGATCTGTAATAATGTATCTATGATTTTAATTGATTGTCTTGTAAAGTGCCTTGAGACGACATCTGTTATAAGTAGGCGCTGTGTAAATAAACTGATTCTTGATTCTAAACCTATGTGGGGGATAATGTAGCTATTGGTGCTTCCTGTGTCTCACAACATGTTTTTCTTTTTGTTTTGTTTAGAGTTTTAAGCTGTTGGGAATCCTGGACGTGCAGAGGACACCATGTGCCAGAGAAGCCATTCTGCATGGAGCTGGAGGCTCGGTAGCTGCTGGCGTGCTTTACTTTCTTGCCACCAGTAAGTCTAATTCTCAAGATGTTTTCCTAATTCTTGCTCAACCTCTATTATTGAAATCAGAGCAAAAAATAAATAAAATCTAAAACAAAATCTTATTCTGGAACACTTTCTATGACGGAGCGTTTCCCTTAATGTGAACTTGAGGGTCTGTCATTATAAATGTCGTTATAAATAAATGCATCCTCCTTCAATTTTAGGGGTTTGGAGATCACAAAAGGTCTAGAGAATTAGGGGAAAAACCTCCTCTGAGGAACAACAAATACTGGGTTCATCATATTACCATGTTATAATGCTTTAGCTGGACCTCCAACAGGGCTTTGGAGAAAAAGAAAAGAGCTCAATGAACTGAAAAAACTCTTAACAAAGATTCACCGTCAATAATGTGAGACTGATTTTCACCGTCTTAACTAAAAATGTGGCCTCGATCAAAGCGATGTGTTCATTTCAGCTGAATGAAGCTGTAGTTGCTTCTACATCCTGCCCCTCACGCCGTCTCTCCCGCTTGTCATCAGGTCGAGTGCGCCGCTCCTTTGACATGGGATTTGCCGGCTTCATGCTCACCACTCTGGGTTCCTGGTACGTTCTGCGATTTATTTATTTTCTTATCGTTCCAGTAGTTTTTCCTCACGGCTTCGTGTTCTTCCAGGTTTTACTGCAGGATCAACAACTCTAAGCTACGGGTGCAGCAGAGGGTCATACAGGAGGGCATCAGGAACAAGCTGGTCTACGAGGGAACCGTTCTAGACCCCACAAACAAACCCAAAGCAGGAGCTCCGTCTGGTCCCTCGTGATGTCCTGCCACCAATCATCTCTGTACGGCCGAGAGACTCAAAGGGACACTGACTGTGTCGTGTTTGACTGTATGGACATTTAAAAAGAACCAATATTTTATTTATATTTGGTTAGAAACCAAAAGTGTGACTGTAGTGTTTTTATTTACCCTTCAATCAGCCCCAAAATTGCCTTTTTTAGTAATTTATCTACAGTAAGCTGGGAATTTCTGGAAAAAAAAAAAAAAAAAAGTTAATGGTTAATTAAATTATCAAAGCCTGATTGCTGATGTTACACATTATTGTACTTTATTACATTTCTTTTAGTATAAAACAGTTAAATGAAAAGATCTACGATCAAAGTGACAGATTAACCCAAAAAAATCCTGCCTTAAGGTAAAAGATTTTTTATTTTTACCAAGAAAACGTTTAATTTTAGCAGCATGGCTTCTATTCTGTGTATTTAGGAGATAACAACGCTTTTCTGATGCTGCATTTTGAATCTCGACCATCAAAGATGTAAATGTTTACAGTTGAAGTGTGGTGGAAAGCTTGTAAACCGATAACCTCACAGATAAATAAAAGTTTGTAAGATTGTGCAGAGGTCCAGTCCTGGTAAGAGACTCTGTCGAGAGAATAATTTAGTAACCAATACAAATCTGGGCTTAAAGTTTGCAGCAAACCATGCGTGGAGGATGGTGCTCTGTTCAGATGAACCAAAAATGGACATTCAATCTTATTTGCTGACAACCAAAAGCCCACGTCGCCCTTATCACTGTTCCCTGCACTGAAACACGATGGTGGCGGCATCATGCTGTGGACATGCTTTGTGAGAGACTGTCAAATTGGCCTAGTAGAAGCCCAACATTTAATCCAAATTGAGAACTGCTGTTAAAAAAGTCTGTTTAATCAGTCTGCTGTTTAAACAGCAGAGAATTGCCTGCTGTTGTGAAGCTGTGAGTGTCTTATCTGGTTGTAAATCCCACTTTTAAGATTTTTATTTCACAAAAAAAATTTCAAAACAAATGTGAATTTCTTTTTCTAACATTCAAAAACTAAGTGCACTGAAGTTTGTAACGTGAGCGACTACATCTGTAAGTATCGATCATGCAGCCTGTTATGCCGCCTATCTGCCAGCAGGGGTCACCGCAGCAGCACTAAAAGAGTCAACTGATTTCAGAGCAGGCTGATTTATTTAAGATGGGCCCTAAAGAGGACCAAACACTATGACTGTAAAAATAAAACATCTATCCCAGGACGTGTGATTGGTTCACCTACTAACAGTTTAATCTGTATGAACTATGTTCTTTACAGCTGGATTTTTTTAGATGTCAGATTCACATGGGAATAACTTTCTTTCCAAACATGCAAAAAAATAATAACTACCTGTACAAAAGTTCAGATAGTCCCACCTACGAGTCAGTTTACTTCAATGCTTGTTAAAATACATGAAAGTTTTTATTTTTTGATATTTGTACTTATTATATTTGTATTTGTAATGGCATTCAAATCCTTGTTCTCTTCCAAGCGTTTGGAATAAAAAAATTATATATATATATAAATATATATGTTTAAACACAAATTCTCCACACCAACTTCATATTTAACTGAGATGCAACGAGTCCCTTGCGAGTCTTTAATATTGACAAACTACTTAAAGCAAATAAGAGGATTCTTCACAGAGCTGCCTGCTGGATTCCTGGTTTATCCCGACCGATCGGGCTGAGGCCAAATCAGATACCATTACAACGCTCTGGTTTCCGGCCACAGTTCCATTAACTCTTATACAACGGAATCGACAACCGTCACTCGCAAGACCAAAGGATTTTCTACACTGAGGTACAAAATAAACCGCAGGAGAAAGAAGTCTGGAAAAATGGAGCATTAACAATATCAATATGATATATTTCATCTGCAGCACTTGTAACTACATGGTGTTGTTTCCAATTGCATCTTGTGTTGTAGGTTATCTTATAATTTAATCGCTGCATTCATTTACTTGGTAGTCATGGAACAAGATGAATTGAGATAAATATAAACACTAAATTTCTAATCTTGTGTAAAACCCTCTATGTTACCCCATATTTCAATCAATCATGGCTCTGATCAACATTTTGCTCCACTGACTCCTAGGAAAACAGAAAATATAACTCCTGTTTAGTTGAGCCACATCCTGATGATGGATATTAAAGTTTTCAGTCATATTTCCTTACAGTAAGTTAAGCTCCATCCATTTTCCTACCAGTTTATCCATGTGATGCTATGTTGATCATACAAATTAGATTTAAATTCAGGCAGATAAGAACCGGCGCATGGTTCAGACTCCTATATGTTCGAAAAGATGAAAAGGTACGGAACAACGAAAGCGGCAAAAATGAAACGAAAATAAAAAAGGAAATTAAAAGTTGGCACAATCACAAAAAACAACAACTTAAAAATCACAAAAACAAATGATTCACCCGGACTCCTAGAGTCCCACAGGTCGCTTGTGTTTCGGTGTTGCTGAGTTTTTCCCCCCAGCTAAACCGAGTCTGACGGAGGTCGATTAAAAACCACTGCTGTTACTTTTATTTACTGCAACAACGTTCCCCTACAAGAGATGCTACAGTGCTGCACATGTGCGACTGATTGGGTTTTATAGTTGCAGCGGCCATGTTGGATTTGGAGCTGTGAATTTAGGATGCAACAAACTTTACTTTAACAAAGCTAAAAATAAATAAAACTTAAAAATAAATTAAATGACTTACATCTCCAAAAGGATTTTGCAATTCATGTCTATAGTTACATTCACAGTTAAAGGTGTTTCAACCAAATACAGTTACATCCTTATTCTGTTTATTAGCCGATTATTACTAACTAAAACAATAATTCTATTTCTTTATTTTCAAGCAGCGTTAGTAGATCTTTTTCGCGCAGTTAGTGAACAGCTCACGATTAGTCAACCAGGTGATTTTCTTCTTTTTTTGTGTGTGTAAAGTCATATCCCGATGCTAAATCTGGCAATTTTAAAACACTTCACAGAAAGACTTGAGATAAAAACTGAATCACTAAAACAACCCGAGCCGCTTACTTCCATTAACCCAGATTCCGAATTGATTGCCGTTCGTCGTTTGAGTCGAGTCATTTTTAACCAAACATGCATGTGGAAAACTCTCGAGCCCAATCAGAAAAGACTAGAAGAAGAGACGAAGAGATTCAGCGACGGTCATTTAAACCAACAAGGTGGAATTACAGGTGATGCTACGTAGTATCCTCGACTTTTGCTTGTTTTTTTTGTTATCAAAGCTAACATTAGCCTTTTATTTCCTGTAGTTAATAAGCCAGTAATAAAATTAAATTAAATTAAATTAAAATTAAAAATTTGCCAAGGTTCTGTATAAATGATACACAAAAATGTATTATCTATACAGTTATATATTGTAATTGGCGTGTTATGACCAGTTAGGTCGACTGTAGAAGCTTTTTTTTTTTTTTGGCTTGTTTACTAGTTGTTTTTTTAATACTGAATTAAAAAGGATTTTTGGTTTAACCAGGTTATTGGTTGCTCTTTTTAACAGACTCTTTAGTGATCCTGCTGTGTTCCTTTAATATTTGGCTTGGAGATGTGGCCATGTCAGGTCCCTGTGGGGGGGGAAAAAAAGGTCAGAATTGGTCCACATGTGGCTATTTAAAGAAAAATAAGCTGCTTTGCAGTTTCCCCAAACGCAGTATTTATAACAAAAAAAATTCACGTGGAAACGTTTTTTAAAGGGCCTGGTTGTTGGGATGCATTTGGGTGGAGGCGGCCGCCGTGTTTTGAACTAATCGCTGCATAAAACTGCAGAAACGTCAGGCTCATGTAACAACAAGCGTACGTGTTGTGTGTTTCGCCCCGCACTGCATTCGAATGAAGCAAAGCTCTGAAAAATATTCCCCAAGTTGCAAAAAAAAAAAAAAACTAGGATCATCAGGAAATCGTTACTTCGAAAAAAGATCAAACTGAATGTCAAATGAAGTCATTTAGCGCTAAAATTTGGATTCTAGCTTTAGTTCACACGCTTCGCTCTGCTCTGTTTGATCGTTGAGGTTGTGGTCAGTAGTGACACATTTAGCCGAGTCCTGGGCTTTTAGATTAAAAACATCCCACTTGTCGGGAATGAGGCCGCCAGGTAGGAGAAAAACAAGATGGAGAGCACAGCCGACAGCATGCAGATGGTCCGAATCGGGGAGCGCTGGACGTAGACACCGTTCTCAAGTGTGCCCCCTGGGAATCGGATAACCGCCGGTATGCCGAGCTGCGGCTCCCCGCAGAGCACCCGCAGGAGGATGCCGACGGCGCAGCCCAGAACGGCGCCGTAACCGTTGGAGATTTTAAAGATCAGGACGCAGACGAGCTGAGGTAACATGAGGCTGTAGGTGAGATCCGAACGAAGTATCCAGATCATCAGGACGCTGTTGTCCAGGAAGGTGAGGGACGTCCCCGCCAGCCCCACGACGACCACCGAGAAACGGATCACCCACTGGATCTCGCGCTCGGACGCCTGCCAAGGAAGAGACACCGTAAAGCCGTGAGCGTAGGCGGGTTGAGCGGACGCGAGCGCGCTCTTTCTCGTCTCCCTCCTCACCTGCGTCCTCAGGATGCTTCTATAGATGTTGGAGGTGAAGATGGAGGCCGCAGACAGTAAAGCCGAGTCGGTGGAGGACATCACAGCAGCCGCCACCGCGCCGATGCCCACAATGGAGATGTAGGTGGGGGTGAGGTGCTGCAGGACGAGGGGCAGAACCAGGCCAGTCTCCCCGCGCTCGAAGGGAGATGGAGATCCGTAGGAGGTAAGATTCCAGTCTGAGGAGCAGAAAAGAAAGAGTCATAGAAAATATACAAAACAATGATCCTCATCAGGGTTTAATAGGCCGGCACATCAAAAAACATCAAAGCTTGTTTCAATAATAAGATGTTTTTGGACCTTTAATTATACTGGGAGGGATTTTCAACACAAAGTAGCAGAGAATTGTGAAGTAAAGACAAAAGCACACGGAGCCTTAGAAAAACCTCTGTTGCAGCCATTCAGCTAAGGTGAGCCTTAACTAGGAAGCAGTCATAAGCAATCAGCAAACTACGGTGACGCGTAGCGAGTCTCCCCCTCTCTCTTTGCAGAGGCGGAGCTAGAAGGGGGGCCAGGATAGCACTAGTCCATCTGAAATCTACATATATCCGCGTCTGCTTGTTCTAGAGGGGTTAATGCAGTTATGCGAGACAAACTAATATGTTTTATCGATTACATTTAAATTCAATTAAAATATATATAAAACAGATAGTCGTGCAGTGTTGGCGCACCTGGTTTAGATAAATCTGTGCTTTCAAATTAGTATCGCTGCGCTTAACCTGGGTCACCTTAAATCACAGCATGTTTGATGGGGAAATTGCCCAGTTGTTCCATTCAGACGCAGTAAAGATGAGGGCTTTGATGGATTTGTGGGAAACGATTGATTTAAAATAATAATAATGAGAGTGTTTTGTTAAATTGTAGAATAAAGTTCAACTAAACGTGAGGTTTTGCTTCCGTTGCTTTTTTTGTGGGTTTTAGCATGGATCTTATAGCGCAGAAAATGCGGTAATCCCACAAAATCGACGGTTGAAAGGTCATCAGACAGAACACATTTGGGGAATCACACTTTTGGATTTTAGTCGGCCAATAATTGTTGTTTCTTTTGTTTAGTTTGTTTTTTTTTCCACAGAAGGCTGCTGGTCGGTTCCCCGTCAGAAACTCAATTTCACGCTTGATATTTTGGCTTAAGAAACTAAGTAGTTTGATATAATTGGCCTGGAGCCAATCAGAAAGATGAGCCTGTCTATATATATTGTAAATATTTTTATAATAATGATAAAAAAACACAGATCAAGTTTTATGAAAATGTAATCATATTTATCAAAGTCAACTTTTTAATTTTTTAATTATCATCCTCTCATCTTTCCATCAGCCTTGTGAAGCCTCTTTTATACCTCGCGGTGAGGACAGTATGTAATGTCTAATGTCCTAATGTCTAATGTCAATATCACAACTGATATCGTCGTCATATTTACCAATATTGTTACCAGTGCTAGATTTTCTCATATCTTACAGTGCATGTTGATTGTCAAAAAAATATATATAGAGAGGTGCAGAACAACCTGAGGTTCTAGTCAAGTTATATGATGAAAATTTACATTGTTATTTTGCAATAACTGTAAATGATGTTAAAAAAAAAAAGCCCAGCACTCAATATCTTTATATTTTATACTTCAGTATATTTTGTCAACAAGATTTCTTTCTGCTCCCTGGTTCCTACTTGTTGATGCGGCAGCTGCTCCAAGCAGGATGGGCGGTATTCCTAAAGTGGGAACGATGAACGCGGCAGCAAAGCAGGTGATCTTGGCCGTAGCCGAGGAAGAAGCAGAAAGCGTCCTCTGGTGAAAATTCTGTAGACCCAAGTTCCCCAAACCCTGAGAGCAAAGACAAACAACAAAGGTCAGGGGAAATAAGAGAAGCTGGAAGCTGGGGTTGGATGTTTTGTGTCCTAGCAGGATGAAGCATTTGGCTGCAGAAATGTTGCCATGAACTCTGAACCAGGAATCAGGTATCCCCACACTTCTCGAGCGTGTTTGGAGATGTTCTTCTCAGGTATCCCCAGAAAATAAATACAGCTTTTTTTTTTTTTTATCTGAGCCCCGGAGTCGTACCAGAAGCAAGAAGTTATCAATCCACCTCCACGCTTGTTCTGCCTCCAGAGAACCGACCCACGGAGACTGGAGGGTTCGGTTGAAGGCTGTCGTGGTGATGTCAGCGACAGCCGGACTCATCAGGGCAAAGGGGACGCACAGCCACTAAGGGTTAACAGAAAACAATCAGTTTACTCAGAAAGCATTTGGTTTCTAGAGAGAACGAATCGTTTTGACTTTAGCTTGAAAGGCATTGCACTCTACAGACTGTCCTCTAGAAATTCAGTCAGGAATGTCTTGTTAACGTCATGAATTTGACAAAATGCAATTAAAAGTCAACAGTTGGTTCAAAATGCTGCAGCAAGAGTTCGGATGAAGCTTAAAAAGGGAGATCATATCTCCCCAATTTTAGCTTCCCTTCATTGGCTCCCTGTCAAACTTAGAATAGATTTTAAGATTCTTCTTTTGACATATAAAGCCCTCACTAATAAAGCTCCATCATATATCAGAGATCTGATTACTCCTTATGTCCCTAACAGAGCACTTCGCTCTCAGACTGCAGGTTTACTGGTGGTTCCTAGAATCTC
>JAVLVB010000624.1:687399-702027 GCA_032876305.1 Orestias chungarensis | reverse complement strand
GTTCTGTTAGCTGAGACAGCTTCTTGGATGAGAACATGGGCTGAGATGCTTCCAGTGACGTTCTACAACTGCTGCTATAAACTCTTTTATTTCAGTATCCTGTGCTTCTAATTTAGCTTTCTGTCTTTTCAAACCCTCAGTCGGTCGTGGCAGATGGCTGCTTGTACTGAGCCTGGTTCTGCTGGAGGTTTCTTCCTGTTAAAGGGGAGTTTTTCCTCTCCACTGTCGCTACATGCATGCGCAGTATGAGGGATTGCTGTAAAGTCAACGACAACACAAGCCATTGTTTCTGCCTGCTGATTCCAGAGGAGTGAATGCTGCAAGTCAATGACTCGATGCAATCTGCTGGGGTTCCTTAGATTTAGATTTTTCAAATTAATTTGTTACAATGTATCTTTGATTTTAATTGATTTTTTGTGAAGTGCCTTGATACGACACCTGTTGTAAATTGGCGCTATATAAATAAACTGATTCTTGATTCTTGATTCTATTTCAGAACCCTATTAGCCCTTAGGTCTATTTTTCCCCCTATACTAAATTTTCTCACTTTCTTTTTATTAAAACAAACCTAATTGCTCAATTGCTTCTAACTCAATTAGCAGTTTATCCCAATTCACAGTACAACTAAATGCAACCCATCAAACATCACAGGCTGGCAA
The DNA here is from genome assembly GCA_032876305.1 of Orestias chungarensis. Classification (NCBI taxonomy): domain Eukaryota; kingdom Metazoa; phylum Chordata; class Actinopteri; order Cyprinodontiformes; family Cyprinodontidae; genus Orestias; species Orestias chungarensis. The sequence goes on along the minus strand of JAVLVB010000624.1, from coordinate 701,368 downwards.
CACTCCGAACTGCAGAAACTCCAAATGTGCATTTATAAAAATAAAATCCTAATTGTTTTAAACAGCAAATTCAATAATTCAATGACTTGAATTGTATTGCTCCCAACTTCATTTATTTCTTTGCTCTGCCAGACTATGTCAGAGTTTTAAGCACCTGACCCAAACTTTTACCCTCAGGTCGAAAGATACTATTAGGAAAACTTAAGAATATCCCAAAAACCCGTAACCACAGAGGGAGCACTGCGTTATTGTTTAACGCTGGAGAATGTGCTGAGCGGTGCTGAGACAGACCAAATTACTGGACCGTACAGAACGGGTCCTAAAAGGATCGCTGGGCGCACGCTGGACCGTCGGCCAGAGTGAGTGGTCTGATAGAAAAGCTCGGCTTGAAACTGGAGTCACCGTCTAGACGGACACGTTTGATTATTAGCCCAGACTGAGAGCTGAATGATGAAGGAGCAATCTGACATCTAAAATCTGAAATGACATTTATAGCTGCTTACATGGAGGAGTTAAAAACAAACTTAACGCTCGGAGACAACAGAAGCTGTTTGTTTACATTTCGTACTTTTATTTACTGCAACAACGTTCCCCTACAAGAGATGCTACAGTGGTGCACATGTGCGACTGATTGGGTTTTATACATGCAGCGGCCATGTTGGATTTGGAGCTGTGAATTTAGGATGCAACAAACTTTACTTTAACAAAGGTAAAAATAAATAAAAATTAAAAATAAATTAAATGACTTACATCTCCAAAAGGATTTTGCAATTCATGTCTATAGTTACATTCACAGTTAAAGGTGTTTCAACCAAATACAGTTACATCCTTATTCTGTTTATTAGCCGATTATTACTAACTAAAACAATAATTCTATTTCTTTCTTTTCAAGCAGCGTTAGTAGATCTTTTTCGCGCAGTTAGTGAACAGCTCACGATTAGTCAACCAGGTGATTTTCTTCTTTTTTTTTTTGTGTAAAGCCATATCCCGATGCTAAATCTGGCAATTTTAAACCACTTCACAGAAAGACTTGAGATAAAAACTGAATCACTAAAACAACCCGAGCCGCTTACTTCCATTAACCCAGATTCCGAATTGATTGCCGTTCGTCGTTTGAGTCGAGTCATTTACCAAACATGCATGTGGAAAACTCTCGAGCCCAATCAGAAAAGACTAGAAGAAGAGACGAAGAGATTCAACGACGGTCATTTAAACCAACAAGGTGGAATTACAGGTGATGCTACGTCGTATCCTTGATGTCAGAAAGGCGCGTTTGGAAGATTCAAAGGCTGCGTTCACACAGCAGGCAGGATTTTAGTTATTTTTAGATACACATACATTTAAACAGGTTAATACATCTGAACGAATGTGGGTTTTAGGACGGCTGAAGCAGCTAATATTAAGATTTTAAAATAACTCCATTAGGGAAAACTGACTCATTTCTTTAAGCTCTAGTGCTTCCAGTAGGAAAAATCCGGACTTATGCCAGAGGTTTGTTAGCCACAACTAGTGATGGGTCCGGCAACACCGATGCGTCGGCGCATGTATCAAGCTCATAGATCAAAACCCATGTCAGTGCGCATATTGATTTCAGCAAGTCACGTGACCGATACAGCAACTGTTTCGAAATGAACCTGAGGCGCCAAACTGTGTTTGTAAGGAAGCGAATCTGTCAAAGGGATGCATTCTGGGTCTTTTTCAGTACAGCGTCAACTATGGAGCAGCCTCAAGGCAAACAAAAGATTTCCGCACTGTGGGACCATTTTGATCTTACATCGGAAAATAAGGGAACTGTTTTCATTTCGTTCTTTCATTAAGGTTCTTTTCAGTTTCTAATTGATCTATCTGAATCCAAATTCAGCTGAAATTGACTCGTAGTCGAGAAAGAGAGTAACAGACTAAATTTCAAAACGTTGGAAAACTTATTTTTTTGAATAAAAGTTTGTGAAGAAAAACCTCAGACCGCAAGCATCTTCATTTCAAACTCATTCACTTAAATTTTCACTTAATGGTTCATGTTCACATTATTTACTGACTGTATCTAAGAATATAATATATTTTATATTTAATTTAAGATTTGAAATAATAAAATATATAATATACAATAACATACAATGAGTTAATTGTTATTGTTTACACTGGTTCATCAAATCGGTCTGTCCAATGTACGTTGCCTGTAGGGATTTTAATGTCCAGCAGGTGTCAGTATTCAGTGACACAGTATCGTCACAGTATCAATACAGTTTTGCTGTGTTGAAACGCTTCATGACGCGTCATCTACCCATCACTAGCCACAACCAAGCGTGTGATTAAAGGAACAACATCCCATCATGCATTTATTGGAGCCAACGTGCATAATTATTTATACTGTGTGGATTAGGAAAAACGTTATACAAGTTATTTATATAAGATAATTACATTATATGTGTTGGATCATCAGTCCTCAACTAAACCAGAAATAACAAACTTATAAATAAACATTTTTGTGATATTTTCTAAAAAGTTTCTAATACTTCTGATTACAAGAAAGCTGGTTAAGGTTTGAGATAATTTGATTTCTGCTTTAAAGGTGTAAGCACATCATAATCAAAAATCTAAAGTAGTCTAGTTTAATAGCGTCACATCATCATCTGAGTAAATCACGCTTTTCCATAGACTGGCTAATACGTTTTAAACCAATAGATAGAAAAACGCCATATTAACTTTGTTTTGTGTCTTTTTTTCCTGTTTGTTTGTTTTGTGACAGATGAAATGAAGCATGTTGGCTTATGTTCTGTAACCAACCTTAATTTTTGGAAAGATTAGCAGGAAAAAAAACGCACCAAGCTGACGAAGATGAGGATGAGCTGTATGATGTCCGTGTAGGCCACGGAGTAGAGGCCTCCCAGCAGCGTGTAGGTGATGGCCACGGCAGCAGAGATCCAGATGCTCACCGTGTAGGACAAGTCCAGGATTACACTCATGGTAACACCTGGTAAAATAAACAAAGAGTGCTTTTAAACGTTTAGACCCAACGCAGCTGGTTGAGTCCTTACAACGAAACAACAGAAACATAGACAATAAGAGATTATAGCACAAGAATATTTCAATAAAATGATACATTCCTCATATCGACACCCTGAGTCGGTCTATTTTATACTTCTACTCCATTGAATTGTTTTTAGAGAACATGGTCTAACAAAGGGGGTCGACTGTATTTCACTACCAGCAAAAAGTATATTGTTTACAATGATATTGTATTGCGTTCTATATTTGCCCTAGTGCTCCTCATATACTCAGATCTCATTAAAACTTCTATTTTATGGTTTTATATCAGTATCTGAAAATGTATTTACAACCAGCAAAAGCCGTTTTTCACACACACTCAGCAGATCTGAAGTAAAATTACATATCTGGCTGGATTTGCACGTCCGGGCTGCTTGCAGGGATTAGCCCGCTCTGTTCATGGTACGACTCAGCAAACGGATCTGATTGCAACATGGAATCCCACGCAGTATGTCGGACATGCGAGCACGGACGATGATGCCGGGAATGTTGCTTTCCCCTCACTCGCCAGTTCAAGGGAACCTCATGGGGAACGCTCAAGTTTTTCCCTTTTGCGTCACGTTATTGAAACTTTAACTCGTGTGGAAAGTGAAAACAAACTTGAGTCAGATGAGGGTTTCATTAGTTCTGTAGCAGCAGGCAGACTCTTACCTTGACAGATGTTTATGTCACATTTCTCCCCCATTTTGTCCAGGCAATTTTATGATGTTCACCCTATTTTTTCCCCCTCTTTGATTACACCCGGTTGTAAACTTGTTCTATAAGTATGAACCGTATAAATACAGTTTTTTTTTTGTTTTACTAGACAACATTGGTCAGACGAGTACAGTTTTATTTGTATATTTTTCTTTCTGTGGGAACGAAAGCTTTTTCTTATCACCGTTCACGTCGGAAATCCACGACAATCTTATGAGCAGCTTATTGCTGCAGACATAAGACGGAGTCAAGCAGACCCGAGGAACCTGATGAACAGAGTACATCTTGCGCTGTTCTGCTCTTTCTAGAGAAACAATAAGAAAACAAACCAATGTAAGCTAGATAACAGCAACACTCTCTTGCCTTCAGTCAGCTGCCAAACCATAAACCCGCTCATAGGCTGCAAACGCTTGTTAGACGGTTTTGGTGGTTTTACAGCATTTTTGCAATTTTAAAAACAACATTGTGTGTGTTGATGAAGTTCCACACCAATAATCTTTCTAAGAATTTTTCGAAATAGGAAATTATTCCCCAGATTTTTTTCCCATCAGCAGCGTTATTTCAAATGCACAAACGTGTATTTATTTTTATGTTATTCCACTGTAGAATGTTATTTCTTTTAAGAAAGTTTCATATCTGTATGTGAGCCGTTGATAATTCTTAATTGGATCAGTTTTCCCTATAACTATTGTTCTCAGGGTAATATAAATTAATCAAGGCTTTTGCAAAGTCAGTATGATTCACAACGATATCGTGTCGGGAAATTCTGAAGACTGAAACGCCAGTGTTGTATTTCTGCACAGAAACAGCACACATTAAAAACAGCAACTGTTAAATGTTGAACATTTAACTGCAGAACATGCAGAGTTGAGTTGACTCACTGTCCTGAGCTCAGAGGATGTAGGAGGAAATCAGAGAAAGAAAGTGGTCAGTTTGTGGTCTGATAAGGATAAGAAAACGCAGAATAAAGGTATTTTTGTTTAAGTTCTTGAGGCTTTGTTTTGTCCTTATTTTTTTAAGTAACATTTAGCTCTCATCACATTTTGTCTCATGAATTCAGTATTAGAATCAGAATCAGAATGCATTTTATTGACAAGTAGGTTATTGTCTGAGTATGGATGGATGGATGTGAAAGAAAATATGTACCAAGTAATAACTTAACAAGATATAACTATACATTTATATACTGTATAAATAAATAGTAACAGATCAAGTGATAATAAAATATTGTGTCTTGTCGCGTTAATTTGTAGCTATCGTTACAACAGTGGCTGCCGTTCTTCAGCCTTCTTTACACCAGCAGGATGGCGGATAGGGCTGCACGATTATGAGTAAAATTATAATCAAAATTATTTTGATCTATATTTTGATCATTATTATTAATGTTAATCGCTATTATAAACTGTCAATTCGGTAGTTTAATGGCCACTTGTCTTGCATCTTATTAAAGAGGCCTTTAAACAGCAGGAGCTGATGTCTTTTAATGAATAATTTAACTAAACCCAATTAAACTTACTGAGTTGTTGTTTTTTTATTGTTCCTACATTACAACTATTTGTAGAACAAATGTAATCGAGCTGAGAATCATTTTAGCAACACAATCCTAATGTAAGCGCCGCTGTGCTTTCAGAGCCGCACAATAGAACGAGTGTAGAGTTACACTTAGCACCTCCGCAGAGAGCCGGCGAAAAAACAGCTGCCAGGATCAACACACGGCGTGGAATGTGTCACGCACACTCAAAAGACTCGTTTTATATATAGAAACATGCTTACCTAATCCGATGAGCGTCCCTGTCACCCACATGATCTCCGACACCAGAGAAGCCAGCGACAGAGCCGCCGTCGGAACTTTCCCGTATCGGATATGGAAGGGATCCATCATGGTCACGTATTTATTGTTCCGCATCGGCTCGGCGAAGAAGAAGCCACCTTTGTTTGTAAACGAAAACAGTCGTGTGTTATGCAAGAGTGCATCTTTTTTAGCTCTTTGGAGGATACAGAGAATAGTGGTCATTTTGGTCTAAAAAGGGGACATTGTGAAGTTGGCTACTGTTTATTAGTTATACATCAACTAAAACCCTATTTTTTCAATGTTGTACTTAAACAGCATGTGGTCAAACCATGTCACGGGAAAGGCTCAGTCAAAGTAAAATCTGAGGGTTTTTTTTTACTGGATTTAGTAAAAACTGGGGAACAGCAACACATTCGGATGTGGATTCAAAAGTAGTATCCTCTATTTTAGCTCTGTAGGTAGATTTTAATAAATCATTAAAAGAAACAAGGATCGTCTTAATCTTAATCTCAGTTATTTCCTGCCAACCATTTTTATTTGAAAACTTAATTAAGGAAAACCTACAAGACACCCAGCTTTAAACTAAACTTAAACATTTTACAGTCCCTCCAGAAAAATTGCACAAAACCCCCAAAAAATCAAGGAAAGGCTCAGAATATGCGAGCGTGTTCTTAGACATACAAATAACTAAGCAATGTTCATATTTTGTACTTTCCCACTCTGCTTGTACCACGTTATAGATGACCTTAAATGCTCCAAGACTCTAGTGCTGCGTTCACACCGAAAGCATCTGCAGCGTCAAGTGCGTCCAGTTTACAAGCAAAGTCTATGAAACGCACATATAGCAGCGTTAAAATGTCAACTTTCATGCTTGACGGTTGAGCATAAACCAATCATAGAGCGCCTCCTATCTTCTTCACTTTCCAACGGATTGTCGCTACTTCGAGTGAGACGAAAATAGCGGAGGAATCGTCAGCGTAGCCCCTGGAGTAGGCGTTGAAAATCACAGAACTATGCTGCCATGTGGGGGAACCATAGGTGGAAACAATGTGTGAGAGAAGCATGTTTATTATCTCTACATTTGTAAACAAAAATTTCCACGTTCTTCGCACTTTTCTGCGTTCTCATCGCATAAAACGGGACAAAATCCCGCAGAATTCAGCACAATAATCAAAGACTTTTGCCGCGTTTTTCTGGAAGGAATGATTTTAGCAAAACATGTAAAAAAAAGTAAAATAAAAAAAAACAAGACCAAGGAGGGAATAGAAAGAGAAAACAAAAATAACGACAATGGTCTCAAAACAGAACCCTGAGGAACACCAAACAGATAAGATCTGTAAGTACGAAGACTGAACAGGAACACCTGAACTTATATATCAGGAGGAAATGGTCAACCGTAATAAAATCTTAAATCAGGCACAATATAAGCAGCACGGAATATTTACCTGCATCGCTCTACATGCAAATACTGATCAGGATTTACAAAACCGTGACTAAAAGCGCTCCAGAACGATAAACCATAATGTACAGGTCTTTTTTAATCAGCTGGCTATTTAAATGCTTAAAAGCAACAGACCTTGATTTATGCCTAAGAAGTGGAGGCAGCACTCAGCCTGATGAATTCCACTTCCCTCCTGTCCGATGCGAGGTGTAGCGGCCATCCCGGCCTCATGGGGGCCCCTGGTGTAGCTATAAATAATTTCTCTCAACTCTCCGCCGCGACGCGCTCTCACCACAGAAACAAAGTCTTACCAATGATGAAGCAGAGCGTTGCTGTTATCGGCATCACTGCCCAGATCAGCCCCATGGAGGGGTTGTAGACAGCTTCAGCTGTGCCCACGATGAATCCTCCTCCAACCCACGTCGCTGTGTGGTACAAATACACACACAAGTTCACACAAAGGAAACAAAACATGCGGGCTTTCTGCTACTTGCTATATATTTTGTTCATTGGATCTGATAGTTGGAAATCACTAATTAAAAGCAATCAGGAGTACTTATTTCAATTCAATTTAAATTATTATTAACCCCAAAGGGAAATCTTGTTGTTGCTCTTAATATTTAAGCTTATTTAAAGGGCTGGAGATGCTAATGGCTGTGGCCAGGAAGGATTCATTTTAGGATAAATCCTAACTTGTAAAATCATCAGCCTTCTTTGTTAGGCTACAGAGCCTAATAACCTCCACATTTTCCTCCCGTGACGGAAATACTGAGTGACACGCCTGTTTCATTTACAACCTACAATTATCTTCTTTGTTTTCTTTCAGATTTAAAAGAATTTTTGTTGTCTTCCTACTATGCGTCCTGTACCACTGCAGAGAAATGACATTATTCCTGCAGACGACAGGAAGCCGACATGTGCTGGAAGTCAGGAGATGTACAGATTAAAAAGAAATGGGGAGAGTACAGTCCCCTGTGGCGCTCCTGTGCTGCTGACCTCCTGCTTAGACAGACAATCCTTCAGTTTCATGAACTTTTTGTTCCGATACAAAACAATTAATGGAAATTTTAACAAATTGGATTCAATTAAAAATATATATATATCATCTACTTGAAAAATATTTCATTTTCATTCTTTGAAACATAAAACAAATTTAAATATATAATCCCTGCTTTTAAATTGCCTTTCTAACAAATGAAATTATATTTTTTTTATGTGGGAAATAAAAATAAAAATAAGATCTACTTGCTTTTGTTTTTTCATTACCAGTTAATACTGAGAACATTTAATTTCATATACTATTAAATATTAAATTAAGATCCCAGACAATCGCAAAATAAATAATTATAGTAATAAAAGCAGTTTCCTTTCTTTTGGGAATTATAAATTCTAATTTGCTTTGGATTTAAGTTTTGTATTTGAAATAATAAAATTGATTCACATCCAGGAGAAACTTTAAAGACACACTCCTGGGCAGTTCTAGTACCATGTAGTTACAGTAGGGGGCGCTTAATCGTCTATGTGGCTCTAAGGACTTAAAGGACATGATTTTTTTTTGGTTCCTTCACCCACAACACAAAACAAACATAGATAAATAATAACATGAACAAAACACATCCTAAATAAAACTTTGAGTTTGAATGAGAACTTTATAAGGAACCATGTGTTCCAACATTTAAAGTTAATGAGGTTAAAGGGTGAGAAAGCGCACCAGATTCCAGTCATTAAAAAGTTCCCTTTATTGGTAGTTTCTATTTAAAAACTTTGACCTTTTTTTTTACCATATCCTCTTGGTGCTGAAACCTCAGCTTTATTATGCCTCACTGTCACATTTTAAAGCATGTTAAGAAGTATGTCTAATAATATATCAAAGGGGAGCGACTACAGCGCGCCCGGCTTCTGCCTCCGCCGGAGTTCATCCGTCACTCGCCTGTCATGGTGAAGATGCCGACCACCGGGTTGATGCCGCGGTTCCCCAGCAGAGCCATCTCCGTCCTGTCCCCGCGGCATTTCTTGGCCTCCTTCTTGGACTTGACGGAAGCCCAGATACCGATGCTGAGGACCAGCAGGTAGAAGAGCATCATCACCGCCACGCCGGGGATGTTGAGAGCCATGGTGATGCGGTGCGGAGCCCGGCGGGTGAGGAAATGAGCGTCTGGCTGCCTGCAGCCTCTGAGCGTCTCTCCGCTGCTGAGTGACGGGGTATGGAGCGCCGGAAGTGCCCGAGTCCGACCTATTCAAAAAAAAAAAAAGGTCGGAAATATTTATACACGTGAACATTTTTACTATAAAAAGGAAGAAAAAAAAATACAAGGATTAAATAAAAATAATGCAAATAACTAAATAAATTTGAATATTTGATCGAATAATTCAGTCTGAACTAAAAATAGAAATACTACAGAAGAATTGGGATAATTAGAAATTTCACACAAATTGATTACAAATGTGTTTTTTAATTATGTATTTAATAAAATAAATTGTACATTTACCAATGAAACATTTACAACACATTTTGGCTCAAGGCACTTTACAAGAACATTGTTTCATTCCAATTATGAAAATACAATAAACAGATCAAATTTTTCAAAGTTTGCAATCCTAGGAAACCCAGCAGATTGACTTTATAGCCATCCCTCATACTGAGCATACATGTGGAGACAGTGGGAAGGAATAAACTCCCCTTTAAGAAGAAGAAGCCTGCTGCAGAACCTGGCCCAGTACAAGCAGCCGTCTGCCACGACCGACAGGGGGTTTGAAGTATTCTGCCATTTTGTTCCATTCAATCATTAAATTCCAGTAAATCATATCTGGTACCCCTGCAGTTAAGCACAGACACTTCTTAAATCATCATAAATTCGTCACACATACCCAATTTTAAAATTATATTGACCAAGTATGAAATTATGGAAATGGTGAAAATGTTCCTAGATCCTAGAGCTGCGCTGAGTAAATTTCAGTAGGCGTTTATTTTGAACATGACATCTAAAGTAAAACACATGAAGCAATGAAAAAGTGGACTATGACAATATTGATTTACAAAGTCAGGCAATTACAAAACGGTAAATATAATATTTTTTTAATTAAATAGGTAAAAAGGCGTCTCATAGTCCCTGCCTGATGTAAAACAATAAAATAAATTTGAGTGGCAGGAATACGTGTGGTGGAAAAAGGACCTACAAATGTCTTATGATGACTAAAACAACTTTCCATTTGGAAGGTGGTAAAGACAAACATGATTTTCATGTCTTCACATATTTCTGCTCGTGAAAAAAACATGTGATCACATGTGAATGGAACACGGAACAAATAAACAAAAATACTCGATCATGTGAAAAATGGAAACCATGTGAATTTAATGGAAGTATGTAATATTTGTGTGAAAACATGAGAACTGCGGGTTTTTCCTTCCTGCCTTGTTAAAAATCCATACTTGTACATGTTTCTTACATCACTACACATAAGGTACAATTTCCCATTTTAGGAATTCAAAAGGGTGTTTTTAAATTTGCTACCATTCATACAATCTTCCTCCTTTCACTTTATTCCACAGTTTTGTTTTGTTTTGTTTTACTTTACTTGTGTAGGAAACACAGCTGTCGTGATCACAGACTTTTTCGAAGTGGGTTTGACCCCACTTTGAATATATGTAAATACAGTTGTGGTGATCCTTAAAACACAATAGAGTCCTTAAAGACTACTTTTAGGACCATTATTGTTGTAAAACTCTTAATCCTAAATTGTACAAAAAAAATACAACAAAAAAAAGGTACTGAAAAAAGAGTTCACAACAAAGCTGAAAGACTTTCTTCATCATATAAAGTTACACTGCTGCTGGGAACATGGTGATTTTCTCAGGATGCAAAACAATACACCTTGGTCTTCTGTCTGAAACAATCCCCGTATTCAAAGCACCTTCAAAGCTTTGCTGTCCCCAGTTTAAATCCAGAAAGACCTGAATGTATAATTTAAAATAAATTAATTCTAAAGTGTTGTGAAAAAGTGTTTCCCTCTCTTGATTTTTTGTATTATTGCATGTTTATCAAATCTAAGTCTTTTACAACCTCAAATCAATTTGATTACAAGTCAGAGATGACACACGTTAACGTAAAAGTCAGTTGCCAATCACTTAAATGAAAGTGCAAAAAACTACAAACTTATTTTTCCCACTAATGTAGTTTAACAACACTGTAGTTTCTCCCATTGGTCAAGGTAATTATATGCCCCAAAGATTTAGAATGCTTGTTGAGGTTTGTCTGCACTGCATGCACACTTTCTGAAAATAGGAAAATTCTGTGTGATTTAAATAGAATCTTTAATCTTAAATGAAATAATTTGCAATTAAAAACCTTACCCTTAATTGAGATACTTGCAAATTTTTCTTACTGGAAATAGACAGCCCCTTACACATTATTGAATAAGCTGGACTCACAGCATGGCCATAGCATAGCACTGGGGTGGATGGGGCTTTTGTGGGGCCCGGGTTGGTGGCTGCCTGTCTTTTGTTGGGTTGCTGAGTTGCCCTGGTAGGGGTTGGGTGGTGAAGCTGGGGCTCTGGTGCCTGGGGGGGGCTTCTGCGACTTGTTGTGGGGTTGGCCTGTGTCCGGAGGGTTCGGGCTGCCTTGGACGCGCCGGCATGGTGGTGGATCGCTGCCAGCTCGCAGTTTAGGCAGGGTGCTTTGGCGTTTCTGTTAGGTCCGCAGGATTCCACAAAGGAGTGTGGTGGTGTGGGTGGGGCTGGGTGGGTTGGGTGTGTGTGTGCGTTTCTTCCTTGCGGGGTGGTATTGGGGGAACTGGAGGTGCGTGGTTTTGGGCCGATTTATCCACCCAGAGTGAATGCTGTTTCTAATCTGAAACATCCGGGGGATGAGGCTCTGCTCAGCAGCTGGAGAGCGGGAATCACGTTGCCAGTTCTGCGTGGCTCCCGGCTCCTGGTCCCGACACTGAGGGCCCGTGGTTGGGGTGGGGCTGGGGATAAACTCCACTGTCTGCAAACTGTGGCATGCTTCCCTCCACATCCCCTCCCCTACCATTTTAATTACATCCTAGTTATCAACATTTGGGGCCAGAGGGGAGAGCAGAGGGGTCTTTCTGTGCCCCTGTTTTCTGGGTGCTATCTGGGGTGGGGGAGGGTTGGTCTGCAAGTTCGGGGCGGTGGAGACAGCGTCTGTGGGGGGGCTTCTTGTCCCGTGGGCCACCCACTGGGCTGCAACAGAGGCTGGTCCCCCCAACCACCAACCCCCATCCCTACCTTGAGCGAGTGAGTGAGTGTTTAAGTGAGCGAGTAAGCATGTATTATTGTGTATGAATATGGACGGGGCTGGGTCCGGGCCTGGGTGTCCTCTGCCTTTCCATGCTATTCCCGTGTGGGGAGGGTCGTTCCCTGCCCCCTCCTTGCCCTTCCTAACTTCTTGCTGTCACTGCTGCACTCACCTGCGGCCAGACTGGGCAATGGGATGCAGTACTGGGGGCACAGGGAAGTGTATCGGTCTGCCCCGGCTTGCTGTCTGGGGCCGCCTGTCTCTCTCGGGCAGGCTCTCTGTTGGGCGCTGGGGGTGCTCGGGAGTTTGGGCCCTGGATCCCGGCCCTTGCCCGTGTTTGGGCGACCGGGGCTTGGCGGGACAGGCAGGGTACTGCTCCTGGTACCTTGGGGGCTATACTCTGTGGCTACAGGGGCTCTACCCCGGATCTCCTTTGTGTGGGTGCTTGGTGTTCCTACGGTGTGCTGTCTGATCTCTGTGTTCTTGCGTGGCCCCAGTGTCCTGAACCTTGTGCTCCCTCTGGGCTCCTCGAGGGGGTTGGCAGTGGCCCTCTGTACCCATGGCTGATCATAATTCATCTAAGACCTACATCAAAATTTCTGCCTGCTCACACACTATAGAGATCACAACACTTTAGCTGTGCCGATCTGCCAACCCCCTCGAGGAGCTCAGAGGGAGCTCAAGGTTCAGGACAGGCAGGCAGGAGGTGGAACACCTGGAGGGTTGGTGCAGAGAGAACAACCTCTGCATTAATGTAAAGAAAACCAAGGAGATGATTGTGGACTTCAGAAGGGGCAAGCATGCGCACCTCCCCCTGCACATGGGAGGATCTGCGGTGGAAGTGGTCAACAGCTACAGGTACTTGGGTTTTCACCTGAGTAACAACCTCACCTGGAGCAACAACACTTACATTCTGGTCAGGAAGGCGTACCAGCGGCTCTACTTCCTCAGGAGGCTGAGAAGAGCTGGACTCGGGAGCTCAGTTCTCACTTCCTTCACAGCTTCATTCCTGAAGCTGTGAGACTCTCAAACACACGCAATGACAATCAGAACTGAAAACACTTTCTCATTTAACTGGCACTGTTCACTTTAATATCACACTTCAGAATGTCACTTTAAAATGTCACTGTAATGGTTCACTTTAATGTTTCACTTTAAAATGTCCTTTTAAAATGTAAATTAATATGTTACTTGCACTCCGAATTTTGATTGCTGCTATGTCCGAAGTACTATATTGTAGATTCCGTGTCAATATTGTATATTTTGTGGAGTCAAATCACATTTCTCGTATAGTTCTTTGTAATTTATAATCTATTATATACTTGCATTCCGATCCTCAATGCTGCTATGTCCGAAGTCCCATATTGTAGATTCTGTGTCCATATTGTAGATTTTGTGTAGCTCAAATCCTAGTCTCGCATAGTTATTATATTCTTATATTTTATTACATTATTTAAAATTGCTATAAGGGTGTAAACTGGACCGGGGGATTAGAATTTTGTCCCACCTCATGTACCACACATGTGATGTGTGGTACATGATAACTTTTGAGTTCTTTTTCACCGAGTACTTAAAATCTGAAAGAAAATGTCTTTATAGTAGGTGTCTATCGGAAAACGCTGTAACAGCCTTCAAAGAATCCATTCCACCTCTAATTTCTTCAGTATTTCAGAAAAACGCAGTGGAGGGCAACAAATTAATTTTATGCCCAACACAGATTGATGCGGTTGTTCATAG
>JAVLVB010000624.1:668240-687299 GCA_032876305.1 Orestias chungarensis | reverse complement strand
AATGTATATAACATCTCAGAAATCAATAAACGATTAAGGTATGGGAAGCAATGGAGGCTCTATATTTTAAAGCCTCTCACTTGGAAAAGAAAATCTGTTAACCACAACTATGGCAGCCAGAGACTCATTCTACTAGCCATGATGCTGAACAGGACAAGGGGGAAAAAAAGCTCAAAGAGAGGGATCTAATGAATTGTAATATTGTGATGATCATAGGGAAAAAATGAAATAAATGTGGTTACTTGCAATAATTACTAAACAAGATACGTTTACCTCAGTTCATGCTGTCCAGGTGTAGATTTTCTCTTGCGAGGGAGGATTTGGGCACACGGTTACATTTCTGATTCATCTGAGGTTATGCTGTGTTATGGTAGAGTGATGGTTGGCATCTCCTCTAGGATGCTGAATATTGTTTGTTTTTCTTCCTAGCTGATTATGTCAAAGTTTCAAACACACCCTGGATTAAATTATTTTAGTGTTTTCTTGTGTCTGCTGTTGATGTTTACCAGATTTTTCTTCAACCCAGCCCAGGGCGAGACCCAGGTGTTGGAATACATATTATTTAAGAACAAATTCATGTCAATAAGATTTGAGGAATGTAACTGATCATATTTGGTGAACCAAATATGATGAAAGACAAACATTTATAACCATTAAAATTAGATTTTAATTAAATTTTTGCAATAGTAAAACAGTTTGCAACAACTGTCATAGCATAATATAGAAAGACCTGTTACATCACACTAAAAGCTGCAAATTGGATGTGTATGTGTAGGATGGAAACTGCTTGGCTCAACCCCATAAGGGAAACGGAAATTGTGAAACAAAAATTGTTCTAGGGAATCCTCAATTTCAGAAAAAACAGAAACTATGAGAAATAGAATATTTCCAATCGGTTGAGTTTGCTCTAAACAGAAACGTCTGCACCTTTCAGAAAATGTAGGATCATTGTTAAACAGATTGGTTTTGAAGAATAAAACCTTTTATTGCATGAAATGCTGTTTTTTTATTTGGGTTTTTTTCTAATTTGGCTTTTGAGGATTTTCCTCTCCCGATTTGAATTCTACCGAAAAATATTGTAAAACATTTTGACCAAAATAAAAGATAATTATTTGTGAAAAAAGAGAAAAAAACATACATACTTTTCTTATTTTTATCAAAAAATTATTTCACATGTCTGTAAAACTATACATAATAAAATCCTAAATTTCTTTCATCAAATGAAAAATTGTATTTTGATTCTGTTTTGCACACTTGTTTTGCAATTGTGGCTGAGCGTCAACAAAAAAATTACCAAACCAAGAAATTAATCAATAAAACGTAATTTTTAAAGCTCCTAAAATCTGTCAATACTGCTGTAAATCTTATGATTAGACCTGTGTTGGATGTTACATAAAAGTGTATTCATAAAAATTTATTACAGAAAATGTGTAAAATCTGAAAAGTTGTAAGTTCAGGTCTTGAACTTGTACATAACGTATTGCTAAATCTTGACTTCCATGTTAATCTCAGCTGTACCTCTCAGACATTATTTATGACCCCACACAAGTCAGATTGTTACAATTTTTTCTTTTTTTTATATCTACAATATGGCTCACTGGCCAGGGTGGTGTGGCATGAGGGGACTGCAGGAGCACTCAAGGGAAGAGAACAACAACACTGCATAACTAAAGATTTGCCATTCAGTTCTGCTTTTTACATCTTTTATTTGCACGTCAACTTCATGCACTGTGAGAAAATGTTCCCGCAATGAGAAACATGACTCTGAATATGGAATCTTGTATGCAACTCAGGGTTTGCAGACATAATATTTCCCATGTATTCCAGTCATGGGCAGCAGAGCTCAGATTCAGTTTCTAGATCAACATCAAAAATTTGATTATACATAAGTGACTGAGCAATTCAGGTGAGTGTGAACCCAGGAAAAAGTTGACTTTGCTTTCAGGCCACAATTGGTGAATCATTTATAAGTTAGTGCACTATTTTAATTGGATTGTTTATAAGTATTCATCATGACCACAGTCAGTGGTTTTTTGAAATGTGTTTAATGGCACGTGAATTCTCTGATGAATATTAATCAGATCAAAAGAAAAGTAAATACAAACGAATATGTCACCATTATCCTTTAAGAAAAAATGTACATAAAAATAGATCCTGAAGGACAGAAACAACCTCCGACGCAGCTGTGAGATTCTTTCAACATCACATGTGAGCCACGGTCATTCTGTATTAAACTCAGCCGTCAAATGCATGCAGTCTTTTTAGAGCTCTATAAAAAAACAAGCATTTCATTTTTTATTTGCTTATTTGATTTTTTTTTTTTTTGCTAAACAACATGAAAATGGATTAAAGCATTAAAACACTAAACAGAATCATTATTATTAAACCTGGAATGAATCAATATTTGCTCACTAAATATTCTCCAAAATTATTAAAAATAAGTAAAGCTTTGCCCTGATATGTGAGTTAATAATGTATTCAGTTTTAAATATTGGACCACATCTGGGGAAGGATATCTGTTCTGCTTCACAATAAAACAGTTTGAAGTCCCTTTAAGTAAAAACACTTGGTCAATAAATGAGATTTTGACACTGAAGAGTGAAGGCTGTGGAAAGGTTCAATCCAGGCACTATTCATGAACATAATAGTCTATAATTCAACACATACAATACAATACAATGAAAACCTGTATTCTATACTCTATTTGATTCTATGACGAATGATTACAAAAAAGCCACAGGCAAATACATTTAATTAATCTTCTATAACTGTATCTAGCACACTTTATTAGTAAACCAAATTAATGTTCTTCTTATCTAATCAAAAGTTCTCAAAAATGATTCACCCAAAAAATCTACATGATTTCCATTATTTTTCTTTTTTTTATGGTAGAAGTTAAACTCAACAATTGCATAAAAACAAACCCAACCAGAAACTTGGCAGGTACCCAGTGCAACCGAAGCCCAACTCTTTGTCCTGCCAAGCGGCTCCACTGCAGGGGTCACGAGTTTGCTCAAGGACAACTCAGTGCGCGTCCTATGGGGGGGATCTGTAATTTCGTTTGTTTATTAACCTTGTCACAACAGGAAGCAATGTCTGGCGGTTCAGCTGTCAAACACTGATGCTGACACCTTCAAGACTTTATCGGTAGGATGCCAACACTTGGTCTGCTCACGCGGATGCGTCAGATAAGAAGCTACTTAAGATTAAAACAGGCATCTTGGTGCCTTTAATTGGTTTAGAGTACATTAAAAACATCCAGGCATTTATAGGCTATCAGAAGTACTTTTTGATTTTATCTTGAACTGTCTCACCCTAAGTATGATTCAAGTCTATGTATATCTGCTGAAGAGACAACAGAAAACATCGACATGCATCGTTTAAATAAAAAACACAGCTTGTTAGCTTGTAATGTCCTTTTGTGGAAATAAAACTGGTGTCGGTTCAATGAAACAGGAACTTTCAACTCATTTTGACAGATCTTATTATACTGCATATTCCACATGCAAAAAACATTGGCAATACATCTTTGGGGCATAAAGCATTCCAAACAGTGATTTAATTTGATTGATGTAATCAATGTTAAACTGCAGTGAAACATATTATTTAGTTGAAATTCACAAGCAACACTTGTATGCTTGGGTTCCCTAGGTAGCCAAAGTTGGTTACCTAGGGAACCTCTTTCAAAAGTTGTCTTAAACTTTGTGTTTTGCAATTGCATATTTTGGCACTTTTTGGCAAAAAAATTATTTGAGAAGATAAACATTTGTAAAAGTGTTTAATCACATTTCTTCCAAAATACGAGAACTTTTTCTTTTTTTTTTTACATTTTTCAGAGTAGGAGAGTGGGAGAGAAAATTGGAGGATGGCAGATGTACCACTGAAAGCCCTGCATGTAGAAAACAATATGTTATAGCTGTTTGTCGACATCTGGAGGTCATTTTCAAAAAGCAGATTTAAATCAGTTTATTTTTCTCTGCTTCTCTATGGCATGCGGGCTGTATTATAAAAAAATCTATTTTTTCTCTCCTTTCCAACACAGTTTTTTTTATATGATACAAAAATAACCAGCGTAGATTCACAATTCAGTATTCAAATGCTGATTCCATTCATTAAGGGAAGTAAAGTGTTGGAGCTAAGCTAGATCTATGCAAAAATCCACCCTTGTTAAATTATTTATTAAATGTAATTAATGAGTTGATCATGTCCCACCAATGTCTGATAAATCAAGAAATTCCTCAAACAGAACTGGTTGGATAAAAGATCATCATTAAGGCTGTGAAAATGGAAATGACTCTGTTGGATACTTTGGATTAAATTCTCACTGATTTATGAGTTAAATTTTCTATTTATCTGGTTTTAAAGCCAAATTAAATGGGAGTTTATTGTTTGGAAGATCAATTTTTCAATTGTTTCCTTTTGTCCTACTTGCATTTGACAAATAACACATTAATGGACAGAAGCAGATCATTGTCATCTCTTTTGTATTCTTCATTTGACTCAAAAAAAGCCAAGAGTTACATTCTTAGGATAAAAGTATTATTCACTGTTCAATAACTGGCTAGAAATCCAAGTCTACGTAATTTGAGTGCCATCAATGAGATAATATCTGGGCTGTCCTTATGTTGCCAGTTTTCCAGCAGGCCCTCTCTTATATGCATTTGAAAGGACGAAGCTGTTTTCATCAGAGAAGTTCATTTGACCTTTTTGTGTACTGTGCTTTAAAATGAAGGAAACAAACAGTCAAATAAAGGAATAAAGTTAAAGATAAGGGTTGTTTCAGCATTTTGCTATTGGTTTCACATGCAAATGGCCATTTCCTCCCTTATGATCTACTGTACACAGGGTGATATGTATAAGTGAGCAGACGATGTTCAGCACATCCAGGCCTCATTCAAAGCAGCTGGCTGAGTCGTGAAGATAAGGACGCTGCAGCAGAGAACTGGCTTCCCAGGAATGATACAAAGTCTCACACAAACATGTAGCCAGTAACCGACCTGGGATTACATTCCTCATTCTTCTGCAGCTTTCTATAAAGATATTTCCACCAAATAAAGTTGCAACAAATAACCTGGATTTGTTTCAAGATGTTTGGAGCAGATGGAAGTTGACTAATTCGTCACAGGTAAGAGCGAGCTGAAGTTTAGATTTTCCTTTCATTTTAAAGATAGATTTCCTAAAAAAGAAAAAAATATATGGATAGACACATTTTTTAGGAGAAAAAAATAATGTGTACATTTTAAATTACAGCGCTAATGAAACCAATATACTTTTATTAACACTACCTGGATGTTTTACCATGTCTCCATCTATTTTCATTTAATATTTGTATTTTGGTCAGTTGAAGGAGATTTTATTCTCTAAAGAAATTTGTTGCAGCCCTCTTTTCACAACCTGTCTATTAAACTAAGAGGTAGGAGAGGAAAGAGTACATGGGAAGAAATATTGCACAGATATTATATTCTTAATATGTTACAAGTCCAACAAAACTGTGTTTTCCATGCAGTGCTAAATACAATCGGACTGTAGTGCTAGAGTGGAATTAAACATGGTGATGAGTTGTTTATGTAGGGGGAAAAAAACATTATGCTAAATCTAGAAACAGGTGAATGAGCCAAAAATCACAGTCACAAACAAACATGTGCAAGTAAAAGTTTTCCCACCTCTGAACTTTTACATTTTAATTCTTATTACAATGATCTGAGTTATTATGTAGGAGGATTAAATGAAAATCCCGGTCTTCTTTTCCAAGACATTCACAACTGTACTGTACAAAGCTGGTGGATAAATATTTTGAAAGCCTTGATGATTTTCAACGGGGGATGAAAACAGATATAAAACAAACTCTTCAGACCTTTAAATTGAAAGAAAAAAAGAGCAAACAAACAACCCTATCTCTTTTCATTTTCCTTTATACCCTTCGTTGTGAATTACATTGTGTTGGTCAATCAGATCTACTGTAATCCCAGCAAAGTACATCATAGTCTTTGTGTTTGTTAGGTGAGCATTTATAAAAGTGTCCAAGAATGTTGAAGCATAACGACTAAGCGAAAAGATCTTTGTTAAACTTTCCACTTTACTCATTTCAGAGGAGACGCACCATCACAGGAAGGCATTGACGTGAAACTTCTTATGGCTGACGGCAGCCCGATGATCTCAATTTTCTCTGTAATCCCTAACATCTCCGGCAACTTCGAGGGCAGCAACAGCACGTCTACTGCTGGGCAGGTGGCCAATGTGATCAGCTGGTTGACGTACTGCATCGGGCTGCCTGCCCTCGGTCTGGCCCTTTACACCCTCAAGAATCTCTCCAAAGGTTTGTCACATTTACTTACATACAGACTTATTTCCTTTCAAGTTTACATGTTTGTACCTAATGTCTGTAATCTCTGAGTGTAAGTCAGATTCCTGTATTAGTGCTGATTTGGATTATGACAGGATGATATGATCTAATGGTTGTCATGGAGACTTGATAAGCCCAATATTTTTTATTTTTCTTTTATTTTTACCTCCATCACCTTCCTGTTCCCTGTACATTAAGGTAATTTGGGACGTAATGGGGAATGAAATGAGCTCTTCTCTCGTCCCATTTATGTGCAGACAAGAGGAAAGAATTATTAAACGAATTATTCATCGGAAGCTCACAGAAACTCTGACACACCTAAAAAAGTAAAATTAATATGACATGAAAAAAATAATTTGCTGTGAAATTTAATTAAAGACGTTTTTTGTAATTTTTGTTAAACATTACTGTTTCTTGGCATTAAAATATTTTTCATGCATTTTTTTTAATGAATTTAAAAAATGCATGAAAAATATTTGCATTTGCATTTGCATTGTATGGCTATACAGTTCATTACCAGCTATGCATTTGTTCTCATCTTCATAAGACTGTCTGAGTGCTCTTAACCATTTTAAGCAGACAAATATTTAAAAACAAAAAACTGTTATTTTTTAAAAGTCCAAACAATTTATTCAATGTTTCGATGTTGCCAGTATTACTTCCATTTCTGTGTTTTTCTCCTAGGTGAGAATAAGGTTCCTATGCACGTCATGTTCCTCCTGGTGTCGGACGTCATCAGTTTCTTTGGTCGCCCGTCTGTTAATCAGAACATGGAATCTGAAACAGTCTTCTCCAGCGACGGTACAGACATCTTCTTTTACTTTGGGATCATTACCAACATCACCCTCATGCTTTTCATAGCCCAGGAGCGTCATTTGCTGGTGGCCTACCCACAGTGGCTTGGCTGCTGCACCAGTATCAGGCAATCTCCCGCTGTGACCTTGCTGGCGTGGGCAAGTCCTTTCGGAATGCTCACCCTCGCCATGCTGCACTACAACCTGTGGTTCGCCGTCTCTCTGCTAGCCCCGTTCCCCTTCCTCCTGTTTTTTGCTGTGGATTCCTGGAGGGCCCTACACTGCTCTCGATCCAATCCCCCGAGCCCAGAGAGGAGGAGGACAGTGTGGGGGATCGGGGCAATCTGGGCAAACTACACGTTCCTTTATGGCCCCTTCATCCTAAGCATCCTCTTGGAGGCTTTATCCTTCCAGGAACAGGTTCGCTACATGGGGCTGGTCTCTCACCTGCTGCTATACATGAGCCCACTGGTGGACCCCTTCATTTATATCTTTATGACAAAGGGTCCAAAAGAGGTGCTGAAAGCTCTACCCTGCTGTCAGAAATCGAGAAAGAATGAGAATGTAACACCCACAGTAGAAACTGTGGCTGAAACCGTAGAAACAAGACTTTGAAGACCTAAAACCTTAAAGGAGCCCATTGTGAACTTTCCTCAACGTTCTTTGGGGACTTGTCAGTTATCAAATAAATGTTTGTTGAAAATATTTCTATACCTGTTCAGGACTAAAGATGCTTCTCATAACAAACATGAGCAACAATTAAACAATTAGAACCAAAATGTTTTGCAGTAAGTCTACTTTGATGGAAGCTCATAGGCACCTGCTCTGTTGGGGAGAGACATATTTAGCTACAGATTTTTATTTGGATCCCTTTTATTATGCACAGCTGAAAAGCAATTTCAAGAGGTGGTCAGGATTCATTCACTAAGACTGAGTTTTCTTAATTATTCAATATTCAATATTCAATGGTCAGAATGAGTTTTTATCCAATTAGATTTATTGTTAAACAATTTATCTGATCGAGGTTTGGGTGCTGCTTTTTATTCTTCAGCCAGGGGCAGGTGCATCTAATTTCTACTGTGGCAGAAATAAAAATGACTACTGTATTCTATCAGCCTTATGGATGTGGACCCCATGAATTAAAGCGTTGAATCATTACTTTCGTTAGTTTTAATAGTTCTAGTGAAAGGTGGTGGCTTCATCGCAACAAGGACTTTTTTACTTTAATGTGTTGAAAGAGTTTGCAATGGACTTTTTCCTGCTCTCACATGATGGTACACCATTTCACAAAGGATGGTCCAGAACATGGTTAAGTACACACAACAGTGATCTTGTACCTCTTTGTCTCTAAACAAATTTAGAATCCAAATATTATTTTCTAATTCAGATAATCTTCTCAAGGATTGTTAAGGCGTAGGGTACTCTGGACGCAGTTTGTCTTGGATCATTATTGATCAGGTTTAGTGGTTACCAGTGATCATGTCTGACTTTGAACTGGTCTATTTCTGTTTGGTAGCCCGATGAAGAGCCCTCCTCCATTTAACGTTCTGTGTTTGAGCATCTCAACACCATCAAGGTAAAACCTCAGTTTTCATCCTCCTTGGATTATATTAAATATTATTATTAAGGTGTGAATATATTAGTTTATTACTGTCAATGTCAAGAGGTTAAATGTGTAGGTAGGTGTGAGAAAGTTGTACATGTTAAGGCAAAACAGCACCATCTGCTGGCAAATTATAATTAGTGTCTGAACATGCCATGACATGCCCTGCCACACTAACAGGCTGCAGACTAAGAGCAGACAGACTGTGAGAAGCTGCATAGAGTTTCTGCATGTTCTCAAATTATGTGTGCGTTCTTGAGGAAATGTAAGTGTTTTTACACTTCTTAGTGTATAATTATTGCAAGTTCATTTTTATATGCAAATATGTGGGTTTTCCTTCACCAGCTGTTTTGTGTATTAGTAGCATTTAGCTTCAGCTGTTCATGTTTCTTCTGCAATTTAACTTAAATGCCTGTGATGGCTTAATTGTATAAGAGTTGAAATGTTAATACAGCAATTTAGTGTGTTATGATCATGCTTGGTTAATGAGCAGATTAGAATTATTTACATAAGTTTATTTTGCATATTGAAATGCTGTTTAGCATGTTTACCTCAAAGGGTGAAATATTATTTTATGCTCACATGGCTGTTTATTTGTTATGTTTATTAATATAATTGTCAAATAACATGTTGAGTACTTTGTAATATATTTTTTATTGGTTTTCTTTTCAGACCACACACACACACACACACACACACACACACACACACATACATCCAATGTAAACATGTAAAGTTGGACAACCTTTATTAAAGGAAGAAAAGATCTCTCTGTCCAAGTGCCTTGATTCTCTGACCGGAATCATAGTCCATAATCTGCCGCCTCAACCAGCAATCCTATTTAGTTGAGACTCACCCCTTAAATCTTAAATCATACTTTTAAACTGTAATTGTGGTTCTGGATTTTACATTTTAATGCATTATTTTATGCTCTTAAATTACAACTTTCTAATGAGCTTTTCAATATTTATGTAAAGCACTTTGATTTGCCTTACATACATAAATGGGCTGTACAAATAAAGGTGTTTGCTTAGGTAGGTACATAAATTGAATTGTTGGATACCGGTAAAAGCCGCTAGACACTATTCATCCATTATCCAACCTTGAAAAAATTAACTGAATTTGACAGATATAGGGTTTCACTTTAACTGAAATCTTGTCTGGCATTAATCAGATGTTTAACTGAAGGATGATGCATTTTCAGCACCTTTGTTTGCTGAAATTTTGTCTTACATTTTTGACTCATATATATATATATATATATATATATATATATATATATATATATATATATATATATATATATATATATATATTCTTATAAATACACAGATGCACATTACAGTCTAGTTTATGTTTTAAAACTCAGGCTTTAGAGCTTTGCACTGCTGCGACACACAGATCTGTTCTCAAGATGGAGCTAAAACTCCATCCAGACTGAAACCATTTTAGGTGGAACTGTTTGTGGACTGATTTTGTTCATTATACACACACACAAAAACAACTATTTCTAATCTAATGGTAAAGCCTGCTGGGTGACATGCAGTTTTGTTGAAGCACACATTTTAATGATAAATAACATAAAATAAAACAAAGAGTACTCTCTTAATACTAAAAGAGTAAATGATGAAGCAAAGGATGCACATCACCGATGAATTCTGCTGAAGCGAATCGTGCACCCTGCTGGGAAAAGAGAAGATTCTGGAGGCCCGGTAAAAATAAAATAAAAATAATAATCCACCAGCAGAACATCCTATGTTTCAACAAGTGCCTAAATGTCATAATTGGACAACATATGGGAGTTTGCTAAGATACTTATAGCTGTGTATTTGCTACATAACTCAGACAGTGAACTTGTGCATCACCTTAATGCATTTAGTCAAAACGTTGTTGAAGACCACTTGCTAATGTTCAAACTAAACATCTTAATATGAAAGACGGCAGTGACTTTAATGGTTTTTAGTTCCAGACAGACGACTGTGGATATCTTGGAAAGTGCTGGTCTACTGGTGTGTTCATGCACAGACATCCTCCAAGTTTACAGAGAAGTCTTGTTGTCTGTGGTCAGACATCTCTGCCACTCCTGACCTCCAAAAATAGTAAAGCAAGACTAGAGCTCAAAGAGCTTCCTTAATCCTGGACAATGCCACACAGATAAACACTGTCTGGATTTCTTGTATCAGCTATTCAGATTGGTTCAATAACATGGAGATTTTTTCCTTGGGACATCTTGAACCCTTTAATTTCAAACGAGAATACTTGACGCTAAAGTCTACCAGAGTACTGTCATAGGGTATATCAATCTCATATGTTCATGGTGTCTGACAGCTTCTTGCTACACGGTGAGCCATCGCATAACAATGAGAATTCAAATAATCTCAAACTAGTTGTCTTTAATAACTGTGCTGTACTCCAAGTTCATCCACAGTCACCAGATCTAAATCCAGCAGAGTGTCTTTACGATGTGGTGGAATCGAACATTTGCATCATGAATCTGCAGTTACCAGATCTGCGTCCATATTTTGTCAATATAAACAAACATCTGTGAGGAGAGCTTCCAAAATCCTCTTTGGTGTACAGACACACTCTTTAGAATGGTAACGTCCACATTTTAGACTGAGCAAACTGTATTTTGTTTTTTTTAAATAGGGAATCAAAGAAGGTTTTACATTAAACATGAAGTATCAGCATTAAAAAGATTAGGAGCATTCGGGTTGTACTTCACAGCCAGAGTTCAGCTTTGAGCCTTCCCCGCTTTCAGTTTCTCACTAACTCAAAGATTTAAACATGTGACTGAAACTCCTCACAAGTGTTCGTTCAACGTGACTCACAGGGTGGTTTCTAACTGCCAACCCATGATCAACAGTAAGGAAAACCTTTGAGGGAAAGCCGATGGTCCGCAAGAAACATTAGTTGCCTCCCACAGACCCATTCAGTAAATCACAATGTCATAAAAAAGTTTTTTTTTTAATATTTTATTTCAGTAACTATAATAACTTGGGGAAAATACATGAAATAGATTATTTAGAGAGAAGCAAGGTTTCCTGCCAAATCTCATGTGGGTTTTGAGTGAACTTGCCACAAAATGAAAATGAGAATCTGCTGTGTTTTCTTCAGAATACCTTTGCTACCTCAGAACTCAAATGTTTCCATCTCTCCTCCACCGTATTAACTCTTAAGTGAACTTGAGTACGTTATTTGGAAATTAGCCCTTTCCATTAATCTTTTTAATGCAAAATGTCAAAATGTGCATTAAAGAATGAAGATGAAAACCTTGCTACTGACTGTATTTCTGTTAATTATGCTGATTTTCCACCTTCCACCGTCCACAGTTAATGAAAACACAACATATATGATTGGTGTATTACCAACAGACCGAAGTAGGATTTCCTCTGCTGTGATGCTTGGTTTGCTCAGGACTGCTGTGGTGGAGAAACTCTCACTATACTGGTCCATGTACGTCCTGCTTGTATCTGGAAAGAAAATCCCAGATACGGGCAGAGAATAGCTGGTATAGCCTTACAGGGTGAGAAACTTGGTTATTCAGGGAAATCTACAAATAGAGTCTCTGCTTCTTCACATTGAAAGGTGTCAGTAGAGAAGATCCTGGCATCTGATCATGTCAGAGTTCTCCTCCTTGACCTGTGTTTTTCAAAAGAAAAAAACAAATTCTTCCTATAGTTTAGAAGTGTTCTGTATTAAATATCCCCATACGTCTGGTAAAATCTAAAAGATAAAGCGAGTGTCACGCATGCAGCAGCCTCTACATGACCTTCGTTCAGAGTGCTCGCATTTCCTCCGCGACACAAATCAACTACACACACGTATGTATATGTACTACCTGAGAGGAGATTCTCATGAGAAAGCAGATGTTTACTCTGCGGAAGCTATAGAGGCTTCGCTGTCTGTGGCTTTCACTTTAACGCACACACTACGAAGACTCAAGCGCCCTCGCTGCCATTTGTTTGTGCACTCCCTTCAACCAAAGGAAGTACCCTCGAGGTTACAGAGAGGTCAGAGGAGTCATACAGAGGCAAGGTCAGAGGATTGCATGTCATGTAAAGAAAAGATCGCCTGGTGTAAAGATGGTTCATTTCTAACTTCAGCGTTAGATGAGGAGATCACAATCTCAGCATCACACAAGTAAAATAAAAGAAATAAAGGAAATTAATATAGCGCAAGAATGCATGCATTATAAAATTTGTCAGTTTATTAAAACAAATTGTTTGGCCATTTTATGCTTTTAAAGTTAAAAGCATTATATTATATTATATAGAGTATATTAAAGCAAATAATACAGCATTTTGTTTTCTATCAGATATATATATATATAAAACAAACAAAATCTATTTCTATGGACTTTTAGCTGTTTTTTTTATTTTTATTAAGATTAAGTAGATTAATTAACCTCAGTAAAGGCCGTTACCCTGACATGATCCTTATTCATCTACCATCAATGAAACAGCTCAAATATCTTCTATGTTAAACAACGTCTTAAACATGTTGCTTCCTTTTCCAGCTTCTGGTAAACCAGGCAGTAAAACGGGTGCAAAAAGCCTAATTTTCAAGACATGACCTGTGGTGTGATGAAGCTGAAATTTGAGTATTTGGTCGTACAGTAAAAACCATTTGTAGAAAAAAAGGGGAAATCTTGTAATTATGAAAACATTCTTGCTACAGTGATCTGGGAGGTTTATATTGTGTGATTGTTGTTCTGTAGGAGGGACTGTGGCACCATCCAAAATAAATACTTTTATTAGAGAGAAAATTATTTTCAAATTTTGAGGTAATATCACAATATTTTTTCAGTACTTTTGGATATTTTAATCTGTGATGAATTTCATTTCCTCTCTACAAGTTGTTGTTTTTTTAAAATAAATTTTATTATTCGCCCTTATCCCATCCAAACGAATATTTTTTTGGGATCTTTCCTGATCGGGCTAAATTGGAATTGAAAAGGGCCAAACAGCTGAATGATAGAGTAATCATTACATAAACCCTTTGTCTTTCTGCTTCCAAGATCAGAACAATTGCTGATAACACAATTCCAGGTTGAAAGGGCTTTATTCGGCCAAGTATTGTATGAATGCCGAATGAAAGCATTCCCACAGAAAACAAAAACTGGGGAAAAGACTTGGGACATTCAGTTTGTAAATAGTTAGGAGACTGTAGATAGCCATTGTGTTTCTTTCTCAGTAAAATGACCTAAATAGTTGGAATCAACACATGGAGGGGTGACTTGATGAGTTCTGCATATCTTCAGATTTTGCTTCATGTTTTTCAGTGGGTTGTTTTGAAATTTAATTATGAAAATTAAATTCTAATTAAATTTAAATCCATATGCATCTCAGCCGTTTTCTCTATAAATAGTTAGTATAAAAAAGTTTGGGTGAGTGTTACTTATATTTAAATGACAAAGAATTAGCCAAGCACTTTAACTGAGCACTGAAGTCATCTTTATGAATATGATTTAATACTGATCGTTGAAAATCTGTTGTTTTAAGTGTCTGTAAGTGTCCATTGACCAGTTCATAGAGACTTTTTTTGTTGTTTTTAGTGAAATTCTTTTCCCATTTATCATTTTTTTGACTCTACAAATGGCTGCAAAATGGGACAAAACTTTCTCAGTCTGCAGCCATTGATGCATGAATATTTGCAACCAATAAGGCGGCAAGTTTAGTAAAGCTATGAGCAGCTAATAATAATTTTAACCACATGAGATTTCTTTTCAATAACGACGGTATAAGAAGGTGCTGTGTTTTTATAGTTTTACATAAAGCCTTTGTCTTTTATTTTCAGTCATACCCTCCTGTGCAGACAGACAACTTAACTCTGAACATATGCACTGGCTGACCTATAACATGGGAAACTGCGTGTTTGTTTACAGTTTTAAATGAGCTCTTGGGGTGGGGGGTGCACAGTCCCAGCCGGAGCAAAGTAAACACAAAGTCTTCGAAGCAGCTCATAGGACAACTGTCCCAAGACACGCAGGTCCCACAGGATCGGCAGGCATGCGAATAAACAGAGGGGTTGGGGTTGATTGAAATACGATGAGTCAGATCTCATCAGGACATGCAGGCAAACTCAGTGCTTCCTATGTGTTTGTTTGTCAACAGCAGATGGTTTCAGAGCAGCATTAAATTGCCAAATGTATACCTTTTGAATGTTTATCACCCTTATTCATAGAACACCTACAGGCTTCAAAGTATTGTAGGGATGTATTGTGTGTTACAAGAGGAAAATACTGCATCGCTGTGACATGGATGAAAACAGATGCAGCATTTTCAGAAATTAAACGTGTTTCATGTGTATGTCAGACCCTGCACGTCTACAAACTGTTTATTCTTTCTTACAAATGGTAAATGGTACTGATGCAGCTCCTAATCAAGGCCCAGGAATCCAAATCACATTATACACTAAACTGAAGTAGCCTCAGGTATGACTGCTGGACACTGCTTACAAACAAGTTCAGCACTTTAAATTGCCTTGTTGCTAAAAATGTTTATACAAATATAAAACCCTTACCTTGCTTCACACTTCACTCTAAGCCCTGGGACTCTAAAAGAAGTAAAGCTGCATTTCAATCAGTGCCACTAGGACCGAGAAGTGAGGTAAGTGTCTAGCTTAGGTCACATTGACTAATATGAACAGAGGGGAAGTTCAAGGGTTAGAGGAGTAAACTCCTATACACTGAGCAACTTTTGCCCAGTATTGGCCAGCAGCTCAAGAAGTCTCTAGGCGTCTGTGAACATTGGTTGTCTTGTCTTTCAACCTCTTTCCACCAATTAATATGCTTTGACCTAAAACATTGTCATGTAGCTCTGGCATCCAGCAGGACATGGAAATGTTTGAGAAATGTGATGCATGTCTTAATGATTTCACTGCCATGCTCCACTATTGCGGTTGCGCCATTGTTCACGTCACTCTATCTGCCCAACGTTGACTGGAAAGCTAAGAAGTGTCCAGAAGGGACCATGGCTGCTTTCCAAAGTTTTCACACCTAAATATATTATACTTTGGTTTGAATCAGTTAATACGGTCATTAACTAGTAAATCTATCACGTGATTCAATATATGTATTCCCGAATGGATTCTGGGAATACACCTTAAAAGTTGCATAGGGCTTGATATTTTATAAAACAAAGTTGCTTTATCTTTTTAACTTTTTTCTCTACCAATGCAACGCAAACCTAGCAACAGGAAACCATTTAGCGTAGTTGTGCAGGATCAAGAACTTTTACACTCTTAACGAACCCCTGTAGAGTTTCTTATTTTAATTTTTTTATGATCCACACCTAGATCACTTTCGCCCACTCAAAGCCTGGTCAGGCTTGCATTTCTAGCCGCTGCATCTTTACTGCATTCTTTGAAAAACTGGTCAAGCGCTGTCAGGTTGAATGGAGATTGGCTGTAAACGGACCTTTTCAGTTCCTGCCACCAAGTCTATGGCATTTAGGTCTTGGGTTAAAGTCAGTCACACCAGAACAAGTCATTGTCTTGCTGGAAATCCAATGTTCTTTAAGGCTGCGGTTCTAGAGCGGATGACAACATGATTTTACCACCATCCCTACTGAGTTTGTGGCCAAATAGCTTGATTTTAGACTCATCACACAAAATTATTTTCTCTAACTTGATCATAGAGTTTCTCACAGGCCCTTTGGCAAACTCTTATCAAACCTTGATGTACTTTGTTAGAGTGGGTTCCTCATTACAACTCCCCCACCAAGGTTTGACTGGTGAAGAACCCAGGTAACAGCTGTTCTCGTCTCTTCCATCTCAGCTACTGAAGCTGGTAACTCCTTTAGAGTAGTCATCGGTTTCCTGCTGGCCTCTCTCCCTAGTTTAATTGCTGGATGCTTGCTTAGTTTATGAGAATGGCCTGATCTATCGAGATTTACAATAACTATTTCTCCAATTTGCTGAAGGTATTCTGCTGTCTTTATGCTGTAATAGTAGCCAGAAACCTTTCAAACACTGGTGTCTTTATACATGAGTCACTTCAGCCAAAATATCTCAACACAAAAAAAGACACCTTTCCAAAGCTGCTGGTAGATGTCTGCGAATAGCTGTTGTTTGGATGTCTGGAAAGTTTTGGTGTGGAAGGAATGGTTCTGCAGCGGCCGTTCAATAAAGAAGTGCCTCGGAAAAACCTGAAGCCAGAGGAAGCCGCCCGGCCCGATTCGCCGGTTACTCCCATTTACACCTCCACCGTTTATTTTCTGACTCCCCGCTTGAAGGAAACAAAAGAGTTTGGAAAAAGGCTGGAACAAAGGAGTTCTGTGCGTACGTGTGCGATGTTTACCCGTCCCGTTCTATGAATGGGCCGCATGCTTCACTTTGTGTGCCCAAAAAACCCTGGGTTCCTGTCTTCATACAGAGGAAGGAAGAAGTGCAGAAGACACAAAACAGCTGAATGTATTCCTTGCTGATAAGTGGACAGTCGGACCTGTCAGGATGTGTTGGCACAATGGTTTACGGAAGCTTGTGCCAGTGGTCTGCTGTTTTGGTTTAAGCTTTATAATGTGGCGGTTTGTGGTAGGATTTTGCTGACTCTTCTCTTTGCTCCAATGGTGTAACTAATGTTTCCCTAGCAAATACAAACCATATTTTACAGTGCATTGCAAAAGTGTGCACATGCTTGTAGTCTGTTGAGGTTTTTTTTTTTTTTTACCACATTTAAGTTTGAATAAAGCCATAAGAAATCCTGTCTGCCATTT
Source organism: Orestias chungarensis (assembly GCA_032876305.1). Taxonomy (NCBI): domain Eukaryota; kingdom Metazoa; phylum Chordata; class Actinopteri; order Cyprinodontiformes; family Cyprinodontidae; genus Orestias; species Orestias chungarensis. The sequence goes on along the minus strand of JAVLVB010000624.1, from coordinate 669,842 downwards.
GATGCATGTGTTTAGAGTTATTCACCCGGCTAAATATAAGAGCCTTCTCCACTTCAATAAATGTATTTTAAATGAATGGTTCGTTAACCAGCCCCTATAGTACTTGCTGTTATGCTGAGGAGCTGGTGCAGTTAATTGTCTCAGACGTGCTAGAAGAACTGAAGATTTAACTCATTAGACAATTCTGAATAAAATTTTTTGATGTACATGCAAAATATAATTTTTGAAAAAGATAATGACAGAGTAACTGAACTGAAACATCTCGGTGACAGAATTGCGTTGTTTTTTTTCTGTAACAGGGGAAGTGGGTTCATAGAGTTCACAGAGAGATGGATGGAGACTCTGCAACCCTGGAGGAAAACTTATTAGAAGAAACAAGACACTTTAGATTAAGGCCTTTCAGTTGGATAATGACTGTAAATGTGCAACCACAGATACAGGGCAATGGAACCGAACCCTCACACGTACGATTCAGAGAAAACTATCCGAGAGGATTTAAGTGAGGACTTACTGTGGTCCAGTATGAAGTCATTTGTGTTTTGTTTGGGTCAATTCTTTTAATTCAAGCCAAAAGAGATCAGAATCACAGATGTAAAACATCAATAACAAAAGCCAATGTTTAACGAAATGTGTCCATAAAAAAAAGTTAAACTATTTTAAAGAACTATAACAGTTTAAAATGCACTGTTTTAACTTTGGTATGCAGGCATTACGAATCAATACTAGTAATAAAAGCCTTTACATACGTTGGTTTAAATTAAACTAATCTATTCAAACTTTATTTAGTTTTGAAACCAAATCTAAACCACACAGAGAACGAAGACAATCGGGAAACCGTAGAAAGAAATGTGGGTATGCTTGCTTCCATTAGCTCTTACAAATAATTTCAATTGCTTGCAGAAAGCAATGAACGGATTGTTCCTAAACTAAGGAGTTGTAGCCGGTGAACGGTCTCGAACCAAACTGCCTGCAGACTAACCGAAACAACAACATGAAAACATTGATGAACAAATGTGTACGGGAAAGCTTTCACCATAAGATAAACGACTCGTAGAAACGTGGTCTCATTATGGAGAATATGTATTAGTCTCCCAGAATCAGCACGTGTCCTCCATCTTTAATGAGTACTAATAGCAAACATGTCTGGTAATCCTACGTCAGGATTAGCAAAATTATTCCTACAGGCTAGAAACCCAATATAGTATTTTACTTTCTTCAGCTCAGAAATTCACATAGATACCGGTCCATGGTGACATTTCCTCAGCCTTATACCAGGTAGGTTGTGGACCAAGAACTTCAGGCTTTTGTCCATAGAGATTTATTTTAAAAAGCGGATTTTTCTTTCTAATACCAGGGGTAATGACCCGGTATTCAGTATGCAATGTTTTAGTGTTGTTGTACTTTTTGATAATCTTCTCAATTTTTATTATGCTCACCTAGTAAGTATAAGACAACATGTAGAAAATCACTTAAAACTGAAGAAGGTTCAATAATGGAGTCATTTTGGGCAGGTAAGATCAGTATGCTTTAATAAGATATCAGTGCAGAGACACAAACTTCTTATTGGGTTAAAGTCCCCATATAGTAATAATGATAACAATA
>JAVLVB010000624.1:654845-668140 GCA_032876305.1 Orestias chungarensis | reverse complement strand
ACACACACACACACACACACACACACACACACACACACACACACACACACACACACACACACACACACACACACACACACACACACACACACACACATGAAAGACAAAACACAGAGGATATGGTCAAAGAGGAAGCGCAGTGAATGAGCGGGTCTTACTCCTGAATGATTTGTCACTTTAGCTTTTTTTTTGGGAGGGGCGGAGGGACCCTTTAAGGAGCACAGTATGTTGAGCAACAGCACAAATATTGACTTAAAATAGAACGTCGACATCCCGGCTACTCTACATGCCAAAGCTTTTGCTTCACATACTTTTATATACTAAATATAACATTGACTCTTTTTCTTTTCTTTTTTTTTAGCTTTAGTTGAAACTACAGGAGCAAAAGCTCCTTTAAAGGGGAGGCGCAACTTCTCTTCTGTGTAGGAGACATTTCTAAAGTCAACTTTCGTTTGGCCAGCTCTCTCCACATACGATAATTCAGGTAATTTTTTAAAGTACGCAGCAACATCATCCATGTTAGGTGCCGTTCTGTTGATTTCTTCTTCTTTTTTTTATTAACATGCTACTTTCCTGTCTGTAGTCTCTCTTTGGTCTCTAAAAACATTAACTTAGTGATTGGACAATATTGCACTTTTTCTTCCCAACAATTAAAAGATCTAGTAAGGTGCTTATTTACTGGAAACTTATTTGAATAATTCAAAAATTCTAAAAACAAAATAAAACAAAAAAACGACACATAATTCCAAGAACAAACATTTTTCTCCACTTTGAAATATGAGGAACTTCTTAATTGATTAGTGAGGAGAAAATGATGGTAATGCTTAAATTAAAAATCTTTGATAAAACAAAAATAATGGGTGGGGAAAAAGAAGTGATATTAGTTGGTGGAGAAACATATATTTCTCTATTGTTGGTTAAAAAAAAATCTCCTTTTTAAAGTTTTTATTCAGATTAATTTGTTACAACTAGAGAAAGAGTCATGTTTAAAGTAAATCATGCTCGGATTTGTACTTTTGTTTTATTTGGCGTCTGGTCTGCATTATTCCCAGAACGGTACCTCTAATGTTAGAAAAAATAATAAAACCATAAAAATATATATGGTTACATTCAGGATTAGTAGACGTGACTTAATGTTATACCTTGATTTTTGTTTTGTTTTCAATCAAACACTGAATAGTGTTTTCATTTGGTTCCCCAGACGCATCTAAAAGTTAAAGCAATTTTAAATAACTAAACACAATCGGTTAACAAAACTGTTAAATATTTTAATCTTAATGGATTTAATCACAGAAGTAAAAGGAAGTTAGGTTTACAAAGCTTGTACGATTTTACAGTATAATGTGTGCCATAAGCTCTGCGATACTGGCTTTTATTTCCCAATTAACATTTGGCTTGTGGTTAAAATAAACTAAAACTAGGCATGTTTGATGGGGTAATTTTTTTTAGGCTTTTAAACATTTAAAGGAAATAATGCTATTACCTACAGTTCACCTCGACATTCATCCAAACAACCGTAGCACAGGCTCAGCTTTCCTCATGCAGACAAATCATTTCCTGCTAATCCTGATACGTCTCAAAGAAAGAAGAAAGCAGCAAAATTAGCAGAGCTGACTTTCCCCCGTTTGCCTGAACAACTAATTAATTCATTTCCCTAAATGTCCCCTTAAAACAGGTTCAATTAACCATCACAACAGGACTTCGATTAGTGTTTTTTGATGGGTGTTCCACTTCAACACTGCAATTCAAATTGGGATTAGCGGTTATATTGTGCCGCTGTGAAGGAGTGAGTAAATCAAAATCCTTTTAAGGGTCGTGATCAGAACATCCAAATTAAATTAAATCAGCTTTATTTGCCAGGTACATACAGGACATACTAGGAGCTTGTTTTGGTGTAATTACACCGAGGCAGCCATTTGCAGCGCCAGGTAGGTAGTAGTGCAAAGGGTCTTGCAACAGAGGTTCACTTAATCATATTAGACTACACAAAATTTAAAACTGTTTTTTTTTTGCTTGTTTGATATGAGAACTTAATAACAGCGACAAATATATGCCTTTTTATAATTGTTTTGCCTTTTATATATTTTAAGGCCCTTAGCAGTGAATAATCTAAATAATTTTTTGTTTATGAACAACTATAATCTGAAGTGTGCTGCATAAATGGCTATCTAGCTAGACTGCAGTCTGCTGCTTTACAGACGTGTCGTTTGTAAACTCTTTTTTTTCACTACAACATCAACAGCTGATCCAAATAATATGATTTAAGGACTTTGTTGGAGCAGATTACCTAAAATATAAAGTTTCTTTATTATTTGCTAAGTCCTGAAGCTTAACGCTTTTGCCAACGTTTTAGAGAGAAGCAAACTGTGCACTTGAAGGGTGAACTTAGCACATACTGTCACGATAAGGCACATTGTACGGATTCAATAATAAAAAAACAAACAAAAAACACACAACATACAAGAGAGAACTTAGAAAAAATACAGTGTTAGTGGATCCAAGAGACGTGATAAAAGTTCTGAAAATGACATACATGGTCTATGAAGCATCATTGGTTTTATATAATGCAACTTGGAAACTAAGCGATTATGTGGAAATTTCACCTTCCTTACAATATTTAAAATGCTACATATCTGATAAGTGAAACTTAGAAAACTCGTGTTTAACGTTTTTACACTGATCCTTGCTTCTTTTTTTTGTTTAGTTTGGTTAGTTTTTGTGTAAAAGTAAGAACGACAACAGTACTGGCCAGCCAACAAGTTCAATAGATATTTTAGATTAAATCAGAGCAAGGAAAACGGGGGTGGGGGAGGGAATAGTGGAAGGAACCCAAGTCCAGGACACGGAAACGGGATGAGAGGAAAAGGCACAGCGAGGGTTCTTACCTACACAGCATCTGTGGAAATAGGGAGGAGGGGGGGTTGACTGAGGACAAAGTACCAGGATACATTTGACACTAAAAACACTATGTTCAACATTAGTTTTGTTTCTTAAATACATAACCTGTATGTGTATAAAGATTTATAGTTTAAAAGTGGTCACCACACAAAGACATTCGCCTCGGAACAGACAATAAGACGAAGAAAAATACAGGAGGCATACTGACATCATCGGCTTGAAAATGATCGTATAGCTGATTATTATATTCTGTAACAAAAGCTCTCTGGTGTTGGCAGCCACCCTGGTGTAAGACGAAAGAAACTGGCCTCGTCCTTGAACTGTAAAATATCTAAACTCGGTTTTCACAGGCTGTTGCTCAGACTGTGGTTCCAGGCGTCCAACAAAAACTATGACTGTCTGCTGTCGTCCGTTCTTCCTATGTTTGGTACAAGCAGTGGTGAACACAGGAATCGTGGGGCTGACCTCAGGGCTCTAAAGGAGCAACTAAGGTTGCAAGACTTGCACATGTTGCTACTGTGTTTTTTTGTGTGTGTTTTTCATTCGAACCGATAAAACCATCTAACATTTCTACTTGGTTTATGTGCCCTCCTTCTTCTCGCCTAAACGCCCTTTTAATCCCTCCCAACGCCCATTGATTAACCTGAGGAAATCTCAAATTCCTGCCATGTACACCCATTCCAATGCTACAAACTGCGTTTTCTCAAACTTCCGATCATGATTTACATTCATTTCTTTTATTACCCCCCCGAATCTTTGGAAATTACAAACTTTCAACCGTGCAACAAAAACCTCTAAATACAACCTGTGCATTAACAAACTGCTGTTTCCAGTATTTGTTTCATGTCTGTTTCTGTTTAAACGTAAATCTTTGGCTTTCGGACTAAACTGAATAAATGCCAAACACCATGCCGCAAAAAATGGCCGGTTTATGTAACATCTTATGGGTTAAAAGAACTAAACTGAAGAAAAATCTAAACTAAAAATAAGTAATCATATATATTTTTTTAATTCATTTTGAGTATTAGGGTAAAAATAATGATTTACTGCATTTTTTTTTTTTCAGTCAAGACATTAAGAAAGTTCCAAATTAAATCTTGTAGAAGAAAAAACAAGGGCAGAGAAATCGTCCGTTGACTCGTGGTTAAACGTGTCTAGTTTGCGCTCAACACTCGTCGGTGTAAAAGTTGTTACCAAGTCAAACACTTCATAATTTAGCTAGTATTGGTATTAGTGAAATATTCCAAAAACAAACCACTGCCTTATAAGAAGCTGTTAAAATGAAAACTGGGTTTTCCGCTGGGTTTTCTGACGGTTAATTCAAGCGGCTGCAACAGAAACAGATCTTGGCAGCTTCTGGTCTTTTTACCCGTTTTGTGGTAAACCGCCTCATTTTTGCCTGTAAAAAAGCTGGATACACTCAAACTAGCATAAACAGTCAAATTAAACCCACAAAAATAACTTTCATTTTTTCTTTTGTAAATTGATAAACTAACCCAATAAGGGCTGAACATTATTAGTAACGACTGGTTTTTACCTAATGCTTGCTCTACTAATCACCAATACTATTTTACTATTACAGTAAAACTTTAATTTGTGATGTCGTCTCTGCTCCCTTCACTGCAGGGAATCAAAATCAAATGTCACCATTTCAAATCTTTACGAAACTGAACATGGACGAACAAATCTCATCTCTGAACGCACTTTCACCTGGTGCCAGTTTTCCATCCTGTCTCCCCCCGGTCATCTGCGTACACCACTGCTTTTTAGGCTCTCCTGTCTCATATGAAGTGCGTGAAAGTGTTCCGTGCGAGCTGTGGGTTTGGCAAACAATCGGCGCAATTAGAAAAATACCCTGTAGTCACAAAAGATGTTATTCTAGACACATTCAAAAAATGATCAGATTTAAGATAGAAATGTCTGATATCTAACTTACACAGGAGTACATATGTTTGCGTTATACTGCTATGTGAGAGAAGCACGAACAGAAGAATCCGGCTGGCTGAATACGGAAGGAAAACACACAAGACGGCAGTCTTAATACAGCAGTGTTGCATCAGTTCAATATAGACATTCAGCCGGGTTAACAAAAGAGTAGAAGGAAGGCTAAAGTAAAAACATAAAGTCGGTTTCATTGAGAGCTAAATGCTGCGAGCGGTTCGTGTTACAGTGACTCGGACACGAAACGACTCAGACGAGAAGACGCGAGCTGGTGAACGTCTGTGAGCATGTAGAAAAACGCTGACGTCACTCGACACAAAAAAAAAAAAAAGAGCACAGTGTCTCTGCTAATGCGTAGGTAGTATACGTTCCCCTAAAAGCTACATGTTTCAGGTGTGGGGGGCGGGGGGAGGGTGAGCTTGTTGAGGCTGAAGATGCTTAAGCAGTGCCTTTTATATGCAACCCGATCTGTGATTCCAAACATCCTGTTATGACTCTTTAATACGCAACACAAGTGAGTAACCTTATATAATCTGTTAAATACCCAGCATTGACCTTAGTTTCTCCCCCCTTTCCCCAGTGACCCATTTCATTGTTAGGCGTTGCACTTGGGTCTTAAGATGCAGGGTCCCTATTACACTCAGCCTGTGTTTGACTTACACTGCAAGGATCCGAGGAAAGAAACGGCTGAATGCAGCTTGAGCCTGGTATTGTGCTGCATATTTGGTTTATGCTGAGAACTAGAGGCAGGACAGGAAGAAGGGTGTGACGCTGAGTGAGGCTGGATGTGAACACGAATACCGTGCTCTGCAAGTAGCTTAGTCGCGGGACTCTCAAGACGGCCCGGAGCTACGAAGGCAACGAAACACTTGGTCTCGGGCTGCAGGTTGAGGCTCAGGGTTAATGTCCAGGCTTCATGAAAGGGTTTGAATCGGGGGGGTGGGTGGTGGGGGTTGGGGGTCCTTTAGGTGCTCTGGTCCAGGGCTTGGAGCAGGTCACACCCCTGGAGGAGGTGGAGGTTACCCTGCAGCGGGACGTTGACCTCACAGTCGTAACGGGTGAGCTCTGGTAAACAGCAGGCCTCAAACGAGGGGCCCAGCAAGCGGCTCGCTATGCCTGAAAGAGGAAAGAATTAGAGATATTAGTTGAGGAAGTTCAGACGACTCATCTCAGTACCCCTCAATCGGAAGTTACAAACTAAAACTTTGGAATTAAGATAAACGTCTTTTTTTGTTTTTTCAGTATCCTGTGCATCTAATTTAGTTTTCTGTCTTTTCAAACCCCCAGTCGGTCGTGGCAGATGGCTACTTGTACTGAGCCAGGTTCTGCTGGAGGTTTCTTCCTGTTTAAGGGGAGTTTTCCTCTCCACTGTCGCAACATGCATCCTCAGTATGAGGCATTGCTGTAAAGTCAACGACAACACGAGCAATTGTTTCTGTCTGCTGATTCCAGAGGAGTGAATGCTGCACGTCAATGACTCCATGAATCTGCTGGGGTTCCTTAGATTGGGAACTTTTCCAAATATATTTGTTATGATGTATCCTTGATTTTATTTGATTTTCTTGTAAAGTGCCTTGAGACGACATCTGTTATAAATTGTTGCTACATAAATAAACTGATTCTTGAGTCTTGATCTCCAATGGATATGCATGTCCACTCTTAGTGCTCAAAGGGAACTTATCTCCTCTCTACAATTAAACTTCTTGTGCAGAAATGTATTGATATGTTCACATGTTCTCCAAGTCTGAAATGATTAACTGCAGCTTGTAGACTGGAAAATTAAACTGTTATCGGTCTGCTTGTGTTGGTTTTTGAGTCCTGCTTCGTTGCTGCAGCTGGGACAAATGCTAAAATCACAGTAGAGTTCCTATTTTTGTAGATTGTACACAATTTGGGTAAGTCCGTAGCCGCTCATCTTGAAGAGATCAACAAATCATGTAGTTATATAAGTTCGGACTGTCTTCTCTGTTTCTGAGTAAGAAAAGCATCACATCAGCATGATGCTGACATCCACTGTGTGTTCTGGTGAAAGAAATCATGCTAAACGATTTTGTCCGTCACTCTATAGTAACCACAAGTTCTGCGCCTGAGTCAACATTAAAACCATTTGAGCTCACCTTCTGTCTTGTTAGTAGCCATCAGGTTATAGTCTGTGTAGCTGCAGCTCTTTCGGGGAAAGGCTTTTTCGTTCAGGCCACCGATCCCGTCCCCCGTGTACTGACACCTCCTGTGTTGCAGTAGCAAACTGCAAAACGGGGGTGCGTCGCCCGGCATCATCTGCCTCATCATCCCTGACTCTGACGAAGAGAGACGCAAGTTTACAGAACGACCTGGGGATGTTTTCAACGGCCGCCGGAGTAAAAAAAAAAAAGACAGACAAGACACGCACCCGTGAGTGATCCTGCGCTCAGGGAGCGATCCATGCATCCGTCGCCCCGCATCTTCTTCCATATGACATCCGTCCGGTTTCTCTCATCCTGAACAACAAGAAATGCAGTGAGACCATCCGTACCTCTTATAGTAAAATTACCTTCATAGAAGAGCAAGGCTCTTGAGCTTTTACACCCTAATATACACAGACAGAAAGCCACACACTTAGATGTACTTTATCTTGCCAGGTTTGATGTAAATATCTCTACTTTATGCTTTAAACGCTTTATTCAAAAACTTTTACGTTTGACTGTGCACAAGTCTGCAACTGAGCTACTTTTACTTTTTTAAATGCACAAATGTCTTCCAGTATTTACGGGGCCAGGTGTCGTTCAAAATAATAGCTGAAATAGAAAAAAAACAAAAACACTTTAGATAACTAAAATAAACAAAAAGGGTAAAAATAAATAAACTATGATTAACTAGAACGAAATTACAAGTTATGTAGGACTACGCAAATCATACTGCAAATACTAATAAATTAAATTCTGTTTATTTATACAATATACGCATTTCACAAATAGTCATCTCAAATTACATCTCCGTTTACAAGAACAATGTATGTTTTACATAAAAAATATACTGTCTTTCGTTTTTTGTGTCTACGAACCTCTTTATTAGCTTGCAACTGTGAACTGATTCAGAATTGTTTCACCATGTTTTTTTACTCCTCTCTCACACACAGTGCCACCACTCAAACCAGGAGAAAAAATATTGATTTAAATTCTGCCAAAAATTGTTTTTAAATAAGACTTTCTTTGCCAAAAGTCTAAAAATTGACCCCAAAACTACTGGATATGAAGCCTACCAGAGCCATCTGGTTGAAGGAGCGCTTGATGCTGTTGGTCATGGCCAGTCTCGCCGGACTCACGTCTGTGTAAGCTTGCACGAAATTGTCAACAGATCTGTACAAATCACAGAGGTCAGAATAGATGAAACAGTTCTTAACATTCCAGAGTTACAACTTTTCAGCTTAAATCCCCTTTAATCAGGCACACACTGATGTTGACCCACCTCTGCTTGTGCATCAGCTGCGATATGTTCTGCTGGCAGGACGGGCGCTCCTCGCCCGGCACGGTGTCCATCAGACACGCTTTCGGTGGATGCTGTGAGTAAGTTATGATTGGGTCTGGAGGCCACTGCATGGAAGACAGAGGTGTGCTGGCTGAACCTCGGAAAGATGGATTCTGGATGGGCTGCATCATGCACGACCTCTGTCGGGTTTCCCCAGAGCCCGGGTTGGAGCCTCTACTCTCTCCGGCGGCCCAGGCCGCTTGTGGTTGTGGCTGGTAGCGATTGTGAGGCTGAGGAGGACGAGGAGAGGCCAGCGGCTGGAAGAGGCCGCCCACATTGTTGCAGCTCTGATGGATGTTGAGGTTGCTCATGCTCCCCCTGGATCCTGCTTGGGTCACCTCCAGAGGCTCAGACTCTGAAATGATTGGGTTCAGCTGGAAGTCCTCTCCATCCATTGGGATGTAGGGAGCCAGAGTCTCCAAGTCCAGGTCACTCAAGTCCTCCTGGAGAAGAGTAAATAAAGGGGTAAAAAATACTCATACCTGAGGTTACTTTCATCTCAGTAACATCATGACTAAGGAACTGATTTAATTCTTAGTGAAAATTTACTGTAGATATTTTGATTAACATAATCCTGGAACAATTTCAAAATGAATGAGAATAAAGTGTTTATTAGGTAGCAGAGGATTATTTCAAGTTAAAAAAGTTTTCGCTTGTAAAAAAAAAAAAGACAGATTATTAGAGAATTAAAGGGTTAATATTAAATCCCAAATCCTGTCAGCATGACTCTCTTTAAGCTTCCTATCCTGTTGTGCTCTTACTTTGAAGTAAAACAGGAAATAGTTTCCCTCAGTAAAGTATTTATGAACTGCAATGTACCTCATTTCAGGGTTTAGCTACATAAATCATAGGTGTTTTTAAAGGGGGGCTTTAGGTGGCTGTGGATCTAAACACCTGCGAATACTGGCGGTCCATTTTACCGATTGCGATGATTTCGAAAGCCGATTGCGGCTAAAACATGACTAAAACCTTCCTAATGCGGATGTCTAAAAAGTATATTTCTTAATCTGTCATAACAAAACTTAGATTTAGATCAGATGTGGGTCAAAATGGGTTCATACTTTGACATCGCCATTCGTTAGAGCAGTGAAATGCTGACTTCTATTTACAAATCTACAGGAACACTAGAAATAATTCTACAGTATTACAGATTAAAAAGTTGTAAAAGTCCCAAACTGGATGCTTCGTTACTCCCCTCCTGATCATGAGGCTGCATGGTCTTGCAGAGACCCACCTCTCTTTGTGCAGAGCCGTTGTTTCCTTCGGTCTCCAGAGCAAACAGCTTCTCAGTGAGCTCCAATCTCAGGTCACTCTCCACTGAGGTGTAGTAATCACCTGGGCTGCTGGGCTGCAGACGGAAAATGGTGAAATGAGACGAACGGATTGTGGCAGGAGCGCCCGGGGGAGCATTGAACAAAGGGGTAAAATATGAGCGAGAAGAAGGAGCTAAAGATGAGTCACTACAAAGGCTCCATTCAGGGCTAACAGCTCATTCCTTCCAAACCTCCACCCCCGATATTCTCACACGCTTTGCCCACTTTTACTGACCTCACTGAACACACACAGAATAAACTGGCGAATCAACGCAATCAACCATTGGCTGCCTAATTAAGCCATTCAGCCGAACAATCAGGCTCTCAATCATCCTCTTCCTCACCGTGGAGCAGCTGCTGAGGCTCGGGGTGGCGCTGCCCGGCGGAGGGTTCTGCTGCGCTGTGAACGCACGGGCTCTGTGGGCCACGTCCCCTGAAACTGAAGCTGGGGTCTGGGCTGCGGCCGCGGGAGTGGGCTTTTGGCTCTCGCTCGTCCAGGATGAAGATCCAGGAGGTGGTATGGACGAAGATGACGCCGCGGCGAACGGCGCAGGCTGCTGGGAATCCTCAAACTCAGGGCGATCTGAAGGAACGAGTCAAAAACAAATGTGAACACAAATAAGCAGCAGACAGAAAGCATCCGAGGTCCAACACTGACCAAAGTCGAGGGAAATGATGGTGTCTCCGGGTGTCTGCGCCAGCTGAGCCAAGTCAGCAGGTTCTTTCTTGAAGGTGGTGAAGAGAGAAGCTCCTGATTCCGCGGTCATGCCCCCGCCTTCAGGAGTGAAGAAGCTGCTCATGTTGGGCGGCTTGAACCGCCCCTCTGTCTGCTCCAAGGAGAATATGACCGACTTCTCCTCCACGTCACTATGTGGTAAAGCAGAAAAAAAAGTTGCAACGACAGAAACATCCTGAAGGCCTTTTTGTCAGTCTTCTCAGAAGGTGGCAACATGTTACCTCAGGACGTAGTTGATGCACACGATGCACTGCGGCTGAGAGTTGCGGCTGTTGTAGATGACGGTTCCCTGAGTCTCCACCCAGACGTAGCCGCCGCTCTTTGCCAGCATGCGGTACTGGCCGCTCACTGCCTGACCCTTGGAGCACACTGAAAAGAAAAACAAAAAAGAACAGTAAATAAGCTTCACGTAAATGATTTATGTTTAACACATAAAACCTCAGTTCGGTGACTAAGCTGTAGCTGCAACTAAACTAATTAGTGAACATCATTTTTTTAGGTCTTGTCCCAGAGTACAAATTGGATTTAGCTCTGGTCTGGTGGGAAATTTAAACATTTAAAATGGGATTGCCAATTGTTATTCCTTCCTACTCGTATCAAACTTTCCTTTTGCCAAGACCCCTGTGTTTAGACATATCTAAATATGTCAAGACACCAGGACGTATACAGCAGCAGGAGGAGGTTTGGACCTCCGAAGTTCAGGTCCCGTAACCATGTGACCAGTTTCAGTTTCAGTTTGGCCCGACGATGCTTGGCCCTCAACAGACTCCTCAAAGCAGTTGCTTTTAAATTGATATTAAACTAAAGACTGGAAAATCCTTTGATAATTAAGTACTTTCTGAGGAGATTTTAGAGCATTTCGTTTGTGGATATTAAAGGTGGAGTAGTAAGAATTCTCACAGTTTAAACATTCTTCACAATTTTGCACTATTTTACGTAGATCCATGACAAATGAGCAATAGAATAACTTGTATTTTTGCCTTAGGAGAAGCTGATTATTCAATGTTCATCTGAAAAAGTATACATACAATATACCTCATTAACCTTGATAAACAAATGAAGGATCTACTCACTGGACAAAACTTTTAAAATGGACTAATCTTTCTGAGATCCAAATAAATTGCAGTATTTCAAAATCCCGACTCAGAACCATGATAAGTCTTGATTGTTTTAATGATGAGCCATTGCATTAATTTCTGTTGCAAAGAGCCCCAGATCAACCACATATTTGCTAGCATGACAAAGCTGGTTGTTTGACTTAAAGCTGAGAACGAGAACTGCTGGCTTCTGTCCAGGGTTCAGCGCCGCCGTGGGAAAAGGAGCACGGCTGTTCAAAACGCGTACATTAGGCCACTGACACTGTGTCTGTGTGTGTTTCTAGTGACTCCCTAAGGAAGTTTAGGCGAACGCTGCATGTGTAGCAGGGAAAGCTGTTACATGTGCTGATCAACAGGCTGGTCACGTTGGCCGGCGGAGCAGATCGTTCCCGTTTGCGCTAAGAGACAGAGAGATCTGCGACAGACAGCCCCTCTTATCTGCTCAGCCAGCTGATGTCTGCAGATGACTTGGAGCGGAGGAGAGGAAGAGCACGAACAAAGAACTAAATCATAACCACCATAATCCCTTTGATTAAATACATTAATGCCGTGCGAGCAGCTAGAAATCTGTTCGTTACCTCAGGAATGATAAAGAACCGCCTTTGAACAAGACACTTAAGCAGAATGCAGTGTCCCCTACATTTTTACATCAACATTTTGTAAAAGTTTATTTCCGGTTGGTAAAAAACAGAAACAAATGCTTCATAACAAAGTAAAAAAAACTGGCCTCAATCTAAACTGATTCAACAAATATCACAAGGACAGTCTCTTTCTCTTTCCCTGCAGAAACACAAAGATAAAAATAAACACACATATCAGCCTTGTTTTATCGTGCGGTTACCGTTTTGTCAAAAAATGACTGACATCGGCTGAAACTGATTTTGGTACCGAGTTCTAAATATGGACAGAGAATCGTCGCACCTTCTTTAGGGTTTTTGTGAGCTCCAGGGAAAAGGTAAAGCGTCCAAAGTTTACCGGCATGCAGCTCCTAGCATTTATACTAAAGCTAAACTCTGGTACTTTATGAAATTGTTTGTTTGTTTTAAGTTTTATTTTTTTTAAATCTCGCCTGTTATGTAATCTGAGAAAAACACCATCTTGTTTTGGTACATTCTATCGATTACAGCAGGTTTCTGCACCTGCGGCCACAAAGCCATATGTGTTTCTTTACGGCCTCCAAAGTGGCTTTGTAGGACTACCTTAAAAACAAAGTAGAAGTGGGTTCTATGTGGGGATCCATCCCTAGGCTACAACAAGCTCTCATCTTTTAAAAAAGGCAGCAGTATTTAAACCAAATGGTAATTTTAGGTCATTTTTCTCGTTTGTCAAAGCCACATGTTCATCGATTGTTTTTTTTTTCTACTGTAAAACTTAAAATTAAATATAAAAATAAAATAAAATTTCATTTTAAAACAGGTAGATAATGTACTAATAGACATACTATATACAGGTTATACCATAAAACCCGTATGACTAGAAACTGACTTGATCTGATTAACGTAAGCATCAGTTGTTACATAAAATAACGTCATTTTGTCATATACTATATTTAAAATGTCTTCTTTTTTTTCCAGATTGATTATGTTGCTGGGGCTTTTGCTGCTCAGAGCTCCTAATGATACGTTTCTATTAGCGAGAGAATAGCCATGACACCTCAGATCCTCGCCTGCACACAGACGCACACAAGCAGTGTCATTAGATCGTAATAGAGGCCACCTGGTCTCCCTGTCCACTGGTTTTGGGTTTGTGGCACCAGATGTGTGCAAACCTCATCAGGCCATCAATGGCTTCACTTAATTTGATAAA
>JAVLVB010000624.1:622781-654745 GCA_032876305.1 Orestias chungarensis | reverse complement strand
CACACACACACACACACACACACACACACACACACACACACACACACACACACACACACATACACACACACACACACACACACAGTGAAGCGCATGTATATGACCAGAAACAGATGCAAAGGTGATCATATACAGCCCGTCATTTATATGCAGGCATAAGAATTAAAAAGCAATATTTAACTTTCCTGTAATGTAATGGTTTAGACCAGGAGTCTGGAACACTTACAAACCAAAGGAGACTTTAAATATAAATACATTAAAATATACTGTTTTTACAGTCGCAAATGTTAGATAACGTTTAGCAATAATGACATCTAGATACATTTCTATTAGCAAATATGTTGTAATGTTTGAAGAATACTATTATATGTCGAATTTTGGGTTGTGAAATAAAGAAAAACAAAACATTTTTGCAAAGAATTGATGGACACATTGGAGACCTGTTTTTAAGAGCCATCATGCAAGATCTGAAGAGACTTAAGGTTGCAGACTGTTGCATTGGAGAGTCTAAGCTTTCTCAAGATGTAAAGTCTGCTTGGTTGTAGAAGTCCAATCAGCTATCTATCAGTCTCAGATTGTTCAGTTCGGTCCAAAGTCCATAATCTTCCAGTTCCAGTTCCCTGTATTCTGCCTCCTTTACAACATACAAGAGCTGAGACACCTAAATACACAGGTGGCATTCCTTGCACCTGAAGTCAGTGGTTTATGTTGTGAAGATAAAAGCAGAAAGCGCTGTCTTCTGTGGAGAAGCTGTATCACTGATCACTTCAACAAATGTTGCACTGTCCGCTGCCCAGAAAGACAAACCATGGCCCGTCCGTTCGTTAGTCAGATTACTGAGCTGTTGACAAACATCATCAACAGCTTCTCACACAGCTGTAGTTTCTGAATAGTGTTAAAACCACTGGATACGTCAACAAATCCTATTCTTACTGTACCTGCTCCTACATCCCTGTGCAAATAAAGTGAATGACAGCATCTAGAAGTTGTACATGGAGTTGATGAGGAAAATTCAGAACTGTCCAGCACGCACTTCACCTCTCGCCTCACATAAGCTAAGATCAGTCCCTCCATAACCTTCATGACGTACAATATCCTCGGAGAGCTAAGTGAGATTCTACCTGGGCCTGCAGCCTTCAGCTTGTTCAGTCTGGCAGGAAAAATGCCCAGTGAAGCATAAAAAATCCAAAGTAAAGACCATAAATACGCCTGGAGGCTTGGCCATTAAAGGAGCAGATGGAGATGATGGTGTCACATGCCAAGGTGGCACCGGGTGACGGAGGGATGTAAACGGTTATCATAATTGTGGATGTGAACTCCCGTGGTGGACAACACGGGTGCATTCTCACAGCAAGCCTTTTTATGTTTCAACATGGACACATATATTGTAATATATTGTATTTCCTTCTCCTTTCATCTTACAGCTGTTCATAATGTCTCCATCATCCAAGGTATCAGACTTAATGTTGCTTTATTACTTTTATAGAGGTTTTTAGTGGTTTTACAATGTCAAAAGATGTCTTCTATTTACATCATCGTTACTCATGTTCATGTGTTCAGTCACTTTTTTTTGTAGCCCTCTCAAAATGCTAAAACACGACAAAAAAGGTGGGAATGTGTTTATTAAAGTGATGAGTTTTTAAATAGGCTATATCGGAAGTTGGCCAAGGCGGCATTGTAAAACAAGTGCGGCGTTGATAATAGAGTCAACTACTTGATGCTGACAAAAGGGGGACTTTGATATTTTCTCTGTGAAATACCACTCTGCCTTTTATCCCAGCACAAAAGTAGCAGCTAAGCTCTGAATTTTGATTGTTTAGGGAAAGCGGCGGGAAAGGCTTGACCACTAATCGTATCAGACAGGTGAATTTTGCTATTAGCAGTTTAAGAATTTCAGGGATGCAATCATTGATTGTTTTCTGGTACATGCAGATGAAAACTCTTCAGTAGCTTCTGTATTCAAGTCTTTGAGATAGAGTGAAAGTTACATAGAGATTATGATACATCTCTGTATCTACACTAGTCCATTTCCTTGCCTAATTTGGGTTAAAAAAAACAATCTCTTTAAAAAATAAAAGCTTTAAAAGTTGACATTTTGCTGCACATTTTGCACAGATCCAAGTCTTACAAAACGCTAGAGAGAATTTAAGTGAAAATGTGCCAATGTTAAATTTTCTTTTTGCTACAAAGCAGTTTGTTGATGTCCCCCAGGGCTTAACAAAGTGTGGGAATCAACCATTATCTCTTTCCTGGAGTATTACAAAAATAAGCAGTACAGAGTACAAAAGAGGAAAAAGCTAACTGAAAAGTGATCATGCCCGCTTGGTCCAGGTAACCAGATCAACAAGAAGGAGGCTTTGCCTTGTAGTCATTGCTGATCCTTAACATGCACAAAGACGAAATCAGAAGAGGTTGATGACTGTACCAGTTCCTACCTGTTAGAGTACAAAGAAACTATTTTTGGATGTGCTCGAGCATGCCGCGATCATGTGCACGGCTTTGCTTTGTTTTTTTTTACAGCAAGTCTTTAGCTTTTAAAGGGATGTGACGGAGCCATACTATGTGACTTTCTAACAAAGCTTTTAAGAATCTTTCAAATGTTTAAACCCAACAACAAAAAAAACAAAAATACACCAATCAAATGTGAATTTGAATTTGAACATGCACGACTCACAGTTGTGGTGGCTCTTGGTGACGCTGTCTGAGTCCAGAGCGTGGTAGAACTCATACACTGATCGACCCAGCAGGTCCTTGGGGGTGTAACCCATCAACTCTGTCACCCTGCAACACAAACACGTTTAAACAGAGATTCATTTCCACATTTCACTTCCATTTTCACATCGTGTATTCCAACCATCTCCTCTCCACTTTAGGTTTTACACATGATTAAAAAACAACTAACAAACCAACAGAGTGGTGGAAGATTATCCAATAAAAAACAACAAGAGCCGCTCTGACCCCGTTCACTCCTGCTGCTTGTGAAAACCGTTAATCTCTTTCAGTCACACTCATCACGAGTTCATCTCCTTAATGAGGATTTTGCCAACTGCTCTGCGTTGCCTAGAGGGAAAATCCATTTTTCCATCAGTATACACCCCATTTTCCACATTTTTGCAAGGAATGCATGGATGTCACTTAGCTTAAACAAAGCTATCCATGTAAAAAAAAATCGAGTGCAGTAGTAAGTAGATATAAAAGGTTATCTTTGGCGGAAACCAAACACTGCAGTGCACATCACAAGGGAAGGCACTATCATCCATTTGCGACATGGTGGTGGCAGTATCATGCTATGGGTCAGGGTTGTAAGGAAGATGGATGGAAAGTATGTTAGAGGCTGGAGAAGTAATGCGATTGGAAATGAGGTGTATCTTCCAGGGGCTCAACCACAAACATAAACCCAAATTTACAATGAAATCTGATATATTTGTTATTGCTATGTAACAGCAATTCTTTCTAACTTTGAGTTTCTAAAATAAATGAAGGAAACCATACCATTTTTAGGAAAAGAGAAAGCCTACATTTTGTCATATGTGGGATATTAAAATGTGTCAACAATAGCGTAAAAACAACAAACATGATCTAATGCCAAGATAAAATATACATCAAACATATATAACTGATACTTTTATTTGTAATTAGGATTAGAAAATGTAATGCGAACTATCTTAAACATACTTTTGTGATTATATCTTTACAAAAAACATTAGTTGGCTTCATCATTACCAGTAGTATTATTAAGAGGCATTGTGGAAGGGCCACTGAAGTGTACATCAAAGCATATTGTATTCGAGGTCTAGGCCTAAAACTATTGAAAATCTGAAAAAAAGGGTCTTATGTGATTCGGTTAAGCTTAAGCGACATTATGATGAAGAATATTGGGTAAAAGTTAGTTTCCAGATAGCTAGAGCTTGTTGTGATATCCCTGAAACAGATGTGAAGCTGCAATTAAAGTAAAGTAGTACCAGGAAAAGCTGAAATCAAAGGCCTGCCAGCTTTCCAAATATTTTTTAACCGTATGCCTTTCAATACATCGGCAATTGTGGTTGTATAATGATTAAAGATAATTAAATC
Source organism: Orestias chungarensis (assembly GCA_032876305.1). Lineage (NCBI taxonomy): Eukaryota > Metazoa > Chordata > Actinopteri > Cyprinodontiformes > Cyprinodontidae > Orestias > Orestias chungarensis. The sequence continues at coordinate 650,674 of JAVLVB010000624.1, read as the reverse complement.
TGAATATGTGCGCAGTCTTAAAGCTGGTTCAAAGTTGTCACAAAACAAATCAAATCCCACACGATGTTTCTTAAGGTAGATGCTAAATGTAATAAAACAGGGTTGAAATGTCATTCATGGATATGGATTCTGTAAAAAACAACACAAGCCTGAGACACGTGTTTGTTCCTGTAATGACATGCAAGTGAGAAGCCTGGTTTACAGTTTCTAACTTTATTATTCATTTGTATCTGCTGGTTTGACACAGGCTGCACAAGTTGGGTCCTTTCTGCCTAGAGTTAGGACACATGGTGGTGGAATACATAAAACACACATGATTTTGACATTTTTTAAAGAATCCTAGCAGGATATGTTGGAGTTTCTTGGTTGAGATGTGACAAAAAATGTTACAAAATGTGGAACACACTGCAGGTAAGTGTGTGTTTAAATTTCTGTTCATTAGTAGACAATTGTGAGCTCTCGGGGTACATTTTAAGTCTATTATAAAGCAAAGCGTCAGTTCAAAGTTCATCAGTGGGAAAAAAAACTCTTTCCAAAATACGAGTTCTCAGCAGGAAAGGATCCGTCAAACCGAGGCTAAAGGAAACGGTAAACAATACAAAGAAAAACCTAAGACAGAGTAAAAAGAAAGAATAAAAAATAATTACTTAAACGCTTTAGTTCGACCTTTTTCAGGTGTTAAAATTTTCTATTTAAATCTCACAATTTTAAGATTTTAAAAGTTAAATTCCCGTTGTTTCTTGAATTACTACACAAGTGTTACTTTCACAACTGGGAGCACCTAATTAAAATCTATTTAAAAAAATCAACCTGAACTTAATGTTTTTAATTTTAGTCAAAATGACTTTAAATAAAAAAAACTGAATTAAATAATAAAAAAAACAAAAACCCTGAGTGATCCCAAATCTCTAAAGCTTTGAAAAGGAGGCTTCACAGATAAAGAGTATGATCAAGGTGCAAAGAGAGAAAAAGGGGAGGCCAAACCATCTCTTAGATATTCTGTAAACCAGTTCTAAGCTGAATTAAGAGCAATCTTTTAAATGGATTTCTCATGAGGGGGTTTTAGTGATCAGGACCTTCAGCCTGGTATTACATAATGCTGACAGCTGGAGGCCATCGATCGAAGTAAAAGAGCAAAGGAAGGAACGTAGAATAGAGTAGCTCATCTTTAATAAGTAAAAAGTATGCAAAAAAGGAGAGAAAGAGTTAAGAAAATGTATCTATCTTTATTTAATGTGAAGATAAATAACATAGCTGACAACAGTGAGGTATGTTCGATACTAGCAAAAGCTTGAAATAAAATCAAAGGCATAGGAATGTAAGAAGCGGTTTAAATGGAAACTGGATTCCCTTCAACATGTCTTCTGAGTCTAATTGAGCCACACAGGCAATTTGGAAGGGTAATAAATGTGACATTGTTCAGGTTTTACCAACAACAAAAAAAAGGCTACTGACATTGAGTTTTCAAAAAAACATTTTCTTGTTGAAGGACACATTATAATGTTAAGGCTTCATGTAACATTCAGTGTTTGATCTTTAGTTTTTTAAAACTTGCATATTTTTGAATAAAGTAATTTATGGGAACACATCATCATCTGTCAGATATAACCCCTGATGCCGCATGCTTAATATTAATCCATTTATTGTGCTGAAAAGAAAACCTCTAATGCTGTTTAAAACCATCCAAGCTGTACAAACCTTGGATTTTGGACCCGTTTCCACTTGTTGAAATCTTCCTCCTTCCCTTTCTTTTCCTCTCCTCTTCTCATCTAATCAAATCTCCTTCTTTGTTTTCCCTTCAGTGGCTGCTTACACTGCCAGGACCCAGCTAAAGAAACACTCTGTCCCCTTCACTAATGAGTCCAAAATCCCCACTGGGCCTGCATACCCACTACGCCACACTCATTTGCGTAATTGAAGCCACTATTAAACTGGACTTAGAAAGGTAAAAAAAATAAATAAATGAATGCAGCTGTTTGTTTGGGTAAAAAGCTCACACTTTTCTTCAGCCCCACATGAGAACCTTGATGCGATTATATGCTGGAATGCAAAGCGTTTGCGTAACTCCAGTTCCTGCCGAAGAAATTCTAAATAAATCGGTCTGAGATTGCACCATCTAATGACGAAATGAATCAGCTCTAAGCGACTGTGGCTTTTCTAGTATTGTTGACAGTTAACCATGAGCAGTGACACGCAGGTATGCTCTGACAGCCTCTTATTAGGGTATTAATGTTTCATCCTTGCCTTTAGAGTCCGTGGTGTCGCTCCTGCCAAGTCAAACCGATCAGTCAACACACCATCATCCATCAGAATGTGGACCTTCTTTGTGCGGGTGCTGCTTTAATGGTTCTGTTTTAATTGGCAGAAGTCCAGACTAAGAATCTGCAGGTCTGTTGAACTCCTATAAACTCTGACATGTGTTTTGTTTTGTTTTTTATTTAATTCTTTTTATAATCTTTTGTTTTGCTCGTTTAGATGGTTTAAAGATTTATAAAAGCAGCTGTTTCCCGGTTTAAAGCAGGAATGGTTAGACAAAGTAAGTTATGCTATAGACAACTACTCCCCCTCCACCACCTGTTGCTGCGCAGTACTAATCAACTGGCTGGAAAAATAAATACTACAATAATTTTTTGTTTTTATAAGACGGGAAAATTCCAATATTTGAAAAAATTTTGACGGGAAAAAGAAAGTAAAACTACAGTTATCAAGCTGTCTGGACCTGAAAAACCTGTGGTATTTTTACCAAAGGTTATCAGACTTTTAAAGCATGACAGTGTTATTCTAGTCCCTGCCTAAAGGGTCTGCTGCAGGAATTAAAAGAAAGGAATAGAAATAAAGATTAAATTAAACCCTCAATCTAAGCTCTATTTGCTATCAACCTAAGAAACCACAAATTCATAGAAGTGCTAATTTAAGCTTTTCTGGTTGCTTATATCTATATTAGGAGCGTCTCTAGTGTGCATTTCTATGTTTCCATGTTCAGAAATACAATGTTTTACACAAGTGACTCCACTTGCAACAATCTCCGTTGGACGATCAATTTTAACTTGTTTTATCCCCACCGCTCTGCTAGGCTCCCATAAATCTCAACTGGTTCATTCAAAATCCGTGCCGTGAGTCATCCTTTACTCCCATCTCTGTCCGCTTCGTGCTGTCCGGGCTCCCGAGCGAGCAGGGGGAACAATACACCCAAGGCAGTTTGCTGGTCAATTGCTCTTGAAAACCGAACATGCAGCTGCCAACTGGAGGCACCGAATTGGCCACCATGCAGGTATTATGCAAGCTATGATGGCCCTATGATATTATGATGATGTAATTTCGACGACAAACATGCAAACGTGGCAAAAGCGAGTACAACATTTGTGGTTCTACCACAATATATCGGACGGAAAGTAGGAGACAAATGGTGTTGATCATTTAGCCTTGATGAAATGGGCCTTATTACGTTTGGGGAAGAAATCCACCAGTAATGACTTAACAAAGGCATCTAATGCTGCCCGTCCATGCGAGGAGGAACATAGCAACATTTCACGGGTTTAACATTTCATCATTCTGCAGAAAAAATAAGTCTATAAAGAAATACAAAGTTTTTTTTCTTTCCTAAGAGTTGATGGGCCATCAAATGTCTAATGTAAGATCTTTGAATGCTAAGATGCCCATGTCGTATTCTCTGGTCCTCAGTAACCAATTTATGAAATGACGACAACAAAAAAAGACTGTAGAAAGAATTTCTATCTAAAATAATACAGAAGGACATAATAAGGTAAGATGGGTACGAAAGACAATCTGGGACAAGGTCCTTTGGACTTAAAAGACCAAAATTCAATGTCTAACTTTTCTTCAAATCTTGCATTAAGCCAGACGACATACTACCAACCAAACACCATAAGTCAAGCATGGTAGCGGAGATATGATGATTTGAGCTTTTTTTTTTTGCAAACACTAGACCTTTGCTTCATTTGACCTGACTATTGAGGTCTACATAAGAAATGGTTACTTCTGATCTTCTTTTTAAGGCTTTTTTTCATGTTTTTTTGGTTAACGCATTTGCATGACACTTAGACATTAACATTACCTCTGGTTAGAAATGCATTGCAGCTGCAAGGTTTATTACTGTGAGTTGTAATGATGTGAGACCGTGGAAACAAGGTATTTGTTTTTACAACTGAGAGCAGCTGATTACCATCTTGAAAACTTAGGTAACAACTCAAGTAGGGCTCCAAAGCCCACAGGATTAGAACATGTGGCTTCAAGGATACAGAACAAGACCAAAGAGCACAGAAACATACCTTCTAGCATTCATGATAGGCAGAGATCAGGAAATTGATCTATTAGCATGTTATGAAATTCATAAAACTGTCGTACAGTAACAGTCCTAAGAGGCCTTTTGATTTTTGTTCCAACACTAATTGCTAATAGAGATCCTTCTTACTTACAGCATCACCATCCACAGTGACTCTTTCAACATTCTTCAGATTATATTAGTTACAAGAACATTTCATTTTCCATCATGACACTTATCTTTGATTAAAATTCATTAAATGTTACAAATAATATATAAAACATAATAAAAGGCTTTTCGTTCTAGCTTTGAAGTTGTCTCTTACTTTTCGTCACAGTAGGTGAATTTCATGTCCATGCTGTGTCGGCTCAGGAATGTCCTGCTGTCCAATGGAGCGTCTACGTTGGACGGGTGCGAGATGGGTTCGCACATCAGGACGGCGCAGGTGAGCGGAGGCTCCTTGTAGCCACAGATGACCCCTGATGCGCAGCCGTCGTACATCTTCAGGTGGCCGGTGCAGTGCAGCACCTGGACGGAGACGCATTTATGTGCAGTTCTGTGTTACACAGCATCGGTTTATGAACCAAAATTTTCCTTATTATAAAAAGGGGAACATTTGAATGTCTGTATATTTTGCCTGCTGACTGTGTGTGTAAATCAGTTCGAATGCCAGTCTCACCACCTCATGTGCAGGCCTTACCTTCCAGCTTGCTGATTTGAGGTTGACGGCGCGTCCTCTGTTGGTAACTGTGCATTTCATCCTCATGAAGAAGTCTCGCTCCGTGCTCAGGTCTTTGCCTTTTTTACGGAAGCTCCCTGAAAGACGGGATACTGTTCAGATAACCCAGCAGACGGCAGTTCTTGGAATAAAATGTTTCATGAATGATTTAAGGTGGAATGATGTATGTAGAGTATCACGGATTTAACAGAAGGACTGGCATTACTTCTGATGATAGCTGCATGGTAGCCGTTATTATCCAACACCTACACTTTTAAAACGATTTCTTACTAATTCTCAAGCTTTTGCCTATTTTCTCAAAAAGTAAAATGTATAATGTTATGTCGGAACACAATTTTTCTATGTTGTTTGGGAGCTTTAAAAGACACACCAACCCAAAGCTGTGCAAAATTATAAAATGAAATAAAAAGGAATGAATGTTTGCCAAAAAATCTTTGGATCAGAAATGTAGAAATTGTCCTGTTCATTTGTATCGAGCTTATTTTTACTCTAATAAACAATTGTGAGCAACGCAAATGCAAAACCTCGTTGCGTTAACCTTAGAGCACTAATTAATTGAAACCAGTTGAGTCCTTCTTTGAGTTTTGAGGGGTTGAATGCATATAGAAATGTTAATAACAATAACAGAAGATCAGAACTGACTGGTTTTAAGTAAATCTTTATCCATTCTTGTTGTACACCAGATTTCAACAAACTATTAAAAAAGCTCCCCTTTTTTTATATTTCCCTATATTCGTAATAAAGGTAATAGGAGAGCGACTAGAATTAGATAAAAATAGGTCTAAGCTGCCTCTGTTGTTGTCGGTCTGCTGGTTACTGCCTCAAAAATCTCCTCCTCCTTGTATTAAAAACAAGGTTGATGGTTCTCCCAAGCACACAGCTCTGCTGATCACACACTCATGATGATTCATTAGGCAGCTTGTAGGGTTCAAAGGTTATATGGTGTCAGTTTGCAGTTCAGGTTGTTGTGAGATTTCCTCATTACATTAGGATTTGCACAATGTAAAACATACCGGATTTGGGAAATTAGTGCATTTACTTTTTCCGTCATGCAGTAGATGTGACGGTACTGAAACTTTCATCTGTTGACATTTGAGTTTCTCTTGGCTTTGGTTCCCTTGAATATGCAAAAATATATAAATTTATTTTAAAGGACACAAAGTTTTAGTTTCAGCTGAATTGTTTTACTGTATGTTAAGTCTGACCATTTCAAGCTCAACTGTTATTCATGGGGGTTTTTAATTAACAGATATAACTTTAGCTTAAGAAAACAGAAAAACTTTCATGCTTATTTCACCAAAAACTCTACATTTGATTCCAGCCTTTTGTGTTTTAGCAAGGGTGGATGATTCCAAGTAGAACCCTGCATCCTACCGACGCTTAGTGCAGATCCTAATGAATTAGTAGCTTTCGGATTTCAGTGTTCAGCTTGATTAGAAAACAAAAGACGTCTCATCACATTTAAAGGGCCCGGGTAGACTTGAATATCCCCGTTTTTGCTTCGGTGAATGGCCTCTATAGAATGCTTGCGTCCTTTTCCCCTTTAACATTTTAGGCTTCTACTCATATCAAATTCTTCATGTTCATACTTACAAAATGTATAACAGATGTTCAATAAAACCCTAAAATTGGTTCTGCTTAATGCTGAACATAGGAGATTCTGACATTTTCTGTTCTTGGAATGTTTTTCTAGGGAGTGACAGTCTTGTAAATGCAGTGTGCCTCCTGCCACTTGGTAGCAAAGTTAAAGTCGACACTCTTGATATCTGGCTTTCCATGGGTCAACTGGAAAAAAGCCCAGCAGGACGTGGAATTATGTTGAGCTGTTACAGCACAAGGTCAGGGTTCAAAAGTGGATTCGAAGTCACACAGCCACAAGTCTTTCAACAACACCACAATCCCCGACAGATACTTAACTTTATACCATATAAAGCGGAAAAAAACCCTTTTCTGTGTTGAGAAAAGCAAATAAATAAATCAAGAGTAATAAACTGGTGACGGAAGAAAACGATAAACCGATCGGCATTGTTCTGCCTCAAGGCGTGCTGACTGTAACCGTCTGTGGAGGAGAAACTGTGGCCTGTTCCATGAGATCGTTTTAGTAACACAATCGTCTATTTTAAGTCGAAGCATAAATCGTACGGTTTCAGCCCATTTTTAATCCTTCCCTATCATAATACTACCACTTATTATCCTATCTCCATTGTTCCAGAAAACAGCACATTCATAGAGCCTTCCGCCGTATCTATCTTTAAGTTCCTCTCCGTAGTATTTGACCTCTGACCTTCTGTCCCTTTCCTTTTTCTGGACACTTGCCCATTAAATATACAGAATTATGCAACATCCTGTACGACTGCGAGGTTTCTGTGCTACACACCAGAGCTCTGCACTAAAGATAAGTAGCGTGAAAAGGCAAAGTGGACAAAAGTTCACTCGCATTTTCTTTATTTTTTTTAAATTTAGTATTCATTTACAACCATTTCGCGATATCTTTTTGGGGGATAGTGACATAAATTTATTGAGGCTTTCAGATCCTTTTTTGGGGTCAACAACAGCGAGGGAGTTATAAATGAATTTTCTGCTCATTCTCGGCTCTGTCGCTGCGTAATTTTGAGCAGAAACGAAAGCGCTAAGGACCTCTGAATGTGATTTAAAGGCGGAAAGGCCGTACACACGCTGGCTTTATTTACTGCTTAGCAAGGCAAATCTTGCAATCAGTTCCCCTGAGTAGGCTCAAAGGATAAGGATCACTGTGGGTCCATTATTGCTCAAGACTACTAGAGGATCCTAGATGACTTTCATGGTACTCTGGACTTTCCCCTTGCCGCTTCAACCGTCCGGCTTTGATTCGAATTGTAGCATTCAGGGCTAAATTGTTCAATTTCCGATCTATAATCAATTAAAATGTTAATCAGTTCTTGTTATTTAAACTTTTTTTTGCACAAATATACTTTTTTTGTTACATAGAAGAAGAACTAAAAATAATTTTGAGGACGGAAAGAGAAAGAAAACCTATTTCCACCAATATATATATATATTTATATGTTTGCTTTTTAAAGCTTCCCAGCACTACAACAATGTTCCTAAAACTTAAAAAAAGGAAACAAAGCAGTCACACCTCACTGCCTCCACCCCTCCTCCTTCGTTCCAACTCGCCACCTTTTGGTCGTTCTCCGCTGAATCATTAACTCCGCTGTGTGCTCTGATTTCCCGGTTTACAGCTTTCACTTTTCACACTCCCTCACTCTTTGGGTCTTTCACAAGTTTTCCAGTCTTCCCCCCCATAAACCTTTGGTTTGACGATCCAGTGATTTCCACCAGTGAAGACGGTAACCAAAATGACACAGCTGACGTGTTTAAAAACCATATGTTAATGGTCCAAAATCAGTACGTGTGGATTTTGATGCGCTCCTATTGACACATCAGCTAATCATATCGTCTAAGATAGAGTGCTTAAAAATGTGACGGACTAAAATTATTCATTCAAAATTATTTACAGCTGCTACGTTTTCCTTCCTTGTAAAAGTAGAATACGATGATGTGGGGTTTTTAGTGAGGTTGTATGCTTACCTGCCGATTTCAGGCTGAGGTTTTCTCTGATCTCCTCATGGTCACATGGGTGGGTGAAGTCAAAGATGCTGTGACCCGTGAGCTCCACCTAACAAAAGACCACAAAATGAAACTCCATTCGAATCAAAGGCGAGTTACAGTGAATGTCTACAAACCCTCCTGAACAAAAGACAAGATGTTTAAACTGTAGAGATTTGAAAGCGCCCTGTTCATCTACTGTAATAGATATGTTGTTAGAAAACTCAGTATCAGCTTTCTTACTTATTAATTAATAATTCATTCGTGTACACGTGCCCGTGTACCTGCGTGAGGCCCATGAATTTGTTGATGTTCTCCGACAGGAAGATTATGTCGCCATCCGACGTTACCACGGTGATGAAGCCCTCCAGAGACTTCAGGTACAGATAGTCCATGAGTCCGTCCTCCTCGCCGTTGCAGCTGCCGCAGCCTGAGCAGGGGAAGCAGATTATTTCTGTTACTTGTTGCTGATGTTTGAACTGATATATATTTGTTTCCCCTGTCGCAACAAATAAAGATGCTTAACCGCTGCAATGTCCAAACATTTACACAGAGAGACTTCATTTAGAAGATAATTGATGTGAAAAACACTTCTAGCACAGCTGTGTGTGTGTGTGTGTGTGTGTGTGTGTGTGTGTGTGTGTGTGTGTGTGTGTGTGTGTGTGTGTGTGTGTGTGTGTGCGTGCGTGAGTGAGTAAGTGCATGCGTGCGTTTTGTGCCCGGACAGCAGTTTCAAACTGAACAAAGCCCAGTAGTCGTTTGGGGCGGAGGGTGGGAAGCTTGCAGTTCCTCCTCTGTGCTTCCCTGAGATAAGAGGAGAGCAGTTCTCAAGGTTCCCGGTGAGGCCTGGGGATTGAGTTTGGAGCCAAGCCCAGTTAGTGCGAACTCCCGCAGGAGCCCGGAGCTTCCTCCAGGGCCCCAAAAGCACAGCGGCAGTTCTTTAGGACCCTGATCCGAGGAATAAGGGCCACCTTTGGCCCTGCGAATATCAGTCATTTGGACAGAGTTACACTATTCTCCACTCCGTTGTTCTTTGGTTGCATAACCGACCTAGTTTGAGAATAATGGGGTGCAGAGCAGAGGCCGACACACTTCTGCAGGACCGATAATTCTCCAGTGTTCTTGACATTAGCACTGGTGCCTTGTGCAGAAAATGGTGGCAGAGATTCGGTTTCCGACTGTAACAAAAAACAGGATTGGACTTAAACTGCGAAACATAAAAACACAAAAGGACCAACCTATGGGAGTGTAACTCCCAACAAAGGCATGAGGAAACATTGATAAGATCATCTGCACTCTGGTGTGGGCTTAGGGGACTCAGGCTCATATTTACTGTTTTCTGTGTGGAGATTTCATACGGAAGAAAGAAAAACACAGATCACAAAAAAATCGAATAATTTATCTCAATAGTCCCTGTTTAAACATCTGGTTTTGTTCAGTTGAAAACGAAATCCTCCTAAATTAATGTTTGCACATATAGGAACTTTTACTTTTTTTTCTTACCCTCCATATCCTTTCACAGTTTTCTGGTTGCTGTTAATGTTGTTAATAAAATTGCTGAACATTCAAGCTTAGTATTGAGCACAGAAATGAAATCTGTACCGTCTTTCCAGGGATACGCATACCTCCAGTTTATTCAGACATAATGATGTTGGGTCGTAAACTGATAATGTGCAAAGATATTTAGGTAATTTTTCAGCTCCAGTTTGGCTTTGCTGTAGAACATTTCGTATATATCTGATTTCCAATGTTTGTTATGTAATCTTTGAAATGTTTTTTTAATAGTTTTTACATGCTGTCACTTCTGTCATTGTATTAAAGCCCCTTTTTAATGACACTTAACTGCAGATAGATTTTCCTGCAATGTATTATAGATATTGATGCAAAAACAAAAAAACAAAAAACAAACCCGCAGCACCAGATTGTTTCAGGTTTAAAAAAATGACACCACAAGTGTTAAGTCATGCTCACATATTCACAAGACAAACCTGATCATTTCGATGACACAATCCTGTTTGCACCTAGTAGTAAATTTGCTTTCGTGACCGCCAAGTTTTCACCAGGTTTCATAAAGTCAAACAAATACGTTAAAAAACAAAGTTGCCTGTCTGGACATTGTTAATGTAATATTTTGTTTAAACAGTTTGTGATTTATTTTTGCACCCGATACATGAACCCAAACTTTCCTCATGCTTTCCTCAAACCAATAAAAAGACGAGACAGAAAAGCCGCAGGAATTTCTTTTGCGACCTCCTCCATTCTCCATACTTCTAAGCCGAGGCTTTTCTTTCACGCCGGGTTCTAATATCCCAGATACTGGAAACTCTTCAGTTCTAATTTATGGATCTTGGGTCACAATTGAAAAAAAAAACCCAACAAAACACTGCTTTGTACCAGAAAAAAACATTACACCCATAGTAAAACACGGTGGCGGCAGTATCATCATTTGTAGTTTTTTTATTTATTTATACAGAACTAGGGGCTTCTTCAAGCTAAATGAAATACTTGCATACGTCCAAATAACAAAGTCAAGTATTAACTTAAATTATCAAAAAAGAGTCCAGAATTAAATCCTACAGATAATCTGTAAATTCACCTGTAGGAACGAGTTAGCAGTGCTTGACATGCAAGCTTCCTTCAACAGTAGTTGCTTGTAAATTTATAAGTTTTTTAAATTTAATTTAATTCTAAATATATCTATTTACGTACAGAATAAGTTGCATTTCATTTTTAAAAATGTAAAGTTTTACGTTTTTTGGGGTGTGTGAAGGTGTGGGGGGGGGGTCAAAACTTTTAACTTGATACTAAAAAACAACTTTTAACAACTTCGTTTAAACTAGCTCCTCATCATCAAAGGGCTTAATCTCCCAGTGAGCTCGCTTTATGTAACTGACTTAGTGACAGCAGCTCGCTCTGACTGTGTGGGATGGAGCACGGGCGACGGGCGCGCATGCTGTGCACACCAGCTCGCTTGGCGCCCCGGCGGCCGGCTGTTATGGCTAGTGGGGATAATGCCAGCACCAGCTGAACGATGGGCAGAGCTCTCTGCTTCCTCTCCAGTATCTCCCCTCTGCATCACGGAGCAATCAGAGCGGCCCGATAAAGTAATTTGCCGCTGCATCGCATGGATCTCCCAGTTCTCTTTTTTTCTTTCCTACCCTCATTCCCTTCAGTCCTTCTCTTCCCCCTTCGCTTTCCTTTCCTTTCCTCTTGCTCACCCTCCATCCATCCTCTTGTCTCTCTCCCCCTCTGCGTTGCTCCTTAACATAACTCCTGGATTCAAGGTGGTGATTTGAACTTGAATTTCAGGACAAGTGTATATTCATTTAAGCTTCATTAAGCATCGCTCAGCGCCGTGATGTTTGGCTGCCAGGAGATCCTTCAAAAGCAGATATCTGAAAATCTTGAAAAATGAAAATGAAACCATAACTGAAAAGTTTTTCCCTTTTCTGAATAGCTGTGTGCTTTTTGAGTTAATTTAACTTTCCTATAACAAAAGGAAAATGGTTGCTAAGTGAAAACACGTCTTATATTTGTAGCCCAGAGAAACGTTGTTACGTAAACGGTATAATACTTATTAGATCATTGAAAATTGTCTATTTTTATATATGAGTAAAATAAAATGAAATGAGAAATGTCAAATTTTGTCTTTTCATAAGACCATGAAAAGCTGGTTTTAGCCTAAATATTGCACATTTTTTAAAAGCACAACCCTCTTCAGTATGGGTGTTGTAACAGAGGGAAGGGGAGATGAGTTTAGTTATTGGTATTTTAGGTGAACTCCAGAGTGTTTTATTCATCCTCATTTCACTCTTTTGCTATTTCTAGATCTGATGATCTGATTGTTCTTCCTCAGACAATGAGGAGATAAAGTGATGTTACTGCAAAGTTTTTTTTGCTTTTCTTCTTGGTGAATCTCTGTTATTTACCTTGCAGGATTTGGCTGCCTTTTGTGAAAACATGTATAGGAAAAAAATAAAATAAAAAATTTAAGAACTAAACAGAGAGGGATTAGGCAATCCAGTGGATACAGGCAGATCTAAACTGGTATTGGCAAGTCAGAGCTGTGCAAAAACCACTCACACCTAAGGACAATTTAGAGAGCCCAATCAGCCTAACAGTCATGTTTTTGGACTGTGGGAGGAAGTCCAAAAGCATGTGCGGTGCAGCCCTTGGATCATCTAAAAGGTTAAAATAAAAATAAAAAGTTTTCATTAATTTAATTATTTGAAAAGCACATATTACAAATGATCCGTCGGTTTGACTTAATGCAGCAAAACTTTAAATTCAAAATGTCAAGTTTGATTTTGTACACATTAATTTCAATAATTCTAGTCTATCTTAAAGCATTCCGACTATATCAATTTGGATGTGACATACTGGCCTTTCAGCAGCTCCTGGACTACAGAGCTGTGAAAGGATTGCCTTGATTAATGAAGGTGAACAAATCCAGATATGAGAAGCGGTGACCATTGTTTGGTGAGGAAACATCGCCTGTATGCATGGCTGTATCCTCGGAGCCCAATGCAAAACAGCTCATTGCGCTATAAACATCACATCAAAGGGTACATTGAAGCAGAGTCATGGCAGACTAAAATGGCGGTAAAGATTTACAGATAGCATGTAGCCCTTGTATAAATCAAAATGATTTCCTGTTTTCCCGACATGTTGCTTTTAGAGTGAAATGTTGAGCTGTTAGTTATTGTTTAGAGCCACACAAGATCGACACCAGTAAGAACGGGAAACCACTTGTCTATACAAAGTCATCTGAATTATGTAATAAATATTTATCACTCCAAATATATCTGTCCGTGGTGTATTAGAGTTGCATAGGGAGGTAATATTTCATGTCGGAGAGATTTTATATAATAAACTGGTATTTGTCTGTTTTGTCATGTGTCGAATAACGAAATACTTCCACAATTTTAGTCATCTTACATGAAAGTATACCAAAACATCCAAACTTAAACAGATTTTTTTAAAGAATTTATACTGTGCGATCTTAAAATTTTGTTGGAGCACAATATCAAGAGAACTTTTGTCCATTACGATTCACTGTGACAGAGAATTGCAGAAGTGCATAATTAAAAAGGTATTGAATAATTTTCACATGTATTTTCCGCTTCTTGAGTTATTACTTCATAGAAGTATATGAATGACGTCTGATGCTGCTACCTCTGTTGTGTTGATGGTAAAAAAAAAAGTTTAATTTTGGTCTCAAATGACCAAATCTTTCCTTTATCCCCTACATTGCTTGTAGCCAAAAGTTAAGGGGATGTCTTAAAACTTTTCTTTCAAATGCTGCTTATGTGGAGCGCAAGGAATAATAGCGTTAATGTAAAGAGACGCTTCGTCTCCACATGCAGCGCACTGCAACTCCTCCAGAGTTAGCATGAACCTTTGGCTGCGTTTTGGTTGTCCTGTCAGTTTAGGCTGCAAACATGTTTGATTTGTCCTTGATTTTCTTACAGATTAAACATAGCTATACAAAATGTTTGATCCGTAAAACATTTCAAACTGTAAAAAATGGTGTTACACGATTAGACTAGATATTAGGATTTAAAAGACTATTTCCATAATTAATCATTTGTCTTTTCTGAAACCTTTTTCTTTCTCTCGTCTACTTAAAGAGAAGTCGAATATCAAAAGTCAAATATGAAAACTAGGCGGAGTTCTTCAGATGCCAAATCCATATTATATAACAGGATTTCGTTTCTCTTGTTCATTCTTTTCATATTTTACAGTAACCTACTGATTTAGAGGGAAATCACTTCACGCTTGGATGGAAAGTTACATAAATACGTGTGAACTGATCACACAAAGGCTTTTGTGACACTGTTGGAGAAAAATAAACATCTGAGGAGAATAAAAAAAAAAAAAAAGCTGTGATGCTGACCAATGACGTTGCAGTCGTTTCATTCGGTTTCCCTCAGATCTGGTCTTGAGACACCAAAGCCTAGGAACAATAAGTCTGCTTCTTTTGTTGAATATCCTCAGGTTCTAATTTTACTGAGACAAATAGGGGAGGAGGAGGAGGAGGAGGAGGAGGAGGAGGAGGAGGAGGAGTGCCTTCCACTCTCAGTGGACAATAAGTTACATACAAACGCTTCCACTCAAACTAAATGTCAAAGAACCTGCAGCTAGGTCGTACTCACTATGTGTATTTGCATTTTTTTTTTTACTTTCTGCACTTTGCACCTGTTTGTGTGTAAACCCCCTCTAACCAACATCGTCGAACACGCCTGCAGAAGCAGGCCCACACTGAACCAGCAGCTCTTCTTGAACCCTTTAAAGTCTCTTTTTAAAGACAACCATGTTCTGTTTTTGGGGGGGGGGTTTCAGTCAAACATGTTTTATCTGAAATTAATTTTCATTAAAGTATTCACACACAAAAATATTCCCTTTTTTTTTCTTCTCTTCACCCGAATTCTGTGGTTGTAAAATCTATGTAACGACACACAAAGTGTTAAAGGTAAGGGCTGAAAAACTGAAAAGAAATGTAGAATAAAGTGTCAACAAAAAAATAAATAAATGGTCTCTCTGAACACGTTTCTGTGTGTTGATGTCCAGGAACTTCCAACCTACAGTTAGAATACACCTAGCGTAACGCCTCAATGTTCACCTTACGGTCAATAGTGAGGTTTCAGCAGAAAATCTAAAACTCAGGAATTTTCTGGAATCATTTCCTGTGCAACAAATCCCCGGATAGTGTGACTGGACGCTACAATTGTACCTTAAACATTTGCATAGCAACAAGATCCATGTCAAAAATGATATGTTCTTGTGATTCTGCGGCCATAAAACCATAAATCACTCTCATTAGTCGTTTTGCTGATGTAATAATTGTTTAGTCTAACATCCTAAAGTGGTGACAAGGCAAAACTGAGGGTGCAGATTTTCAGCGCTCCATATCCGGGTTGGTCAGGACGTGTCGGTCAGTAAATATGTGCGTGTGGGCGTGCGCTAACCTCAGCCTTCATACCTGTAGCGAGCACCTTGCGGGTGCGCAGGAAGCTGATGGCCAGCCTCATGATGGAGGCCTTGTCCAGGTGAGTGCTGATGCTGTGCGGCAGAGGCAGCTGGTGGGCCAGCTCGTAGAACACATCCGTCTCCTTGCTGCGTCTGCAGCGCGCCGCGTCCCTGGACTTCTCCTTACGCCGCTCCGAGCTGCTCCTGCACCACAAACAACCGTGGACAGAAGAAAGAATAAATAAGATAAGCGTCCACGTCAAGGGTTCTGGCTTGTCTTGGATTTATTTTCTGCTTGCTTCCTTAAAAAAAGTTGCCTTTTGTTGATGGTCATACTAATGATTTGTTGTACCTTTTGCAGTAATTGTGCCTAAATGCACTCACAGTTTGTAACTGAACAATGCTGCAGAAAACAAACAGTATATATATATATGTATATATATATAAGCATCTCTTAAATCCCCATGTGACTCAGCAGACATCACATACAGCACAAAATGTGGCTTTCAGCTACCTTTAACTGCAGCTGGAGTCACACAGCGCTGCCAACTATCCCCACGGTAAGAATGCCAAATTGAGTTATTTAACCCTGTGAACGTTATCTTGCAGGAGAAACATGAATGTCATTTGTTGTTGTTTTTTGTTGCCTATTATCCAGTTGCCGGCAATAAGCAGGATTTCTTTTGTTTTGGTCACTGAGTCATTCACAAACTATTCCCGTGCTGTCGGTCGGCAGCGGCGTTCCAGTCTGACGCTCCTCAGAGGTCATCCTGACACGCAGCTACCCCACCTTCCCCCTCTAGGGTCTGTGATTGGTTCTGCTGCAGGGGGATCTCCCCGTTCCTCTGTGACGTACCTCAAGATAAATCTGCACTGACAATGAGAAGGAAGAAATCCGGTTGTCCACATGAATGTTCTAGTTATTTGTTTTCAGTCGGAATCACTCAAATTGGCAGTAGCTGCTCAACGGGGCGATGTCTCTCAAACATTAAACCTGCAATTTTTCACAACAATTCCCAATTAGCTCATAAAAGGACATTGAGGGGATTGAAAATAAGCAACTTTCTTGTATGCAGCAGATATGTTTGCATGCATATCAGATAATTTTCAAGCTAAACTGATCAATAAAGCAGAATTCTGTTAAGTTTACGATTTAAAGAGACGCAGTAGCCAGAAATAATGGTGATATTCATCAAAGACGGGTTCCTGGACTTTATATTAATATCATAAAATATCATTTATGAACAGTATTGAACGTATGAAAACCTAATTAAAAGCTTTTAAGACAACAAACTGTTTTAAATTAAGGTCAAATTGAAATATAAGCTTCTATTAAATTGTTTTTTATGTATGTGCTGCCGACTCCAGAGGAGTCAGTGCCTCATCAGTCTTGAACCAAATAGGTAGTCGCTGAAAATTTAGCTCCATCGTCGGGCGGTTCCGCAGGTTTTTAAGGACCGAACAGTGTCACGCATCAGGAGTGCCAGAAATAGAGCGCTGCAGTTTTATCTTGACACGTCTCATTTTCCAATGCAGTACAGGATTTTGTTCCCCGAGTGACATCTACATCCGACATCCTTTGTTCAAATATGCAATTATAAGACGTCAGTGTTGTAGCTCCCCGGGTCTGTTTTGAGTCACTTGTTTTCGTGCTGATTCGGATTGAGAAACACGCGTTTAGGCTAAATGCGAGACTTAAGAATTAAGATATAAGACAGAATATGAACGTTTTTTGTCCAGCAACGAGGACGCCAAGCAGAGTTTCAACTTCAGGTGAAATCAGCCTGAATAGAAGATGATTGGTCCTTAAAAATATTACTTTGAAGATGGCAGGCACCTTTAAGGCGCGGTCGGGTGATTATTTTCATTTCAGCCTAATTCGGTTGCCGGGGTTAAACCTTTTACTCAGGCAAACATGTTTGCTGCTCGGATCATTCTGGCGTGCAGAACTCTATGCGGGTCTGTTTTTCCGCTAACAAAATCTGTTCCCAGTTTAATCTGAAAACTCAACCGGTCCAAAATCTGTCAGCAGCTCACCCGCCCCCATAGTAGGAGATCCCCAGGCACACTTTCAGGCCACTGTCGCATGTTCACGTTTAGGTTGCGAAGTCTCGGTCCCTTTTCTGGGAATAAGACATGCAGAAGGGATGTGGAAAAAAAGTCGGGAGCGGGCAGAGCGCACGGTAGAGGATGCGGGCTCCTAACTGATGGCAAACATGACGTCACCCTGCTGGGTCTACACCACTTCATCTTCTCCAGACAAGCAGGAACCTGCGTGGCAGCTGCAGCACATTTATGTAACTGCACCAGTTAACCAACGGGACACGTAGGACTCTGCGTGCAACCGAGGTGAAGCCATCGTGTCAAGAGAACAGCTTCTTCTACCATTTAATCAGGCACCCGAAGACACGACGCACGTAATCTATGTACATGAAGGGGAGAAAAGTACCAAGGGAAAGGAAAAAACCTACTTTTAAAACTGTTCAACTCCCCCTTCAGCGTTTAAAGTCCTAATAATGATAGTTACAATTATAAGGCTCAACTTATGGAATTGTCCACCACAAGTATTTCTTGCATCGTTTAGTCTTCGTCAAGAACCGAGAACATTCTCATAGAGGTGGAGGATAGTTAGCGGTTCTTTGCAGTTAAATAGGTTTTAGCTAAAGATATTAAACGTGTATAATTTTGCAATAGACCGTTGCTGAGCGGCCAGGTCTCTCCTATAGAGGTGTGTCAACAGATCGTTTGCACAGAGACTCTAAATATGGAACGATTCGTCAGGATCTTGTTGATGTTTGGTAATTTAAAGAGTAAGGCCAGGCAAGTTTATTTGTATAGCACATTTTCGTGCACAAGACAATTCAAAGTGCTTTACATAGGAAAAAAGATCAGAAAATGAAACAATAAAATCAGCTTTGAATTTAAAAGAAATAAAATTTAAATAAAATAATAATAGTAGTAAAAATATTCTCAGTTGCTATATGCACAGTTAAATAAGGTTGTTTTCAGCCTGGATTTAAACAACGGCAGAGTTGAAACCTGTCTCACCTCTTCAGGAAGACTGTTCCAGATTTTAACCATTAACTTAATAGACAGAATCATAAATTGAGGAACTATCTACATAGTGATTAGCTACATTCTTGGACTTTCGTTGTTATATGACACTGGCCTGATATTAATGTTTAAGTCTGTAGTATTACTTTAAAACAGTTTGTTTAACCGAAAATGTATATGAATAAATGTTTTAAATTGCTTCATTGTAACTGTAGCAACTTGTTTGTTGTATTTTAGCAGTGCTGGAGATAAAACAAATCAAATAAGAGTGAAAAGTAGAAAAACTGAAAATGACATATTAACAACAAAAGACTCCCAACTCGATTTCCGTCTTCCAAATTTGACCAGTTTACATACAGCATTTAAGGAAAAATGTGTCTTGTTTGAACACAAACTTGGCAAAAAAACAAAAAACAAAACAAAAAAAACAGCTCCGGGTGGAAAACATTTCCCCTGAACAAGGAGCTGTTTAACCTCTGATCTGTCTGCAGGCTCTCTGCTGAAGATAACTTGAACAAACCACAACAAAAGAGACACAGCCCTGCTGAACTCCACACGGCCGCCCTGAGCGCTGACATAGAGCACTTTATCAAATCTGATCACATGCAGGGGCACAAAAACATGGTGGGGGCTGAAAGGTAGAGAAAGTTTAGCAGTAAAACACAAAGAAGCGTTTAGGGAATTACGTAGAGCCACAGACTCTGAGGTTCATATTTTTAACATAATTAGATTTTTTTAAAGTGAGTAAAAGATAAAGGAAAATACGTTTAAAACTGAAATCCAAATGCATTTGTGAATCATCTGTTTTTCCCCCTTAACTCTCCGACCATCATCGGTTTTCTTACGCAGGTCAGACTAAAACATCGCTCTGTTCTTGTCTCTACACCTCCAGACTAATCACTCAGGGAAACTATAACACATCTCAACATTTAATTTTATGTCAGTAGAACCACAAAACAAAAAGCAATTACATTTTTAATAACACAGTACAGGTAAACCTGGACCTCAAAAAATAAATGTTTTAATATTATGAGCTACAGAAAGGACAGTGACTAGCTTTAGCTGAAAACCCAGATGTATATTTATGTTTATTTGTAGGAGCGTGATATTCTATACTTATTGCAGAAATATTAAAGCACAGTTTTGGATTTTGTCACATACGAAATCCTGATTTTATATGGTCCCGATTTCATTTTCAGAATATTCTCGTAAACTCAGGTTCATGAATCGCTTTGTGCCCAGTGCATCCTCACATTCCTTAACAGTGCTTGTGACGCTTTTGTGAACAAAACAAAGGTTTGAAAAATATACAATTAAAAGTTGGAAAGACTTTCCAGAAATATATGTTTTTTTTGTGTTTTTTTGACATTTTCTGCCAACTGATCTGACTGAAGACAAAGGAGCTCTGCGGTTCCTGTCACTGAGCTGTGCGAGGAAACTGAACCGTTTCAGGTATGTACTGTAATTAAAATGTCATTAAGCAAACGGTTCTGCCTCTGCAGCCAAATTCAATGAATACAAATATTATTGTGGGATTCATTCGTTTCAATAACTCAATTAAGAAATTCAAACACATTATATAGATTAATAACGCCTGAATGTGTTTTAAATTAATAATTTTAGATAAGAATATTACATCAAACTAATAAGAAAAGACCTCAAATCAAAATCGTATTTATTACCTAAATAGTTGTTATTTTGAAAAGATATTTAAAGAAAAGCCTCAACCAGTTGCTAATTCTAATTTATTAAATATAACAGAATATGTAGACTTTATTTGCACTCCATAATAACCTCCATAACCATCGTCTTTCATTTTGTTGTTTACTGATGACTTTTTTGTACTTTATTATAATGAAATGTAACAATAGGATGTAAAAAAACATTTATCTGTATATGTAGAAGAAGAAACACAAAAGTTCCTTCTATCGTTGCTGTTCCTCTGACTTCATTCTTAAAACCCATTATAGTTGTATTTTGTTTGTTTCATTCTAAGTCGCTGGAACCATGAACAACTGTTTTTTTAATTTAGGGACAAAAAGGAAATTCAAAAAAAGAAACAATTATTGTGGTAGATACGGAAAACACTTTATGCAACAAACAAAAACATGATATGACCATCAGAATATGATATTCCTCCTTCATGCCCACCGTTGTTGCCTCAGATACAAAAAATACAATATCACCTTTCTGGCCATGATCTAGATCTTTCACAAAAACGCACAAACTGCACAACCACACATCCACACACAGATCAAGGAGAAGATAATATACAATTAGCAGGAGAGGCAGAGCACAGGAGCACCATTATCTTATCTGATGCAGCGTATGTCCCATCGTCTGCCCGTCTCTGAGGTTTAAACTCATTAACCCCCGACTGACAATCACCCAAACCCTCATTACTGATGAGACGGCGCAGCAGATAGGCTGCAGTCACCATATCGGGTCAGCTGACACGGCTAATTTCGAGCAGCCTGTGGTGTGTGCGGTTCCACTCGTTGATGTTCTGGGACCATTGTTACCCGTCACAGAAGTCTATTTCGGGATAAGAAACAGTGGAAGTCGCAAAACTTCAGCGGGCCACGGGGGGCTCCCGATGCACCCGCTGAACCCGTCCTCTTCAACCACACAAACAAGAAGAAGAGGTCGTAGGTGACGCCCAGGGCCAGGCCCTCAGGTTAAGTTCAACAAAAAACAAAAATGCAGGGTTGTTTTTTTTGGGGGGTTTCATTTCACTTTTATGTTCCTTTTTCAGATCTGCAGCATTATTTTCGTTAAGTTTCTAATTTGCTGTTTTAAGATGAAAATTACAACAAAAAATCCATATGTAGCTAAAAGGAGATTTGGCTAAAAGTTAAAAGCCCTGCGTGTTGAGTTGAGATACTGACATGACAACTGTGACTCAAACCTGGATGCTTAAAAAAGATCATAACAACAGCAATGAAGAGCCTCTACAGCCAGAGCCTTACAGATCTGAATTTGCAATGAAGCGAACCTGCTACGTCAGCACCGGTCACTCAGATGTAAATGATTCCCGGACAAACAGGGTCAAAAAAAAAGAAAAGAAAAAGAATACCTCCTACATGTTTTCCTGTTTAAACGTTGCTTCTGTTTTTCTTGAACGCCGCATTTTCTGCTGTATTGTGATGCAGTCAGTGACGTCTGAAAGCAAAGGGTCTGCGTAGATAAACGTCCATGTCCAGCGTCGATGTTTGGACTGTGGCTGCCGCTCGATGCTAAGCCAGATTTGGACAAGAAACCTCAGTCTGGACGCGCAGGGGAACGAGTTCATGTCATCCAACCATGTGGAAGTTTTTGTCTGGTGGGCAGCACTGCAGTCGGACGCTCAGCTTAGGTCAAGAAAAGCTGGATGTGTGTCAAAAGAGGGGCTAAAACCATGATCATTTGTGACGGAAGGACCTTTTATTCTTCTTAGACGTGTTCAAAAGTTCACTGACAGAAAAAGGGAGAGACCAGCCAGAGAATCTCTCAGCAGTGGCGATTAAACGTTTATATAAAAAAAGGAACTTATTGGAAATAAACCAGGGGTCAAGACACGGAAATTTAAAAAAAATGCCAACAATCTAAACCATAGGTCAGGATTCTGCGACTTCCAGCTCCGGAGCTACAAGTGGCTGATTGTAAATCCCACAATGACAAATCTTTTTTTAAATACATAGATATATATAATTCTAATGAAAAAAACATTTTTTTCTAGTTTTTTGACTAAAGAGTTGCACTAACAGTACCAGTAATATTTCTATAACTCTAGCTTGTCTGATTTGAGGAGCATGTTGGCAAATTAGCAAACTGACAGCTGAACTATAGGAACATTTACTCCCTGATTATTTTTATAAATGCAAAAATGAATCCCATGAACACTGTTATGTAGTGACTAATTTCAATATATGTTGTTTCTCTTGGCACGTCAGGGATAACTGTTGATTTGCATTAAACTAAAGAAACCAGAATTGTATTCTGGTTTTCCTGCTATTAGTATATCTTCCTTATTCGTGGTCAAATTAGGCTTTAGACATCATTGCTTCCGTGTTCAGTGAGTCGTTTAGACCCCACCTGGCTCTACTGGAGGCTTCCTGTTGCTTGTTGCTCCACTGTCGCCCCGAACTTGCCCAGGAAAAAGTGGCTTGACAAAAATGTGAGTTTAACACAATTCAATTTCTGTATTAAATTAGATTTATATGGGTAAACAGATCCATATTAACAGGGCTGCTTTTTAAATTCCCCGTTGTTATCTGGAGCTACAAAAATAAACAGAAATGAACATGCATTGCCTTGTTATAGTGTGTAATGTACCGCGTGTGTTTGTTGTGTGTGCCATAAATAGTCCGATCATTCATAAATAGCAACAAGAAGCTTTGGTATCTCACGCGACCACAGCAGCATCTCAACTGTGGCCAATTAGACCGGCAAACATCAGCCTGTCACAAGTCACTTGAGATCTTAGCTGCTGTTGGTCCAGATCCATCCCCTTTGACCCCACCCTTTAGCTACAAGCGGACCCATAAAGACATAATGTCAAACATGCGGCGACCCAACATACCACAAGCGGCTGCCAATGCAGCCTGACGCACAAAACATGCAATCAGAACACTGAAAACACTTAGAGAGGTCACCTTTGAAGAGCGCTGAGTAATGAGCCTTCACTCGAAAGAGTCCTAAAGAGGACGCCAAAAAACAACATTAGTGGAAAAGACAACAAGGCAAACTCTATGCCCTCCACTTATCAACCTCACGAGCCTCTGAAATCTAAACATGGTACGAATCTCAGCTCTGACTTCTCTCCTGGCCAGGCAAATGATGCAAAAATGCCTGATAACATTCTTTGTTCTGCCTCGATTCGCTGGCACATCTCCCCGCCGCTTTTAGACCTGTGAGAATAGCAACCCGGGCGATGCGGGCGGCCGCCTATTTTCATCGTCTTGGACTCACGCAAACATCAACGAGGAGCTTTTCATGGATATCTGGAGTTCGACCTGTTGGCACCGTTTGGGTTTGGGATTTGAAAACAAGTTTAGCTCCTGTAGCCCTCACAAAGGGTAAACAGTGGACTAAAAAAACAAAAACAGATAGAAGGACTCACTAAATGGCGGCGAAGCAGGTAGAAAACACATACCTTGCATACTGAAACCTCGGTGAGAGACTTAGAGCTGTCACTCTAAACCACAGTGAGTCACATGACCACATATCTCACAGAAGACGAGAGCTCACACTCTTCGGCTTGACCCACACTTGGGAGCTCCAGCAGGGCGAGCAGCGGTGAATCATTAGAGCTATTCAAACAAACACTAAACCCCGTGTGCAGATCACTGGAATCAATTTGATACACCTTAATAAGGGTGCAGATTTAACCTGAAATGCAACAACTATTCTTCTGGCTACATTCTGCCTTATTCTTTTCTGTGCATTGATCCAACTGTCAACATGTTTTTTCTACTGATTCATTTGCTTTT
The DNA here is from genome assembly GCA_032876305.1 of Orestias chungarensis. Taxonomy (NCBI): domain Eukaryota; kingdom Metazoa; phylum Chordata; class Actinopteri; order Cyprinodontiformes; family Cyprinodontidae; genus Orestias; species Orestias chungarensis. Next base: position 626,571 of record JAVLVB010000624.1, on the reverse strand, counting down.
TGGAAATTGACCATTAAGATCTAGGAAGGCTGGAAAAAATGTAAACGTTAATGTTTTAAGCTTCGAGTTGACATTTTTAGGGTTCATCTTGCCACATGAGGCTTGGAGCTAAGCATGGATGGAAGACCACAAAGTTGACGTTGTCAAACAAAATGATCTGGACTAGAACTGCTGGTAGCACTCTGGGTTTATAGGCCATAAAAATAGGTTTCTATGCAGTTAGATGCAGGATTAACTAGAAGCAGCAACTCCGCATCAGTTTTCTGTGGTTCATCACTGTGCTTTTTGCAGAATTTCCATCTTTCCTTGATGTTTTTTTTCTTTTATCTTATTTAATGTTATTTTGATTATCTTTGTCTATAAATGCTGTCGCACCTACCTGATGTAATCCTATCAGATGCTCTATGAATGTTTGCTGGACCTTCCTTATCGTAATTGAACATCTTACACTGAAGTCCGTTAACTTCCATCACTGCCAAGTAACGACTTCATTTCAAACCAATAATAACTGCCTGGTTTTTTTTTGGTTTGTTTTTGTGGGTAATGGAACCATTGTTACCACATGGAAGCATAAGAAGAGGATGAGTTCAAGGACATATGGATTAAGTCTGCTAATCAGCTTTGATAGTAGCCTTTCAACTCAACTCTTTCAATTGTATATAAAAAATGACAAATGAAGAGAAGATAGGGAAACAATTCTACTAAAGATTAGGTTTTGATGTGAAGTCTTTATGCCAAAAAAGTTATTTTCAGTAACTAATTTTAGTGCCACGGCCAAAATGTTTATACCTGCCAGTAAATCTTTTATTCCTTGGAACAGTAGAGGTCATTTAAATGTCGCGCTCACGTTATGGTCAACCTATTTGTTTCTCTATTGCAGGATCAATATCCCGTTTTGACTTATATTTTTACCACTGTGAAATTTCAACGATAATAAAAAAAAAGCTTGACACTTTAAGCCTTAAATGCTACTTACACACTCCTAACACATTTCTTCTGATTGTTTTTTGGTTTTGTTTTTGGTCTTTGTGTCACTTATACGTTTCAGATAATCAAACAAATTTGAATGTCAAATAAAGATCATGTTTTTCATGCACTGACACAAAAAAGATATTCGTAGAACATGACCATATAAAAATAGGAATACAATAATCTCCCTTTATTAACCTGGAATTATCTGTGATTAAGTGTATTTTTTTTAGAAAGTTATGTTTCACCAGCCATAACCTGGCCAACAGATTTAAGACCTAAATCGAGGCTGTCTGATAACATGAAGTCAGCTAAAAGATCTGAAAAATGTAACACAACAAGCCATAAAAAGGTCTATAGAAATGCAAGAAATCTGCTAATCTATAAAACCTTTTAGGATGTTGGGACAAAAAACAAAAATCATAAAAATACCAAAATCCATCAACATCAATCCCACTGCCTTTAGTTAAAGTCCGCATCCATTATTCAACAAAAAGACTGAGATTCGTCCACCAACTAAATCTGTTCGATGATCTGAAATTACAAAAAAACATCTGGAAGGTAGCAGATACTTTTTCGCGTTCCCTTTTTGAACTGATTCAGAACCATCATGAGTTGATGTAAACATGTTTTTCCCTAATACCAGCAACCACTAAACAACATCAGGTTAAACCCAATTGCATGAACCCAGCTGAGCCAAATGTGTTTTTGAAACAAAAAAAAACTGAAGCTGAAGCTGGCCTTTCGGGGTGAAAGGTAAACCCGCTGAACGAGGCGTGACAACTGCTGTTCCTCTCACCCCTGTTCATTTTCCTTTCACACTGCACTTTCTTTTTCTTTTTTCAATCACTCCTGTCACTCTGCATGAGTGTGATTAACCCGTCAGTCAGCGGCAGCAAACAGGAGCCCGAGGCCATGCCTGTGCGCATTCGCTGTCATGCAACAAAACTAAGAATCTCAAAATCTGACTGGGATCTCTGGGAAAACAACATGAAAAACAATAGAAAGAGAAGCCAGCGCCTCTGTGGTGGAACAAAATGTTTCTCCGCATGGCAGTAATGGAAAGTTAATGCAGGCGTTATCGCCCTGCGGCGCTCTGCACAGCGCTTAATCTGTTTGGATCTGCATGCTAACGTGCGTTGCTCACAATTATCTCAGGCTTCATTTTGCATGATGTAATGAAGGAAAAAGAAAAAAGGTGCTCGTTTAGTTTTATTTATGCATCAGTTGTAAAGTGACAAACACATATGAGAGCAAAACCATTAGCAGCTGCTGTAAGAGTACACCTTCAACAGGCTCTCCAGGTCCTAACAGCTTCTAGAGACAATCAAAGTTACGCAATACTGTCTTCATCACTTTCTGTTTTGACAAATTCCTTTCTTTGGAATAAATTTAGCTTTTTTTTTCTCCATCTGCCGCAGAGCTATACTTACAGTTTAGAGAACTGCCAATCAAGAAATTGTGTTAAATAGATTTATTGTGGAAAATAACTGGCAACAAACTTTACAAACACAGTAAAACAAAATAAAAAGCATCTGTAAGAATCTTTTGAATCATTTTATTGAAAAAAAAAACCATTTAATGTAATATTTTATTATTAAAAAAAATATTCATTATGTATTTATCCTCTTATATGTACATTTTATTTTGAAAGATTTGCCAAAATCTTATTTTAAAAAGGGGCTTGCTCAACAAACCACAACTGAAAAAAGGAACAATAGCCATTAATGAGCACACTGATTAAGTAAAGGTTCAAAAAAGACATAAATTTACTCATTCATGTCCAAACATCTGTTATTCCTCTGAATAATGAGAACTTCGTCTTAACTGCCGACACATAAGCTTCTTTTTCTTGACGTGTCTAGAATATACCACGCGCTCAGATGTCAGGAGAGATACATTAACTTGTTCTTCTCTTTTTCGCCTTAATTAGCATTCGACATATTGAGGAGAGTGAATGTTCTTCAGGCCAGACAGAGCATCTGCATAGTGTAGCAAAAGATCAACTAATGTCATCGAGACATGGTTGTGCAAACTGTGTTACTTAGTGAAGAGAAATGAATGCAACCCGTTTCCCAGGATCCCTGATTAAATAAGAGTATCCACACTTTTAAATACGGACTGTATTTTTCTAACATATTAATTGTCAAACCCTTAAAGAAATTCTATTTAGACAGCACTTTTGGCTACAACTATACATTTATTTTGCTCATAGGGTCGTCCCAACGGGCAATGACCCCAAGCATACCACCAGAGTAATGTTAATATCATCACGCAGAAGAAAATTCAAGCAAACATATAACAATTCTGACTTTAAAGGTAGTTGAACACATGTTTTGATTACTGTTTGGTGAGCTAGAACGGTTATGTCTGCAGTGTGAATGAATCTGGTTTTAATCATTCATATGATTTCCCGCTGCGATGCTTCTTCTTCAAGACTTCCTGGATTCAACGTTACATGTTCAACTTCATGCTTGCTTTGTGTATCCTGCACATAATTGTGTCCCCATGCCGAACCGAGAGCACCATTTAACCCACTGTGGCTGAAATTAAACGGAACACCATACATTTCGCTGCCAACTTTTCCTCCCCTCACAAAATTTTGGTCAATTCAGGGTTCAAGTGAGCTGTCACACGTTCATGCCAGCAAAAACAGGTTCTAGCCTCTGAAGTCAAAGTGATTGTAGTGATAACAACGCAACAGGCGCTTATAGGAAACTGTTCCTGTAACCGGAGTAAGGATATGTGTGTGTGTGTGTGTGTGTGTGTGTGTGTGTGTGTGTGTGTGTGTGTGTGTGTGTGTGTGTGTGTGTGTGTGTGT
>JAVLVB010000624.1:604742-615828 GCA_032876305.1 Orestias chungarensis | reverse complement strand
CCCCCCCCCCCCCCCCCTGTGTTTTATCTTAGATAACAGTAAATAGATCATGATATATTTTCTTTATCAATCAAGCCAATCACACCCTTAGAATCACATGTCGGCCTACAGGCAATAAAATGACTCTACAATGTCGTTTGGATCTGTAAGCTTTGTGCCAGACCTCCTCATAGACGATGAGAAGTTTAACAGCTAAGACAACTTGCACATCTGTAGAAGTCTCGGCGAAGTTGTCGCTTTTGTTTCATGGGACATTTAAACGGCTTCTTCCCACGGCCGTGATCGTTCGAGCTGCCCCGAATGCACGAGATGAATTTAGCCGGAAAACAGTTTAAACTGGAAGAAAGTTTATTAGATACTTTAAAAAAAAACGATAAAAATGGATGATTTATCTATTTTGTTATTACCGAACCCTGTCTTTGTTTTAGGGACACAGTAAACATTTTAAAAAGATAATCAAAGCTCTACACAGTTGACCACTAGGTTAAATTCCCTAATACCAACCTTCTTATCGCAGGCAGACAGCTGACGTACTCCAAGGAATTATTCAAGTTTACTTTGTTCCAAAGCTGATCATAAAACACAGCCATAAAACAGAAAGTAAGGCAACCCGGGGAGAGGATTAATCCGTTCCCTGTCTTGTTTTGTTCCCTCCTGTTTGTTTGCTAACTCTCCCGCCGCTGCTGCAGAATCGGCCTTCCCTTGTTGGCACATGAGAGATTGTTTTAGAAGACACTCCAGTGACTTCATCCCGTCGCATCATCATTTAATAAACCTCCAGACCGGCCGGCTGTCGTGAGTCCGCCGACTTATCAGAGCAGTTATGACTTCCAGGTGACAAAGAGCTACTGTGCGACGCGACGAGACAGACGCTCCAACAACAGTGATCGCTGCTGGTGTTGTGCAAAAACTACTGAACTATCACTCCCACACACTCACAAAAACCGTCTCCCGACTCGCTGCCCTAAAATGGCTGATAGGAAAAGCTCATCTCCGTCTCCTTAGGTCAACTTTCTCTCCTCGTTCTAAGCTTTTTTATTGTCTTTTAATTTAGGAAGCCCAGGGCTTTTCTGTCCTGAGTCTGAACTCCTGCCCCGCTCGTGTTTAAGACCAGGAGAGTCTCAGGCGTTGGACTGGACAGACAGGCCGGCGTCAGCAAAACAGCAGCTGATTGAAATCAATTTCCTCCGAAGGAGGGGCACGCCGAAAAACAGATGTAGCCGTTCCACCTAATAATGTTCCTACTGGGTGATGTTTGAGGCGTTTGGCGCAGGTAAGACGCCGACTCTCTCACCTTTGAAGGGCTTATCTAGGCCACATGCCCTGGGACAAGCCAAAACCAGCGGAGAGTTTTCACAAGATCAACTTATTTACTGCGCCTAGCGGAGAGCAGCGAAGAAACGACGGCGTCTCGCAGATCGACGTTTCTAGCGCTGAGATTTGATTAGTGCCGTTGATTAAGAAACAGAGGGAACCTCATCAGAAGTGGTGGAAGGTTCCCTGAGCAGCGGCCGGGATATCTGTGCTGGGATCACCGAGTAGTACGGGCTTGCTTTCTTCCCAAATAAGGTCAAAGGTCAAAGGAATGGACTCCATGTCACAGTATATGCTTCTGCTGAATTTATCACAAGTAGCAACATGCAAAATGTGGATTTTATGCACCATTGATTTGATGGTTCCCCCTTTCATTTGGGCAATCTGCAAATAAAAAAGGGTAAATATTGATTTGAAGAAGCCTGAGTGTTCATAAATGTGATGCTGCGGCTCTAGAAACACCGTTTATTAACTCATTATGGTAGATTTTCCTAAACACAGAGAGCTTCTTATTAAAGATGGATTTTTCCAGGCATGTACTGATTTATACTTTCCAATCTTTTTATTGTAATTTGTAAGATTATTCCTTTTTGTGCATTAAAGCCCACTTTATTAGATTTTATTTGAATTTTATTAAACTAAAAAAAAAAAATCTGTTAGGAGGAGTTCTTGGTTCAAGTCTGTATGACGGGGGAAAAAAGGAGAGGAAAGTCCAACTTTATATTTTTGTGACCTGATCAATTTATTTCAGATTATTTTTGAAGATTATTAGCAGCCCAGCCAATAGGAGCAGTGGCTCTAAACTTTTTGCATCAATCCATCCGTATCGTGTTACTAGTGTTTGATCAATCGATCACCAATCAACAACAAAAAAAAACGTCTGATTCCTCCCAGTAGCTGACAGAATGGGGCATCTCTGGGTTTAATTGCATCAAAACGCAGAAAATTGCGCTGACTTTGCTTTTTTACCCCCCCGCTGTTGCAAACTTTCAGAGATTTGCACAAAACTGTAAAGCAAAGATCGGCCAGCTGTGCTGCAGTCGCAGCTGGATTAGAAACTCGGATCTAAGGAGGATGAAACTGCTTACCTCTTCTTTTCTTTGTCGGCCGTCATGTTTTCAGTGGGTCCAACTTCTGAGTCAGATACAGGTGATTGTTTTCAAAGATGCAGATATGAATATCAATAATATTAATAATAACAAAAAGTGCCGTTTGTTTGTTTGTTTGTTTTTTTAGATCCAAGCGCGCAGGTCAGAAGCAGCTCTGATCTGATCAGGCTGGAGGTGATCGGGGTGATCACAGACGAGGATCCCGCAAAAACACGAGCTCTCCACGCGGCCGGGAGTCGAGCCGCCGCCGCTGCTGTTCACACAAACGCGCTCGTCCGAACTTGTGCGGCCGCAGATCTCCGCCGGAGCTCCGGTCCCTGACCCGCCAGTCAGCTGGATCCGTGACAGCGCTCCCCGGCCGCTGATTGGCCGGCCCCGCGGCAGGGAGCCTCCTCCCACCTCCCATATGCCCCGCCCCCTCCGGTGAGCTTCTCACCTGTTTGGCCCCCCCACCAGATGTGCGGACAGTGTTTGGGGGCCACAGGGATTCAGTTTTAAATCAAAGTCTTGAATAAAATAAATAAATAAATAAAATAATTCTAGAAAATGTTCCAGGTTCTGGGAGTGAGTGTTAAAATTGTTAAGTTGAAAGTTCTCCTTGGGGCCAAACTGGGGGGGCTGGAAAGTCACTTATTTATTCCTCCTTTATTTATTTTTCTTGCAGTAAAAGTTAAATCTTAAACTGCCAGAGTGAAAATCAAACATCACCGACCGGTGTTTGTATTAAATGGTTTGTTCGCCTCCGGTTGTTTTGTGATCATTATAATAACCGTGCTGCCTAGAAATCAAATCAAATCAAATCTTTTAAAAACTGAAAAGGAAAAAAAAACAGCTTGCGTTTGGTCCAGGGACGTTACTAGGTTTGAGAGACAGGGGTGGCTTAGCCCCGAGAGGAGGTAAGATATTGCGCCCGCAAAGTGCGCTCCAAAAGATTTTCAGGGCACCTACTAAGCCTTTGTTAATCAATTCATTATTTTAAGAGCATCACACCTTGGGGACACACTTCCCACCATTTCTATTCTAATTCTAGCCAAAGCTACTTCACCAGCTAAACTACAGCAGCTAAAATGTGCTAACATACAAAGAAAACATCCTCTGAACCTGGACTCCCTTCCTCACTGTCGTCCACAGCCTGTCTTTCTGCCTCACCCTTCATTTAGTTCAAAAACATGGTGAAACTCTGAAGTTAATTTTATATCAGACCATATCAATATAACATATGTAAAGTGTTTATGTTTTATAGTTTTTTATCTAGAGGAGATTAAATGTGCCCAAGGTTGTCAAATTTGAGCGGAATCACCCTTTAGCCATTCCCCGAATCGGAAGCTGGAATCGGAAGCAGAACCTTTGTTGGAAATAACTGCTCATCAACAGTAATATGTTGCCCTGGACTGTAGGACAACACACGGCAAATTTGTCCGTTTTCACACGTTTCAAACCAGTATCTTTCTTGTAGAAGCGCAGATATTTCATGATATTCAGATATTTCAAACGTTTTTTCTGGGAGCCAGACTTCACAATGGGGCTGTTAACGTCAATGGTTGGGTCATTGACTTTACAGTAATCCCTCATACTGACCATGCATGTGGCGACAGTGGAGAATAAACAGACCCCTTTAACCAGAACCAGAACCTGGCGAAGCACGAACGGCCGTCTGCAGAGGAAGTGTTACAGGTCCTCCTTTAATGTTAAAAGTCAACCGTTAAAGAAGATTGTCGAATCTTAATCAGCCGTAGCTTCTATAGAAAAAACAAAACAAAACAAAAACTAGAAAGCTAACAGTGAAAATAAAAGCAACAAATGCAAACTGGATAGAAGAAGAAAGTAGCAGACCCACGTAACCCCGGTAACATAGCAAGGGACTTGTAACCTTCAGATGGAGGCAACAGCATCTTCATCAACTGTCTGGGCAAGTTTCTTTATTCTATTTTTTTATCCTGGAGATCAAATTAATCACTGCTGAGAACATTAGGAATTAAAGGGATAGTTCAAGTTCTATAAGGAAGGGAAGAATTCAGGTTATGAGAACACTTTTGGCATTTTTCTTTTATAGAAAAGCAGATAAGCTGCAGGGTAATCTGGGAGGAACCGAGACCAAAGAGAACTTTTATGCTCCTAAATCAACTCTATTTTTAGATCGTAAGATAAGGGCTATATGCAAGTTATTTTATAGAGCCTTAAACTACATTTAAACTTGATGGTTGTTTATACAGAAGCTATTTATTCAGTCAGTGGAGAATCTTCCAACTTATTTCAAACGGTTCCTCTGACTTTCCCCCTAAAGCAAATTGGTGAAAAAAAACAAAAAAAAACACATCCGCTTCTGTTTTTTTTGTTTAAAAAAAATTTATCATTCATTGTTGAAAAAAACAAAAAACCTTTTGATTTAGTGTTAATATCCTTTCAGATAGTGGCCAACTTTTAGCTTTGGCTTCTACGACAACCAAATGTGGGTTTGTTCTAAATGAAGCAGCAAAAAGAGTATGTAGGAAATCACTTAAATTGTTGTTTAATAGATGTCAATGTTCACTTGTTACATGTATACCTTATTATTGAGTTTTAAAAATCCTGTTAATGGAGTTTAGGTCGTTTAGAAAACAGTTTCATATGTAGCTACAAAAAGAGCTTAAAACAAACTTAGAACATCACAACTGCTGGAATTTACTCAAAATGTTAACAAAAACAGAAAAAAAACTCAATAATAATAAACATTGAACATAAAGCATTTTAGTGCATATAAAACATATTGTAAAAATGTCCAATTGTGTCTAAACATCTAGGCCAAAAAGTGGAACATAAACGTATGTTAAAGGTAAATATTTTTTGGGTGTAAGAAATATTTATTTATTTAGTATCTCATCAGAAGGCTGAACACAGACCAAGATTAAAATTCACTGTAAAAGAAAAGTTTTCTAAATGAATGCCATTCCTCATCGGCCTTGGAAGATGTTAAATCAGATCAAGCGTCTCTTGATTTAAAACAGTATGATGCATAAGAAAACCGTTAGCTTCCACATCTGAGGCAGACAAACCCAGAACCCAAAACAAAGACGTTATAACGATGCAGACTGAAGCCGGCATTTGTCTTATTATCCAATGTAAAAATTAGTTGTTTTTTTTAAAACCAACGAGGCTGAACACTCACCCAGTGAGGAGAGAACCATTTATCCAGTTTGCAAATGTGAATAATGTCAAAAGACCTTCATGTTGAGGAAATGTCCCGTGACCTGTTTGGTCACAGTGTGCCTCGTTATATTTGTGTGAAAAAGGGTGACTATTGCCAGCATGGGAACACCATCTCCACTAGGAAGTATGGGGATGGCAGCATAATGCTGTGGGGCTGGTTTGCACTTCATAAAATAGATGGCGCCTGATGGAAAGAACATTATGTGGAAACACTGCATCAACATCTATACATGTCAGCCAGGAAGTTGAAGGTAAACGGGTGAAATAAGCTTTCGGTCAGAGTAGTTTTAAGGACAAGGAAGTCAATATCTTAGTGAGGCCATCAAAACCCCAGATCTTAACCCGTTAGAGAAATTGTGGACAAATCTGAAAAGGCCTTTTTGAGTCTACAAGCCTATAAACTTGACCAGTCAGGTCGGCTAGAACGAGCCAGAACTCCAGGAAACTATTGTGGAAAAAGCTGCGGAAGAAACTTCAGGTGGAAGGCGAAGCAGCCAAATCCTGAGTAAAACTTCTGATTTTGAAAACATGGATCAATAAATCTCTAACATATTCTTTCTGTTTTATTGCATTTAGCATCGTGTAAAGCAAAAAGTTATTTTGGGGGGATATTCACGCTGACATGAAGCAAGACAATTTTAGTCAGATTTTATCTTCAGAAAGAGAAAACAAAACAAACAAGCAAATAAATAAATAAATAAACACATAAAACGTGTGTATCTTTCATTTCTGTGCTTATATGCATGATCTTAGATCTTAGTACCCCAATGAAAGCCCTTGAAATCCTTGGATGTAAACTTGTGGATTCAACTGTGTGAACCCGTCATCGGCATCTCCGTGTTTTGGGTTTGGTCACAGATTTTATAATTATTTATTCATTTAGGGGCCACTCTTGTTTTGTTTTAACCACATTTAGCACCAAACATCCCACATTTTCACAAACAAACAAAACCTTTATTTGAACACTTTCTTTTACAGTATTTGGAGAGTTTTTGTTAATTTTTTTGAAATTATTATTTTAAATTGATACCAGGTCGTTTGACTTTTCTTTTAATGAGGTTGTAGACGAAGCAACAACGTCTTAATCAGCTCAGTGGCTAAATGGGAGGTTGTAACGTCGAAACGAGCCATGAACCGAGTTTCATTAAAAAGACATTTCTATCGTTGGTGCAGGTCACACCTGCACCAACCGTTGGTTGGTATGACAAATCAATCCGTATATCTGGAAATGACAAAGGGGTGTGAACCCATTATCCCCCATGCAGTTCAGCTTTATCTTTAGACGAGTTGAACCGGATTAGGAAGATGCGATCTGTCTCACACCAGGCCTCTAGAGCGTTACTTTAGAACCTGGTCTGACTACATATTTTGAGACGCAAACGACAAAATAAGATACTTCTAAAATTTGTTCTGATTAATAAGATAACTGGAGCAGCAAGTTGATCCCTTTACATTAGTGTTATATAATAGTAGCCTAAGATAAGAACTCAGAGATGCTTTAGTTTTGACCTCATATTTTATTATTTTCCCAAAAAATTAAAATAAAATACACCTTCATATCTTTAAAAATACAGCACATTTGGCACAAAGCGCGACCAAAACCCACAAAAAACATGAAAATAAATCCAAATGAACTCACATGAGGGGCATGAAAACAACCTAATAAAACCACAGGTTTGATAACAGAATGTAAAACTGCGACGAAGAAACCCGAAACGTGTGCGAACCGTAACGTTCTGGAAATGAAGGAGAAGGATTTTCAGCACTTAACACAGTTTTCGCTGTTCGGTGCTGACGTGAAACATCAGTGAGGGTGAGGATGTTGTTGTTGGAGACAGCACTTGGCAACGGGGGTCTTCTGGGACACAACGTCCTTTTGGGGGCCGTTGTGGGACAAGCAACTTGACATTTTAAGACTTTCAACTAAACAAAGCTGCAGAAGGGAGACATGGGAAGGGGGAGAAACCAAGGAGATGGAAGAAAAGAAGCTGGACATGATGGAGAAAATGAAAAAACAAAACAAAAACGTGACTTTAGCTCTCTCTCTCTCTCTGCTCGGCTTTCTGGAAAGTTCTCGAGTTTAAAGTAGGATCAGACCAAACTTGCACCTCCATGTTCTACGGCTACAATGGGCTTCGTGTTTGGTGCTACATGATCTTTGTTCTGGGATAATAGTTCTCATTTATAGCATAACTATTAGCAAACTCTAACATTATTGTTCACACGTCGGGCGCTGTACAGGTTTTGCGTGACAGCGGTCCAGGAAGAAATACAGACGACATCCTGCTTCTTCATATCATTCTGATTTTATTTTCAAAAGCGTCATCGGAAGAAGACAATTCGCTTCAAACCCTAAGTTTAAAAGCCTGGTGTTTTCTGATTGGTCAGTTTAGTCCTTGTTAAGGTACCAAAATACCGACTCAAATAGTTTGTTTCAGTGTTTGCACAGTGATTTTATAAGTGAAACAATTGAATGTGCCTTGCTAAAGTATTAAATAATGTAATATAATGGCATTTTAAGTGATAGACCAACGCAGAGTAGAGCCTCAGTACTGCATGTTTTCAATGACATTTGCTCTGTAACCCTTAGTTTCCTTTAAAACAGAGGCCAAACTTGCGTAATTGAAAATCTAAAGGTGCTCTGATTGGATTAGCCTTTAAACGAGCCTAGCAGCATGATGAAAGGGAAGGAAGAGGCAGCCAGGATTAGATTATCCCAACAGTATCATAATCTCACAACCTTCTTTTGTTTGAAATCCTAAAAGCAGCTTTCTGTCTGGAGGGCACAGCAGACGTGATATAAGCCGCTCTGATCGATTCCGAGCAAATGTCCAGCTGAATTGGGGAAGACTAACACAAGATATCCAAGTTAACACACCGTTACCACTGTGAAACACGGTGGCGGCAGCATCATGGTGTGGGAAGGCTTTTTTTCCTCCCAGCAGCAAGATGGATTTCATCTACTAGAGACAAGGACTGAGAGGGAAGACTCTCCTTGTACAGCCACAGTTAAAAACCGAAGCCTGTTGTGTGTAAAGGGTGTAACCAGCTACTTTTACTTGTATGAATTTAAGTAACTTTCTGGATTGAGTAATGTTATGACGAACTGCCTCTAATCTTACTGGAGTAAAATTACTGATTCTAACGTTTGCTCGAGACGCATGCACCAGATGCATGCTATATATGTTAGAGTGAGACCTCTTGCTTTTTTACACCGACTCTGTGTTTGTAGCTGCTGATGTGCTTCACCATGTTCTAACACATACAGTATCGACATGACCCACTGTAAATATCAGTGTTAAATCATTTATACTGAAACATTTAGAATCTTAAGGAAGCACCTCTTCTGCCTATAATTTTGTTTTGACACATATGAATTAAGTAAATAAAATAAATACAAAAAAAAATGACAGAAAACTTTTTTTCACATCATTGTAAAATATTAAACCGGATCTTACAATCAGTTATTCCGTATTTGGTTCCCACCAGATACCTTTTGTCTCTCCTACTTCCACAATTTCTTGGCTGTTATGTGTTAGAAAGGTCCAGTTAAACTTTAGAACCTATAAAAAATAGAAGGTCTTCGTCCAGTCTGCGTGTTATCTCCATTTCTCCAAAGAGAAATCTGGATGTGCAAAGCTGTTAGACAAAAGATTTACTCGTAAAACCGCATTTGTTCACTCAGATGATCTAAATACATATAACCTCCCCCACCTCACACACAAAAAAAACTGTTTTCTAATCCCATAATTTTGGATTCTGTTTAAAATCCTCTACGGTCTGCTGGTCCATCACATAAAATCCCCAATAAAATACTAGAAAGTTCAATAAAACGTTCATAAAACTGCTTTAAACATGGAGTTACAAACACGAGTGTTTTCTTGTTGGTGAACGTCTAGGGAAGCATTTTGATGTGACGCACCAGACGTGTCGCTACGGTTGCTGCAGTCACCTCTTTTACACGAACCGCAAAGGTCAGTGAACTACGAACTACAATGTTTTTCTGCTCAAAATTCTTCTCCTGTCCCAGTCGTTCTGCATCACGTGCATAAAAGCTAAAGGAAGAAAAAAAAAAAGTATTGGAGTTTCCTTGGATGTGTTCTGAGCAGGAACTTAAAAGAAAACGCCTCAGAAGGTCTCTGACGATGGGCGTGTCGGCGAAATCTGGGCCAGGGACGCGACGGACACAGAACACAAAGACGCTTTAACTAAAACACAAAGATCCCCGCGGATGTAAACAGAGCACACCGCAGAGCGACTACATTCAGCTTCACACGTTGTTCAGTCGCGCATGTCTCCTCTGTACATCACTCTGTACATTACCTGTTTACAGCCACCGCTCAGACATAAAGGCCGTCATGAAGGAGCCTGACCAAATGCCTGGACTGCGCAGCAGAATCCAAGCACTCAGCAAACCTGCTGTAAATCTGGCTGAACGGACAATGCTAAGGGTTGTTATCACCTGGAAAAAAAGATGCCTAATCTTCCCCTGCTTCAAAGATCCACTGAGAAGGGTAAAGATCCGGTGAGGTGAAGACTCCAGCTACACCTAAACCACTGAGGAACTGCGTTTATTGACAGACCAAGATGTTTTAGCCCTTTCATTTCATTTCATCGAGGTCATTAAAAGGTCTAAAGTTGACCGAATGTTTCTTTATCAAAGACAAATTTTCGAGAATTGTATTGTTTTAAACAACAACCGCACACAGTCAGAACTATCCTGGCAGTATCACCAAAGCATATCGCTTCCACTCTTGGGTTACGGCTAATTGGTACCAAGGATAAGTAGTGCCACTCATGGATGGACAGCATTGCAAACACCAGCCGATTATGGGTGTTTAGCAGCTTTGCGCCAAAGTATTTTAGCCTTCAAAGCTCTCTAGGGCAGATGCTGAAAAAGTAGTCCATGCATTTGTTACTTCAAGGCTGGACTATTGTAACTCTTTATTAGCAGGAAGTTCACAAAATGCAGTTGGTCCAAAATGCTGATGCAAGAGTTCTGGTGAAGCTTAAAAAGAGAGATCATATCTCCCCAATTTTAGCTTCCCTTCTTTGGCTCCCTGTCAAACTTAGAATAGATTTTAAGATTCTTCTTTTGACATATAAAGCCCTCACTAATAAAACTCTATCGTATATTAGAGATCTGATTACTCCTTATGTCCCTAACAGAGGACTCTGCTCTCAGACTGCAGGTTTACTGGTGGTTCCTAGAATCTCTAAAAGCACAATGGGAAGCAGATCTTTCAGTTATCAGGCTCCTCTCCTGTGGAACCAGCTTCCAGCTTTAGTCCGTGAGGCAGACACCCTGTCTAGTTTCAAATCTAGGCTTAAAACTTTCCTGTTTGTTAAAGTTTATAGTTAGGAAGAGGTAGAGAAGACAGCCTAATCCGGTTGGGGAGGAACTAAGTCTTGACAGACGGTTCTCCTTTGCTCTCCCTTCTTCATGTCTCACTCTATAGGGTTAAGTTATTTAAGTT
>JAVLVB010000624.1:583694-604642 GCA_032876305.1 Orestias chungarensis | reverse complement strand
TGCTGCTATAGGCTTAGACTGCTGGAGGACAATCTGACCACTTCTCTCTCTGCTACTTTCTTCCTTTGTCCAATCTATTTAGTTACCGTTATTTCAACCTTGTTAACCTTTTGTTTTCTCTTAGTGTTCTTCTCTCCATAGTAGCCACACCTGGGCTGGCGTTCTGTTAGCTGAGACAGCTTCTTGTCGCTACATGCATCCTCTGTATGAGGGATTGCTGTAAAGTCAACGACAACAGAAGCCAGTGTTTTTGTCTGCTGATTCCAGAGGAGTGAATGCTGCAAGTCAATGACTCGATGTTTGCATGTGCATCTTAAATTCGCCTTCATCTTTGTTTTGATTTCGTACGGGCTACATATTTGTTAGTTTTAAGATATATGTTAGAAACCAGATGTCTAAGCCACTGCATTTAAGAACCTGCCATAACATTCAAACTGTTTTACAAATTTTATCAGCTGGTAACAAAAAAATATATTAAATTTGAGGTTTTTTAATGATGGAGTAGTTAATTAGACTAAAATGCATATTTGTGAAAAATGTTTAAATCCATCTTTCAATTCCCTTCCGCTTTGCAATTATGCTCCATTAGGAAACTGTTAAAAATCGTAGTTGTACCATGGTGAGACATGCAAAGTGTCCAAATGAGATGAAAACTCAGACAAGAAGGAGAAGTTTTAGAATTTAGTTATTTTTTTTATATAAAAAAAAAAGTAAAAGATGAAAGTAGTACAACTAGTTGCTGCTACTACTCTGTAGTTCAGGCAGCGGCTCACATTTGGCTCCTTAACGAACAGAAATCCTTGACTAAATGGACTCTGAGCAACTCAATATTTCAGATTCCCTTGGTTGAAGCCACGGACGCTCCCAGTGTTCTGCTACATCAGGTCAGTTAGCCGGCAGCTAAAGGTACCATTAAGGGCTTGATAAACAGCTGGAACATCAGTTTTTCTGCTTTTAGTCCGTTTGTTTGTTTCAAATCAGCTAACTGGACTACAATTAAAGCTTAACATCGTAAAACAATGATGTGGCGCCTCTTCCAAATGGTGTCTTACTTAGGCTGATGGTACGAAGCGAACTTCTCCGCCTTTCCCTCGCCGTTTTTCACAGGGAACAAAGCGCTTTTTAGCTTTAAATACAATCATTCGCTCATGTCTTTGCCGTGCACAGACGATAAAGGAAAAAAAAACTGAACATACACATTATTTACACGCAAGATACAGGATACATCACATTGTGTTTAGGAATGAGCATCTCTTTCCAGATGCATGCACACCGTGCTGCACGCTCCTCTATCTCCCCGCTTTTGTTCGCCTCGTAGCCGCATCTGGTCGCGCCGACCTCCACAGCGTACATTCACTTTTCATGTGTACAGATGGACAAACAAAAGCACGGAGTCCAGAACGACACACACGAATGGTCTAGTATAATTCCTGGAGTGGACAGAGTCTGGAGGAGACCTTCAGAGTCTTAATAAATACTTCTTCACTCTTTGCGTTGGGTTTCGTCTCTGGACGTCGGCGCCTCCGACTGCGGAGCTACGCTGCGGCGTCGTCTCCAAAGTAGGAGAATCCTTTGAACTCGTCTTGGTTGATCTGCTTGATGACGGTATCGTCCACGGGCGTCAGAACAGGTTCTTCACGCGTAAAGTCCTGGTCAAAGTTGTTGACGTCCCTTTTGGTTTTCTGTAAGAAACAGAGTAACAACATAAAGGGATTGGATTTCGGTCTTTGTACTCATTGTGGTTGCGCAGCGTTGTCAGCACTTCTAGCCAAGTAAGTCAAATGTTTCTTTGGTTTTCTGTAAAAAAAATTTTTTTTTTTACTCCACAAGTGGCAAAGTATGCAAAAAAATAAAATAAAATAAAACAATCCTTGTTCTCTCAGACTGAACTCACAATGCGAGGTTTGAACGGAGGCTTGACCTTCCTCTGGTCGAGCAGCGTCCAGTCGATCTCTCTGAAGAACGGATGGAGCTTGATGGCTTCCTCAGAACCCTGGGCCACCACGCAGCCCAGCCGCCTGTTAGGACTCTTGGTCATGAACTGATAACCAGAGACAACACAGACACTGACATTTTTTTTCTTGGTAAAACGATTGACATCATTGCACAAGCTGCAGCTTACAGAGCATGTAGAAACATTATCCATGCTTTTATCTCTAGCAGGTTAGACTACTGTAACGGCCTGCTCACTGGGCTTTCTAAACGGGCCTTAAGACAGAACATCCAGAATGCTGCTGCTCGAGTTCTGACCAAAACCAGGAAATATGACCACATTAGTCCAGTGCTCAAGTCTCTGCACTGGCTTCCTGTCACTCAAAGCATAGATTTTAAAACAGCCTTGCTTGTGTACAAGTCTCTTCATGGTTTAGCCCCAAAGTACATATCTGACATGTTAGAGCCATATGAACCAGTCAGGACTCTGAGAACCTCAGGTAGTGGCCTCCTGTTGATGCCCAGAGTCAGGACCAAACAAGGGGAGGCTTCATTCCAGTTTTATGCTCCTAAAATCTGGAACAGTCTTCCTAAAACGGTGAGACAGGTTTCAACTCTGCCGTTGTTTAAATCCAGGCTGAAAACAGCCTTATTTAACTGTGCATATAGCAACCGAGTACTATTATTATTATTTTATTTCTTTTAAATTCAAAGCTGATTTTATTGTTTCATTTTCTGACCTTTTTTCTTATGTAAAGCACTTTGAATTGTCTTGTACCCGAAAATTTGCTATACAAATGAGCTTGCCTTGCCTTGCCTTGCCTTAACCCAAATATAAAAGACATAAAAAAATTGTACAGGTTAAACAGCTAGAGCAAGAAAATCAACACTTTATTTTATTTTATGAAAACTATCCTCCTGCTGCTGCTGCTAAAACCAGATTTCTAGATTTCCAAATGACCCATCAAATGTTTAACAAGAGTAACTTTCCCTTTAAACCAACGCAGGGACTTATTTAAGCGTGACGCACTTATATACAAATATATATACTTTCATTTAGCTGTAAAAGTACTCCATATATGTATGCGTACAGTATATATGATACAATATATATAAATGAATATAAATATGTATAGATATCAAGACAATTTTCAGTTATTCATTTCCGACAAGGTCAGGAAACAAAAAGAGGAATAACTTTCTTTTACACCCACGTATTAGTTCTGTTTGTGCTTTAACACACCTCATTATTTGGTTCGTGTGTTTTTGGGTTGTATTTATGACAACCAGCTCTCCTGTTTGTTCCACCTGATTACAGCAACTAATAGCGTAAAAAGCGGACGACCACCCAAAGTCCCCAAAATAGACGTCCACAGGGCCGTTTGGACGGAACATTAGCTGTAAACAACAAGTACGAGCAATCGTTTTCCCAAGATCGGAGGATGACGGTGATTTGCAGCGAGTGACTGAGGTGCGCTAACGCTGGATACTTTTTTTTGGTTTTTATTACATCCATTCAAATCAAAGTCTAGGGAACGTCCTTTAAAAATAAGGGATAAGGACATAAAATAATAAAACAGGATTATTATTAATATCAGTTCAAAGTACAATCGACTTTATCTTGGAAAACATACAAAAAAACATTTTGCATATTTTTTCTCAGAAAAAAAATATATAATTTTTTTGTACCAGCTTTAACCTTTAACAGCAGTTTAGACATACTCTTGCATGGTTTTTTAATAAAAGAATATAAATAATCATGTCTGCCATTTTGTCTTACAGGTATTTATGCTTCTATGAATCTAATTTGAAGGACACTTTAAACTGGACAAAGTGCAGATTAACATTATTAGTTCTGGTGTGGTGTGACAGCAGTGGGACATTTTCTCATGTACTTGGACAGAAGCTGAGACGTCAACAGGCTGCTCGGTCATCACAGCGAGCTAAGTGGGCTCGTCACGTGACCCAAAGTCCTTCAGCTGGTCGACACGTCCAATCGGATTCCAGGCTTCCGGCCGAGGGGACTCTCCAACATAAACACGCACTTTCCCACAAGGCTTTGCAGCGGCCGCGTGCCAACAGCCAAGGTAAATACAGAGTTTGTGACGGAAACACACGGAACGACAAGTGTTATTGCAAAGATACGTGGGAGAAGTCGGGCAGCACAGAAGCACAGCAAGTGACAGAGAGGGGAGCTATCTGACGCTCTGACCATCAGAGGAACAGGAAGCATGGATCAGCCCTTGACAGTGACAAAAAGACTGCGTCCTCGCTCACAGGGTGCAAAAGTGAGGAGATCAACATATCCCTTTAGATTATTCTACACCAGCTAGAATCTATTAAGACTCAGATGGTATTTAAATATGTCATCATGTATCCCGAGAGCACAAATGAAGACAGACAAGAACAGCCAGGAACCATGAAGCCAGTGTTTCTCAGTGTGTAAACATCTTCCGCCACCATGTTTATAGGTTGTTCGGGCCTCCTCGAGATACATTCTCAACATCTCTGCAGGGGACGCAACATGTTTTCTGCGCAGATCCTCGTTCTTCAAGCCCTCCCCCTGGTCTTGGAAACGATGAAGCTGTTCACATGAATCCTCGAGTTAAACATAGCTCTGATTAGCTTTCTCCCAGCAGTGCTGGAAGTGTTTAATGTTCTTTCTGAAAGTTCAGAAATAACATGTTTTTATATGCAGTTTCCTTGGTGTTAACAGTATATTTACAGTAAATATTAGATATTTCTTTTTATATTTAAAAAAAAAACATTCGCTATACATGTTTGTTGGTTTCAGAATCAAACAAGAACTAAAACCCCTGTCTCTGATTTTAGGTTTTTGTGTCACTGATGCTCCAATAAGCGATAACAGTGGGTCCAAATGGAAACAGTAAGTTTAATTCCTTCCAGCTGAGGTTGTGCTAAAAACAAATTTAAAAAAAGGCAACGGTAACGTTTGTCATCTGCAGATTTAAAGGTTACATCAAAAATGACAAACAAAGAAAAAAGAATGAGCGTACACAACCGGGACGCCAGAGGGTTCAGGAGCAAAACTATTTAATCTAATATCTTAAATACAGAGGAGCAGGAGGAATTGACCCGCCGTATGCTCAGGCGTACTGCGCATACTGTGTTTGACTTTTTTTGTGCACCGTATCTCACATTTCAATGTTCCGGTCAGGTACCCGATGCCCAAATACATTTCCTCCGACGAACAGTTTCGTATCAAACAAGCTTCTATACTTCCTACACTCTCCCATCAGCCGCTCTTCTGAATTGTACTCCATCTCACCCTCATTGGCTCGGCGTTTTCTGTAAAGACAGGGATTTGTGGGGACCTGTCAGGCGTACGTCTGCACACAGTCCACCCCGAGGACCTGCCGGCTTCTGCGTAGTGAGGTACGCGGGGGCATTTACTATCTTGGCCACTGTTTATCTTCCACTTTCCCTCGGCGTGCCACGTTGCTCACCTTCACAGCGGTTTTCTATCTCCTTGTTTTCTTGGCCTCTGCTGTTTTTCATTCACATCGGATCATTTCTTCTGGTTTGCTTTGTCGTTTCCACCTATGGGTATTTTTTTCCCCTCTGAAATGTGACCGTATTAGCTGCTTCAGATTTATATCTGACGCTTTCTTTTAACCTTGTTTTCCGATAGAAATATCTGACACCATCGAGAAAAAACATACAACACTGATCAAATTTTGTGTTTTATGGTCATAAATAAAAAATAAAAAAAACAGCAACACATTTTTGAGTTAACAGATGTGACTACATTTAATAAAGTCTTAAATTCGTACCCCTCCATGACCAAAAATGATCCCCACTGGCAGGTGTTTGCTCACACGCAACATTAGTGAACCATCTGGTTAACTTTGTACTGTCATTTAATCACGTATCCATTTTTCAAAGTGTATTTTACGGCATTGGAAAGTGTCGGTGTGTCCCGATCGTTATTGATACCTGATATTGGTCTGATATCGGTCAAAAAACAAATATCGGATTTTATCGTCGTACATTTAAACCCTCCAAAATATATATATAAACACTCCAACACCAGCGATTGATCAGCACCACCATTGTAAAACATGTCATTGATTAGCTTCATATTTACAAAACTATTGTTGTTAAGTATTGTTGTCTGAGTAATATCCCTTAATTAAGCCTTAAAAAAGTAATAAAAGTATGTATTATTCATGCTGATATAATATTGGATCAATATCGGTATTGTGAAATACTGAACACTAAAATATCGGTATCGTATCGGAAGTGAAGAAGTTGTACCGCGAGGACTGATCCAGAATTAGGAACCTGTCCTGACAAACATTCAAAGGCTGCAATGCATTTAAAATCAAGAGATAATGCTGGAGGAGTGTTTTCGGACTGACCGCTCTCAGAATGGACATGGCTTCCCTGCTGAGCCACACGGGGTAGAGGACATCATCGTGTAGGATGGACTCAAACAGATCGTCTTCGTTGTCGGCTTCAAACGGCGGCTGTCCTGCCATCATCTCGTACATCAGCACCCCCAGAGCCCACCAGTCCACGGAGGGACCGTAGTCCAGTTCCTGAAGGATCTGGTCACGAGCAGAAAAAAAAGACGTTTCAGAGAAATGCAACTGAATCGCTTCAACTCCACTTTACACGCTCCAGCCATTAGGCACGGTTACATAAAGCTAAACGGTTTATCACAATAATATTAGATTTTGGAGTTAAAGTGGATGGGTAAAGAAGACTTTCTAAATTTGAAATGATCTTTTGTTTACTAGCAGAAGAAATAAACCAAAAAATCTGAATTTTTACACTTAAGATCTTTCCAGCCTATTATTGCCATCTGTACATGTATTTATAAAAATACTGTGATACACTATAATATAATAACAAAAAGATTTTGTTCTGATAACTTTGCTGTCTTAACTACAGGGTTCGACTCGTCCTGTTTAAGCTCTGCTTCCACCCAATAGCTTCTCTAAAATAATGAGTTGAAATAATGAGTTAGGCTTTAAACACAGCATACAGTGCAGATGAAGTCTGTCGGATCAGAGATCAGCTGCTTAAAACTTTGAAACACGCACAAACTCTGTCTGTTGTGTTAAACGGCGTCACCGAATTAGGAATGTGATCCGTCTGCAGACAGGGATACATTTTGTTATTCGTGTCGTCAAACATTCTCTTTGTCTTGGTAGAAACTAAACAGATTATGAAACTTTTCCTCAATGAGTCATTCATAGCGACGATAGCGGGGACATGGCTCCAAGCTGGCCTGTTTAGATACAGAAAACCACAGCGAGTCTTTCAGACGACCAGGAAGGCTCTGGATTAACCTGGATAACTTTCTAAAGAAAAACCTTAAAACAATGTACAGTTAATCTCAGATAAGCTTCCTCATTTTAAGCTATTCATGCATTTCCCTGTGAGATGTAACTGCAAATTCAGCAATTTGTGGATTTTGTTTTATCGAACATACCTAAAATATTGAAAAGACAATGCAATGTAGTTTTATAAGTTATGTCCATTACAATATTGGAAGGCTTTTGCAAAGCAACCAATCTACAATCCCCATTAGTTTTTCCTCCCTAAGCAGAAATAAAGCAGACTGTAGACATCAGCTTGTGTGGCAGCACTAAGATTTCCACTGTGTGCACTGAACTATTCAAATAGTATGATTTTACGGGTCTCTAGTATTTACTGATTTTAGCTATGTCCATTAACTGCATAAAATAATAAGATATAGCGGCAGGGAACAAAATAAGAGTTTGTAAATGACAGAAAATTGCATTTAAAGCAATACTAAACAAGTTTGAATTTGGGTCAATTTTTGAATTTTGAGCAGCGATGAGGAAATAAATCTGATTGTTGTGAAATAATGTCATATGATGATGTTGAGTATAAGAAACGGGGGAAGTGACGTATGCCGTAAAGCAGTCAGCACATTTCTTTTTTTTTTTTTTGTGTAGCGGGGTTCCTGCCACCCTCCTCAAAGCTGCTAAGTGCCAGTTAGAGCGATACAGGATAACGGAATCCACCGTCTGAATTTGTTTTTGTTAACCTTGCTAAGGGGGTTTAGAACAAGCTGCAGGGTGATCCAAATGAAAAAAAAAAGGATGTCTGTTTTGTTCCTGTGAAAAGTCTGTTTTCAGGCGGGTTGCCACATCTCAACACAGCCAGCCTTGATTTGACGCTCATGCACGTTCAAGGAGTTCAATTGTTCCATTGGAGGAAAAAGTCTATGATTGTAATAGAGCCTACTACTCCTCTGTGCAGTGTGTAAAACAAACAAACAAAAAAACAAAAAACATCTCCAGTTGGATAACCATGTCATTCAAGCTCACAACGGTACAGATTTATCATTTCCCACATTTGTGCCCTGGGATCTGATAATTTTCTGTTTTTACTCTCTAAACCGCACTCCTGTTTTCCTTCCTAATTAATGGTTGCTGGGCTTTAATAACACACAACTTAAACTGCTCTAAAACTTTTTTAAGTCTAACACAAAACATTTATTATTATTTTTTTAAAGTTCCAAACCAGGGGATGTGAAATTTCAGAAAATGTAAAATGACAGTTTTACTGCATCAAATTCTCCACGACGGCTTGTTGGAACAAGCATATCTTGTGCATTTGAACAACAATGCCACGTTCAAAGATAGAAAGCCTTTTTTGCTGTTGCCATCAGGTAGGTTTCATATTAGGAATGTTATTTTTTGTAGACTATAAAGGTGAATCCATTGATTGAGCTTTAAGTAATTAACCTACCATATATCTCTTGATCCAGGCCTATAATCAAGTCAAGGACATTGGATGTACTCAGAAGGGACTGATGAACAGTTAAAGCACGCAAAACAAGTCCGGACAGATGTTTGACAGTGACAGGAGCCTTTAGGTCTTCGATAAACCATTTAACTGGCTTCATAATAGATTTTCTTGGGTTTTTTACCTCTGGTGCGATGTAATCTGGCGTCCCGCAGAAGGTTGTGGTGGTGATTCCGTTCAGGATTCCCTCCTTGCACATCCCAAAGTCTGCTAGTTTGCAGTGACCCTCAGCATCCAGCAGTATATTGTCCAGCTTTAGGTCTCTGCAGATGAGAAAAAGACGCATGGGTGAATTTTCGGCAACATATTTAAAGATGTTAAATGTAAATATGACAATTCCCTCGATTGTAGGTGCATGTTTTTCTTTAATACAAAGGAAATCTTATACAAACATATGTTATGGATTCTTGTTATGACCGACTGAACTTGTAACTATAAATCCCACAGGGATTGAAATGGAGAAAGTTGATCACTGAACGTGTGGAACAACATAAAGAGCAAACAGAGAGCGACAGAGTGAAGTCTCAGAGATAAGAGGCACTGTGTTGACTGACGACAGGGCTGGTCATGAATGCAGCCGCTCTCCGCTTGATGGTTGATTGCTAGAAAAATGTCAACATCTCCTTGATGCAGCCTCTGCATCCATTCAGCCCCGACGTGCTTTCTGAAACCGCAGCCGCCCCGACAAGCAGCAGAGGAGCCGGAGCGTGCATGCTTCTGAAGTCCGGTGGCTTATGCAAGTGTTGTGTTTTTCTAAGCCCTAAAAATAAACACCAAAAAAACAAAAACAAAAAACACGATCAGGAGCTGCTGGGATTTGTTGGTGGAAAGTTTGTTCTTTTCTGTCCCATCATGTCTGATGAGGCTTGTCCCTTGGATAGGCAGTGAGAAAACCTTTAGACGGAAAACATCAGAAACATTCGGATTATGTTGACCACTTAAAAAACTAAATAAATCTGGATCAGAAAACATCAGCAAAAAAACTGAAATGCTTAAATCCTATATTCTTTCCTCAATTCTTTCTTCTCCCAGCTACAGCAGTTATCTAGATATCGTGCAAAGTTGCAACCATCTCTTGTACGCTAATGTTTTTCAGGTCTTAAGGACAAACGCCACGGCGTGCCAGATGTTGTGGAGCTTGTAAGCTAGCTTAGAGCTGAGAATTCTAGGTCACGCTAGGGTCAAACTCAAATTAAACTGGATGGTTAACACCGTCGACTACTGACTTTAAGAAAATTTGGAGGTTAAAAACGAGTAAACCTTCAAGGTACTTGAAGAATGAGAAAACAATTTACAAATTGCGCAATCTTGTACACCCATTGAACTCCTGTCACATTGTCTATCGACTTTCGGTGATAGGATAACATTTGTTGACAGGGAGAAAAATTAGAGATGTTTTAGAGTTGCAGGCGCGTGCAGAAAAAAAATAAAGCAGCAATAAACGAACACATGTGGAACAAGACGCTCACCCTCAGCAATGTCTACCACTTACTTACCACTCTAAGTCTGTTCTTAATATTCTGGTAGAGACACAAGTTCATATTATTTAGAAACGATAATGCACAACTTACTCAGCCTCCTGCTGAACATTCAGAATAAAGATCAAATAAAATGGTACAGCATAACAAAGGCTGAGAGTTCTGTTAATACTCTTAACACTCAATACGTTTTATGGAATTTTACCTCATATTTGTATTTTATGCATAAAAATGAACAAATATTTTACGCTTTTGAGCTCATTTGTTCCTTTAAACAAGTAGCAGTGAACGACAAAATTGTCTTGTGTTTTACTTTTCTAAATGAAAGTCTGTTTTTATTAGCTTGTATGGGAAAGTAAACGCTAAGTAAGTTAAAAATAAAAAGCGATTAAGCGATTAATCGTAAAAATAATTGATTAATAAATTCTGAAACTACTTGTTAGTTGCAGCCCTAATTATTTCTGTTTCCTAAAAACGTTCAGACTGACTGAAGATCCTTATCTCAGTTGTGATATGACTTGTTCGAGTCCATCTCAGCTCAGGATGTTGGCATTTTATTCAAACTCCTGCTGAACAGGGAAATGTTTTATAGCCTTCAGGACACCCTGGTCATCGGCATGGCTCTGAAGATAATCTTAAGAGGTATTCCTGCCATGTCTGCTTTGTTAAGAGTGATCTGGTCGGCTCCCGAAGGACGACAGAAATGCTCCTGGATAAATTTGTGGATATTCAACATGTTGGATTGTCTTGGCCAGCCATCGCAGCCCTGTGTTCCCAGTGGAAAGACGAAACTGCTCGCCCAGGACTCACTCACTTGTTTCATAGCTTGTCTTTATTTGGACTGTAATTCAGCTCAACCCCTAAAAGGGATGATTGAAACGTACGTTTTCAAAACTATTTTTTTTCATTTGCATAGTTTTTTAGGCGGTAACTAATAGGACGAAAATAATCTATTTCAGACTTTTATTTTTAAGCAATATGCTTGCTCCTCATATTTTTTTATATCCATGCTTTAAAAAACTTTTTTTATGCAACAACAAATTCTTCATATGTCCAATAACGTACACCATGAAGCCATTTCTGATTTTGCGTATCGCCCAGCCTGTGTCAGCTGACCACATTATCGATTCCTGTGTCTCTTGTATTGTAGGTGGTTTAAACTGTGAAAGCTGAAAGCTACCATTTTTTATACAGTATAACGGACACAATGTTGTTCAATAATGTTCCCTTCACACAGAACAGCTAAACATTTATAGAGATTCACGTCCTACTATTCTAGCTGCGCTAACGTTGTTCCAAAACTGTTCCACTTGAATTTCCCTGAACTCAAGTTTGAAATCCCAAAAAATCATCTCTCTCTTTTCCCCACTGTCTCTTCTGCCACATCGGACCGGTGCTGCGGCTGCTAACACCAAAAAACTGAGCCGCTTGTGTCGGGTCTCCCAGACGACAGATTAAAGCGTCCCTCGCTCGCGTATCACGCCTGCAGGTGACTCGCCGGAGATTAAACAGTTTGGCTGCAGCCAGGCAGAAACATGACATATAAATTGAATGCATGGCAGATTGAATTTAAAGAGCCACTAATAGGCATTAATCGTTGTTTTACACATCAAGTCGCTAAAGGGAAATTCGATATTAAGTGGCGGCAGGTGTTCGGCCGAGCTAATGGAATGATATTTATTTCCGAGGAGCTAAAAAAATGATCCATTCACAGAATATAAAAAGTAAAAAACAGAAATACACTCGATTAATAATTCTGCTTTAATCTTTGTCACCTGCTCCACTACTACTTAGCCAGGTGGTGCGAAATTGATTTGTTTGTTGTTCCCAACTTCGGGTTTGCCGCTTTCACAATCAAGAAAGTCGATTTATCCTCTTCTCTCACCAAAATAGAATTGGTCAGAAGCTGCCAAATCGCATCGAACATTCAAAGACGGGTGGGAAAAACCCCCGGGATTATTCACACATTAGGGAGGGGTGTGACGAGATCTCATCTATGAGATGCTCTACGATGAACGCAAAGTCAGTTTTCGGTCGGTATTTCTTTTGGTGACAGATTATGACGCATGTCTCACGACAAGGACGCGACAGTCAAGGTCATCCTTTAAACCGCAGCTGCTTTGAAGTTGAATGCGACCAGTTTACTATCACATGTGGAACTGGCACGATTCAAATCTTTTTTTTTGAAGGTACCAGAATTTTTTGCCGCAGAAATAAAAAGTAATTTATGGGTCACGTATGGCCCAAAAATTAAGATTCAGGCTGTATTTCGCCGTTGTGCAAACGTAGCTAAAAACCCAGATAGGAAGGACAGTAATTTCAGCTCGAAACCACATCGTAATAACATGTGTGTCCAAATTCAGCGAGTTGCTCCATTGAGGTCCACACTGAAGGCCAATTAACTCACTGACGCAACAAAGGATATCCAAATTCGACATCTCTTTCAAATGTCGGCATAGAGTCTCTTTTTTCTGATTCACTGGAGGCCAACAGGAGATTATTATTCTTGTAGGCAGTTAGCCTGGAGGTGAATATAGCTTTAAATATATTCAATTGATAATATGTAATATATAGTTTAGTTGTTTGAGTTTGGAGTGTCGTCCTCAC
Source organism: Orestias chungarensis (assembly GCA_032876305.1). Classification (NCBI taxonomy): domain Eukaryota; kingdom Metazoa; phylum Chordata; class Actinopteri; order Cyprinodontiformes; family Cyprinodontidae; genus Orestias; species Orestias chungarensis. Next base: position 591,818 of record JAVLVB010000624.1, on the reverse strand, counting down.
ATTAGACAGCGCCTTCAAACTCTGTGTCACTAGAAACCGCTAAAGGATCAAGTTTGATGGAAAGTCGTCCGCGGTGTAACGGAGATCATATCTTCAGTAGGGATCCACAGATATTTTCCTAAAGGAGCTGCAATATTGCTCAAGAGACTCTGTCAACAAACAGAAGCTGCCGTGAGGCGCAGACACACACACATATACAGGAGGCAATCAGGCTCAATTGAGAGCATTTCCTGTGTTTCGTGGTAACACGGAGTGATTTTTCCATTACATCCTCGTCGGCCGCCCCTGAGCCCTGTGACAGCTGACCCGCTCCCCCCCCCGTCCCCTTTTTCAGCCGTCCTTCGTCCTTCGCCTCTTCCGGGTCACTAAATGTTCCTATTCCTAAAACACACACACACACACATACATCTGCTCGGACGCAGAAGCACTCGCAACGTTTTGGCCGCTGGTATATTTATCTGTGCGGGATCAGGGCGTGAGAGGCTTATCGGCGAGCAAAGAAATTAAAACCAATAAACTGAGGGGCTCAGTTGCTACATTTTTGAGATATTGAGAAGCATCATCGTGAAGTTTGGATCGGACTCCAACTGTAAAGAAAACAAACCATGATGAATTATGAGCTAGTCCAAGATTTCTATACATTAGATGCTTTTAGATGTTGTAGCAGGAAGTCAGTTCATGACTAGCACAAGCAGAAGAACTGAACTCTTCAAGAAAAAGAAGCTTTAGAAAGTATTTTTCTGACGCTTTAGGACAGTGGTTCTAAAACTATACATCCCAACTGATAAACAAACCTAGTAAGGTGGTGTTCATTTGGTGTTCCTGTGCGTTCTGACCCACAACCTTTTTTTTTATTATCTGCAAAGCAAAATATAAAGAGTTTTTTTTCCCTGCATTGCAATGAGTAAAATAATAAATCCAAAAAAGAAAAAAAGAAAAACTAGTTAATGTAATGCTGTTATCTTAAGAGACTGAATTAACAATTTCATTTGTTTGGATTTTCGTTTGTAAGTTTAATTCTAGGAGTTACATTTCATAATAACTGTGGACATAAATTATAAAAACTGCTACTCTAAATGTTAACAATGAGGTTTTCAGAGTCGTGCTTCACATAGAAGTGAATACCTACATAATTGTTTTGGTTGAACAGGAGGCTCCTCTCAGTACCTGATGGAGTTTAAAAGCTATTTTTAAAATCAAATTCAAAAAGTTTTGTGAGACCGCAACAGATATCCGAAATAGAGAAACAAGCCTGGCAGTAACTGTCCTGTGTTTGGGTTTGTACAGATGTCCATCTGCCCCATAAACCAGTTTCAACCTGTTCTGTGAACTGTATCACCTCCAAACATCACCACAGGCTACACGGTCACCGAGGAGAACTGAGAAAAAAGAAAAAGATGAGAACAGGCGTGGTGGCAGGAGCCTCGACAAGAGGCCGAAGGAAGCAGACGAAAAGGTGGGAGGAGAGAGAGTCAGGACGTAATGTTCCCTAAGCACTTGTTCATCCGCCTCTGGTCAACAAGATGGCTGAGGACTGAGGCAGGCAGCAGGCAGAAAGCTCAGCCTTCATGAATTAACATGCTACGCGTCCGCCGCCTTCAACAGAGCACTGTTCACTATCAAAACACCATGACTGGGAAAGCAGTGTTGAAAGATTCAACCATTAATCATAATGCCTTCAGACTGTCAGACCAGTTAAAACCCCACATGTAAAAGGAATTCCTTCACTAGGCGAGGACAAACAAGACGGCTATTAAAGGGTAACGCTCTGAAGTCCAATTCCGCATATGCACGAGAGCTGAAAACCAGAACGAGCGCAACGGACTCGGAGCAACTTCACACAAAACAGGGAGGAGCACCATGGGAACATTAAGAGAAAAGACAGGAGAGAAAATTCAGCTGATTAAAGTCAAACTATCACAAAGGATCAAAGATCTTTTGTGAGAAATCAAATGACTTTGAATATGTTCCCTTAAGACTCGGTGACCTGAATCTCTGGTTGAATTCTGAAACGCTGTGACTGCAGCTCTGTTTCTTTTCCACTAAATGATCCATCCTGTGACCTTTTACCCAGACTAAAAGGTAATGGCTCACTAAGACAAAACTTGAAACAACACCCAATTTTTTAACCATTCTTCTTGGTTTATACCGAATTATGGCTAAAATAATTCATATTATGGGAGCTATGGCTGCTGCAATAATAAGGTTAAATGAAGCAAAAAAATCTTAACAAAACCCTATGATCTGCATATTTGCGTGTTGATTAATCGTACATTTTAATAATGTATCAATAGAAGCTGTAATTCAGGTAATTTGTATAATTGCATATTTTAATAATTTTTTTCTTTTGACATAAGTATGAAACTATTAACTTGAGAAAATCTAAAGTTTATTTAGATATTGATCAAATGACAATATGATAAATTTAGATGGAAGGTTGAGAATTAGGACTTAAACCACAAAAGCGTTTCATAAAATCCAATGAAGGGTCCATATTGCCCATTATGCCTACAAGTACACAAAATATTTTCAATAGCATTTGTAATTCAATCCACTCTTCAACGAGGCCGGGCTTTCTAAACAAAGCTTTGCAAGCTGCAAAAGAAAACAAGCTTTTTGTTTTTATTCTCAACAACGTCAGGACTGTGGCAACCTAGTGAAACAATAAGTCCTCGTCAACAGGCACCGGGAGGACTGGGCCTGCTGGTCAAGGCTCACGTACCCAAAACAGCTCCAAAAAAGAAAACACAAAAAAAAGAAATAGAGTGCCGTTTAGATCCCGATAGATGTTCAAATATCAGTTTTTGTAATGAATGTTTTAAGTTTGACATTGTATTTAAATAATATTTCCATGGCTGATCATGAATTGGTAAGTGTAGCATCATTATGATGTGGGACACTTTTCCTTCAATAGGAATTTACAAGAACGTGGGTGAAGCTACTTAAACTACAACACTAAAAACAATTGGAGTGGATCAACAAGGCAAAGGCCTGAGATATATATTGAAGCAGTTTAGATCCAAATTTAGATCGTATCCATATATTAGCATGGCCTTGTCAAAGTTCACACCTGAATCCGACTGAAAATCTAAATGGTCTCTATTCAATGAGACTAAATGTGAGCTACTTTGCAAAGTGGACAAACATCCAACCAGACAGCTAGATAAAATACCGCTGGTGTTTGATGTTGTCACTACCACACTGGTAATCTGGGAGGTTTTGCAATATGGTTTGGAATGTCAATAATCAAACAACCACAATGTGATCTATTTGGCGCGGTTATGCATTTCCTCGCATCTTTTTTTGTTTGCATGACCTTTTATAAACTGTTGTAGTCAAACAAATTACGACACCTTTGTTTTTCCTGCTAATAATTCTATATAACAGTGTTATATTACTAAGATCTTCAACAGATCACTGGAGCAGTGTGTTGTTCCGTCCTGTTTTAAAAGCTCCACAATAATACCCATGCCTAAAAAGACAACTACCACAGGACTAAATGACTACAGACCTGTTGCCCTGACCTCTGTGGTCATGAAGTCCTTTGAAAGACTGGTTCTCAACCACATTTAGGAAATCACGGACCACCTGCTAGACCCCCTGCAATTTTCCTAACGGACCAACCGTTCGGTGGACGATGCAGTGAACATGGGTCTCCACTTCATCCTCCAACACCTTGAACACCCAGGAACTTATGCAAGAATTCTGTTCCTGGATTTCAGCTCAGCCTTCAACACAATTATTCCAGGACAATTACACAGCAAACTGACTGAACTCAGCATACCACCCTCCACCTCCCAGTGGATAACTGACTTTCTTACTGGCAGAAAACAGCAGGTGAGGCTGGGAAATTGTACTTCAGTGACCCGAACCATCAGCACGGGCGCCCCACAGGGTTGTGTACTCTCCCCACTGCTCTTCTCGCTGTACACAAATGACTGTACCTCCATGGACTCCTCTGTTAAAATCCTGAAGTTTGCAGATGACACATTAGTCATTGGTCTCATCAAGGACAGTGATGAGTCTGCTTACAGGTTGTCCTCTGGAGCAGTCATAACAATCTGGAGCTGAACACAGCAAAAACAGTGGAGATGACCGTGGACTTCAGGAGGAGCCCCCCAACCCTGCCAGCACTCACCATCCTAGAAAGGACTGTGATGGCTGTGGAGTCCTACAAGTTCCTGGGCACAACGATCTCCAAGGACCTGAAGTGGGACAGCAACATCAACTCCATCATCAAGAGGGCTCAACAGAGGATGTACTTTCTGTACCAGCTGAGAAAGTTCAACCTACCCCAAGAGCTGATGATGCAGTTCTACACAGCCATCATAGAGTCCATCATCACCACATCCATCATGTGGGGCAGTGCTCTCTCAAAACACGACACCAAGAGACTGCAGCGCATCATCAAGTCTGCAGAGAGGACCATCGGTGTAAAGCTGCCCGCACTGCTGGACCTGCACGCCTCCAGAACCAGGAAGCGTGCAGAGAAAATCATCACCGACCCGTCTCACCCTGGCCGTCACCTGTTTCGGTGCCTTCCATCAGGCCGATGCTTCAGCCACGACCAGGCCACAGAGAAGCTTTTTTCCAACTTCCATTATTCTCATGAACAATTGAAAAATGTATTTATATATTTTTATAACTTCTATAGTTTTTATACTGCACAAAACTGCACTTTAAATTTATTTATAAATTACACATTCTAAATGTTACAAATGTTTCTTTACTGTATTTTTCGTGCCTTTACTGTATTTTTCGTGCACTGCAAGGATCTGTGTAACCAAAAACAAATTCCTTGTATGTGTGAGCATACTTGACCAATAAAGCCTGATTCTGATTCTGATTGTACACAGGATTGTAGAGGAGGCATGGTGGTTTGACTAATGAGTCTACATGTGTCTGCATGTGGTCTGTAGACTTGGGAGTCCTGTGGGGAAAACTCCCCTTAAGTCTGGGTTGTTTTCCTCCACAACAAGATGAACCAGTTGAAGTGGTGTGTGGATCTAGTGGATCTAGATACGATGCCTTCCCGGCGTCTCCTACCAAGAGGAGAACCAGCGGAAGAACCAGGACAAGCTGGAGGGACCATGTTTCTGGGCTGGTGTGGGAACAGCTTAGACTTCCTCCAGACGAGCTGATGATAGGGAAGTCTGGGCCTCTTAGTTTAGGATTCTGCCTCGCAACTCGACCCCGGACGAGACAGTGGATTGATGGACGGATGAATGCGATTGAAGTATTTCTGCATAGATTTTAAAAATGTGCTTTTTTTTTTTCACTTGGATTCTGAATAATACATACCACGCTTTAAGATAAGATAATATAAGATAAGATAAGATAGACTTTATTGATCCCGAAGGAAATTGTTTTGCCAGGGTTACAGAGTATCAAATAACAAATACCATGACACACTCATCTCACATACAACACAGTACAGTACACAATCAACATATAACAATAACTTCACTACTATTTATCCCTCCTGCAGATGGAAGAGGAATTGTACAGTTTGATTGCCACAGGTAAGAAAGACCTCCTGTGGCGTTCTGTGGTGACTCCCGGTGGTCTCAGTCACTTTATGCATGATTGTGACTTTTACAGAGGAAAAGGTAACTTTCTATTTCTCCACCGTGAAATAAAGCAATAAGGGTCTTTATAATGTCTTAACAAATGCAGGTTAAATGGAGTAGCTGAACTAGTCTAAGCTTTGTTTTTGAGATGATCACTTCGTCTGGTATCATGTTTTTATTAGTTAAATATATATATATATATAAATATATGTTGCTCTTTTACTTTATTTACATTTGATTAATTTTAAGATTTAACATCCAGATAGTCCATATTATATTGTTAAAACCAGGAGCTTTCTATTAATGAGGACACCCTTGGGTTTTAACAGGAAATATTTCTACATGTGCCCAGTTTACATTCAAACCCTGTTTTAAAAACAAACAAAAAAAACAATATAATGTTTTTTTTGTTTTTTTTTAGCTGCTGTTCTGTAGTATTTAATTTATAATGTAAAATCATTTATAAATGGCTTAGAAGGTTAGTTTTTTTTAAAATGGTTTTAGAATTTTTCTTTTATCATAACTTTGAAAATGTTAAATATCTTTTTAACAACGTAGACATGGAGCATCCAGACCTCGTTATATAATTTAAATCAATTGAATGTTTGCTTATATAATTGTTTTTTTTAAAGTTAAGCAGGTCAGCGGTGAATACTGGTGAAATTTTCAACTATAAGACGTCATAGTTGTTTGAATTTAAGACTCACAGTGGACTGAACCTAGCTAAAGAGACAACAAAGACATCTAGGATACAATTTATTAAATATTGACGATTTAAAAGTAAACTTAACAGAAATCTAATAATTTTTTCAATTATCCATGGTGAAGTGACAGTGATTTCATAATAGGTAAATACAAACGACTACCCTAGTTCAAATCACTTCAAATCAAGCCATATTCTAGTATCAATTTTCTTTGTTCTGATGTCCAAAAATATTAGATTAATTAAACAACATTATTGCAAATGTCTGGCTTTTAAAGGCTTGATGGAGAGTAAACCCTTGTTACACTTGTGCAGTCACTTAAATGTATGAAGACATTTTAGGGTCTTTGAAGACTTCTTTAAGGATCTTGCCTTCTTCTTTTATTTGTTTGAACGTCTTTACATATATAGACCTGGCAATGTTATACAGTTAGGAACTGCACATGCTTAAACTGGGGAAACCTTTTAAATAAAGAGGCCTCCATCATATTCCCCCTAATGTGATAGGAATGAGTGAGATTTGAGTCTTTTTATGTTGTAAATTCTTCTACCATAGAAGGGCCTTTTTCCGTTCAATGGTCTGCTCTTCAGTTTTTGTTTAAATATGTTACTTGAAATGTTCAGTGTTTTTCAAATTGAGATTTTAAATCCCCAAATCAAAATTTGTGAAAAAACAAAGGCCGCTATTGGGTAAAAAAATAAAATAAAATGACGGTTGCATTTTAATAACATGTTTATTAACTACTGTTAATGATCTATCAGCCGATTGTGCATCTCTGCTTTTCATATTGTGCAGACAATGGGGAAATGCTTTAATAGTTTGTTGCCATTTGGAAACAATTAGAAACTCTATAGAGGAATACACTGCAGAAAGAAGAACTTAAAGGGTGTGTCACATTTTCCTAAACGATCAAGGTCTTCAGAAAGGGAAGGCGTAGCAGAAATTTGGCATTTTTTGACATTGCGGTTGAACATTTTTATTTGATTCACCTTTTTTGAAGAGAAAAAACAATAACACATAAATCGCTATTCGTTCCAACGCAGGTATTTTTGGAAAGGTCTGTGACAATGGTGTTATGCTTTGCTATTGTACAACCTGCTATGTGTTTGCAGTCAGTGGACAATGATATTTTGGCTGAAATAGTCTGCGGACAGATGATACAAGAAGGCCTTAAGGTTTGAATTTCATAACTACAGAAAAATGTTTACAAATCTGTGTGGTTGTGATTGAACTCCGGGAGCACATCGTACAAGGCCGACAGCAAACACGGCAAAATAACATCGGACCACTTTTTGCACGAGTCGAGGTGACCTCTCCAGCACGACCATTGTTAGCCCAACCGCCATAATCCGTCACTTTCATGTTCATATTGTACAGAAAACTGTGTACTTTTACCTCCCTGACCCTGAATAATGTAAAAACAAGCAAAGCCTCAAAATTATTTTCACTTTTAGAAAGACTGAGATGAGCAATTCCTCCAAACAAATGGATATTATGCATATTGAACGCTGTGAAATTTCAAATTTATTGTATATATATATCAAGGAATCAAGGAATCTTTATTTGTCATCACATCACATGTGGTACATGAGGTGGGACGAAAATTCTAATCCCCCGGTCCAGTTTACACCCTGATAGCAATTTTAAATAGTGTAATAAAATATAAGAATATAATAACTATGCGAGAAATAGGATTTGAGCTACACAAAATCTACAATATGGACACAGAATAACACAATATGGGACTTCGGACATAGCAGCATTGAGGATCGGAATGCAAATATATAATACATTATAAATTACAAAGAACTATACGAGAAATGTGATTTGACTCCACAAGAATATACAAT
>JAVLVB010000624.1:553707-573961 GCA_032876305.1 Orestias chungarensis | reverse complement strand
CCCCCCCACACACACACACACACACACATATCATAACACATTGTACAGACCCACAGCCAGATGATCCACAATCCAAGGCAGACAATAACGTCTTGATTTTTATCTCTGCGTTGTGTGTGCGCGCCCTGATGATCGTTTGTGTGTGCCGTGCCCCCAGAATGCCACCCTGCTGCACTATATGTCGGCAAGTCTGAACTTGCGCCTTATATAACCATTGAACTCGCGCTGTTTACTGCCTCGCGCACACACAGACTCCGACGTTTTAAGCAAAGGCTGGTACACTCATGTCTTGGTCTTACCTCATTGATGCCATCAGCCCGCATCATACATCTGGAGGTATTCGCAGATAAATCTAACTTTAGAAAGAAGTTAAGAACCGAATCGTTTGGGAGGCGAGATAGTTCCTATACCAAATGAACCAGAATCATTTGGAGACTGAAAGAGTTACCAGATAAACCTGAGCTCTTTAGTATTGGGACGGTTTCTAGTATGTTCTCATCATTATGACTGACAGATAACAGCAAGGAGAAGGTGATCGACTATATTTTGTTTGTATTTCACAAATTATAACACAACACTTACCCAGCATATGATCGCCTAACCCTGGTAATCCTTTATTTATTACATAGTTCTATGACAAATGTGTTTTTTTTTTCTAACTGGAAGTAGTTTTAACCCAATATGTTTGATGAGTTGTTGAATAAAAACCAAAAATTGTGTTAATATTGTTTTTAAAATCCCTTTTTAATTTCCTATCAGAGTTTGTAGACACAGAGCCTGATGTCTCACATAAACCTTCCTTTACACCAGTAAAAATGATTAATGCAATTTCTGACCGAAGTGCAGATTTGAGAAACGTACATGTTTGTGTTTTGCGCTGAAACATGAGAGGGCAGAGCTAAGGGGTCCTGCATATCAGTCTGGGACAAATAACGCGACACATAAGCGATTATTGTTATTTTTCGGGCCTTGCATTGACTGAGTGGAGAAAAATGAATGAACTGATTTATTTAAATACCCAGGTGCGTGTGAACAAAGTTTTAGACACAAACCGTTTTGTTAAACGAAGACAATTTTACACCTAAATCTGCTTAACTTTAGTTATTCTTTCCAACTGAAAACAGATTATGAGCAATTATTTTCTTCTATTCTAGTTTGTGTTTTACGTGTCTGTTTAATATCAGTCTTTAATCAGTTTTTAAGCATCGGCGTACCTTAACAATCAGGAAAACAACATACAGTACAGTTGCAATTTGCAAGGTATTTAAATTTAGCGTCTTTAAATTGCAGTTAAAAATCCTACTAGCTCAAGTTGTAGTTATAATTAAAATGTACAAATAAAAATCTCCAAAAACAAAAACAAAAAGAAAAAAACAACTTATTTAGGTTTTCTACTCAGGCAGTTAAGGTTTTATGGTATCATTGTAACATTGCTGTATGTAAAATAGTTATTGGAAAAGCAGAACTTACACGACAAAACAGTATCGGACAACAAAAAGTAAGTAATTGGAAGATTATTTAAAATGTGTTTGCAAACAAATAAATAAGCATAACTAAAGGACTGGGTGGGAGTAGAGAAGAATAAAAGAATTGTAAAACTGCTCATATAACCCGTTACTTATTAGCGTAACTGCTTTTTTAATTTATTTCCTTGAAGTCCATCACTACAACATTGCCCCTTTTCATACTGCTATTTATAATTTGAATGTAATCTGACGATGACCATCAAGTGCAAGTTACGGAAACTTCTCTTGAAGCACGAGGGGTTAAATTGAAAAGCTAATCTAATTAAATTGAGGTTAGATAACAGTTAGTTTGCAGTTCTGAAGTTATGAAAGTTTATTTTTTGTGTTTTAATGCCTAAAAACGCTGACTGTTTTTTTCTTTTATTCAAGGATATAAAACCACGACGTATACAATTACAATAAATACATTAAATTATGATCGCTCAGAACTGGTGTAAAAAACAACAACAGAAGTGTTTGAACTTTTGTCCGTTTACCACGGAAAAAAAAGAAAAAGTGAATTGCTGCCCTATTTTCCTCGGAACATTACGAGCCATTACTGTTTGGCGGCTGGCCATTACCACACAGAGGCGAGCAGCAGAGATGCACTGAGTGATTTCATTCAGTGCTACTCAAAAGACTCTGTTTGTGGTTCGGCTCACTTTTTGGCACCAATAAATCTGCGCTTTAAAAACAGCTCCCAGCAAATCTTAATAATAATAATAATGACAATAAACTTGTTCTCATCTAGTCAAATTTGAGATTTTTAACTCTTAAGGATGAAAAAAAAAAAAAAACATAAAAAAAAAAAAACTCAAAGCAAAATCTTACTGAACAAATATTCAGAAGCAGATTTTCTGTATAATAATAATATATTAAAAAAATATAGATTTTTCTTAAACAAGATTTTTTTTGTTTTTGTTTTTTTAAATGCAGAGAGATCTGCAAAAAATAAATAAAAATAATGAAAACAAATGGATTTATTTTCAGTTATAGAAGTGTTTGAGAGTCCGCACCTGCCTGCCATCAGTGGCAAGACACAGTTTGTGCAGTTAGCAGTGTGGATAATGATACTACTAATAAATACAGAAAGATAAATAACCTGAGATGATGCTGGGCAGCTTTCCAATAAGGGAAATCTTCCTCTCCTTGTCACATCGTGACTCAGCTGTGATCGACCACATTCTTTAAACTACTAAGAAAACAAAAATAGCCTATATTTATAGACTAGAGCCGTAATTTTCAAAACATTTTCACGTCAGAATATACTCTGGCTTAAAATGAACAAACTACACCTAGATCACGACGATACTGGGACTAAACCCAACTTAAGTGAGTGTTGTTCAAACTAATTTAAGCATCTGAAATGCAAGGAACTCTTACTCTATCATTACTCTTTAAAGTTACAGAGTAATTTGTCCTTACATATGGCCAGCTTGGTTTGGATAGACGTTATCTCTTTATAAATGAAGTCCTTATGCGACGCTGTATTTTGTGTTTCCCCAGGCTAGACTGAGTCTGATGGTCTGTACCATGTAAGTGTGACAAACAAGCAGAAACAGAGGAAATCCCGTTTTGCAACACTCTTATGTGTCCCGGGACCCCTGGAGGCCTTAATGTGCCGCTCAGTGTCAGTAAAACCAATCTTTGCCTATATTCATACTCATTTTTGCATCGTTTGAACCTGAGAGCTTCACTAGAAGAAACTGTTTTGTGTTTTTGTAGCACCTTAGATGAAACTAATAAAACTAAATAAATTATCCAACTCTGACACTTTGAACACAACAAAAACAGGCATTGCTAGAGGTCCAGCAAATGTCTGGATTTTAAAGTCAATGTTCTGCATGATTTACGACTGATATGTACGTAAAAAGCATATTGGTAATGGAACAGTCTTCCACCAAACGGCTCACCTCACAGCACAACGGTACGTACTGTGTCAATAAAACTTCTGTCACGTGTGAAATTACTGAAGTGGTTCTTGTGCTCCGACTGCAGCCCAAGAGCAGCAAACAAACTCGACGCTAATCGCAGCACTTTGGGAAAATGAAAGGAAAGAAAAATACGTTACATGTGTAGCTTTGAACGTAACTGTTCGTTTCCATTATTCCCCTTCGCTCGTTTTTCACGCCTGCCTCCCAGAACATAAATGCGTTGTACTTCATGCTAAATAAGTAACAATGGTTCAGTATTTGAATGCCTGGTTTGTAACATATGTAATATGATGCAGCAAGCGAGGGAGGGGGATTACTATCTTGGACATTTTGTCTGTTGCAGCATGTGTGTGACAGTCTTTTTACACAATTTAGCAACAGAGAGGGTCTCTGTAAGTGTTCATTCAACGAGTGCTTAGAGTGAAACGCGATGAGTGGATGAGTCCTCTTACCGGCCCCTGTTTAATCTTCAAACGTCATGCGAAGAATGAAGAGCAAAATTGACGCAGCTGTACTACTTTTTATTTTTTACAATGGTAGCATCATTTACATTTGTTTAAACTGATTGAAACCGCACCCGAAAGCCGTTATTTTTAGTTTCTAAATTACGTTTTTAAGATTGTTGCCTAGTACTTCTTTGACCTGTCTTTTTCATTGGTTATTAAATAATCGGATAATTTTGCTCCTTTTTGCTTTGACTAGGTCTAGTACACACCATGCTCCAAAAACAGCAGCAAGAATGGAAATAAAACATGTTCAAATGATAATGAGCTTAACAATTTGTTTTCAGCTGTCTTCCTGTTTTCTAACTTACTAAATAATGGCTCCACTGCTGATAAAATCTTCAGCCGGAATATAAATACAGTGTTCTTTGCTGCTGTTGTTTTTTAAGTAAGTGTCTGTTAAGTTGAGCTGCTGTTGGCATGAAGAACAAAGTATTATATTCTCTTACTCGAGATTTAATTAAAAAAGAACATTTTTTTTTTTCCATCTAGGACAGTTCATACTACCAAAGAACTCCAAAACTACTTGGTTATCCATACAGGTCTCTACCATTGCAGTGTAATAACCACTGGACCAAGACCAAGATGGGCACAGTATTTTTCATGCCAACGTTTTCTCTACACCAACTTCCATTGCTTTCAATGGCCCCTACCATGACCATCTCCAGCTATCTATAGTAAAACCTGACCAGAACCCAAATATACCTGTATCTACCCCAGTTTGTGAAATTTTCCCCCTAGAACAAAGGTCTGGAGGTTAAAACATTTAAGCCCCAGATCATGAGGTTAAACAAGTCTTGTAAATAGCTTTAAATGAGTGAGTTTGGGTTTTTTGGGGGTTATTTTTGGAGGGGAGGGTGTAGGTAGGACATAGGTCACACAAAGTACAAACTCTTTTAAATGGAGTGATGTCACTGAGCGAAACACTTTTTGTGCTTTACATAACAAAAGAAAGTAGGAACCCATTTATACAAAGGTGTATTTACATGTTAATGGACTGTAAGAGTCATTTGATTTAAAAGTGCCATGTCTTATCAGAGCGCAATTTCTTTTTTTTACATAATGCCGTTTAGTGTTGTTTTTTAAAAGAACTTTAAAGGGTGAACACGTGACGTTCTTCCACCTTATAAAAGTGCATGTCTGAACACAGAGTTCTGTGTCCTGGCCATCATGGAGGAGGAAAGGGAAGAAGGATAGGACAGGTGTATACTGTATGGTCAGTAAGAAATATTAAGCTGAACAAAAACAATTTAGAAGCCGAGCGCTTAAAAGCTGTAGTAGGTAACCGTAGAAAACCCCTACAAAAACACACAGCTCCTTCTAGGAATCAGCCAGAGAGAGCGAGGAGGAAGGCCTTAGCACTGTCATCTGCGGCCCACGGGACGCGACTGTGGCCCGAGCCGAAAGCCTTCATTAGCTGGACTTGATCAGTCTGGTTGGAGAAATAAGGCATGTAGTATTTGTCAAGGTTAAGAACCGTAATCCAAATTTAACGTGTGCGACCGGTAATCACCACTGATTAGGGGTGGACACCCGCCCTTAAAAGGCTGCTGATGGAGAAATTGGAGCTTGGAAACTGAAACAATAAAAAAGTTCCTAATTATTTTAAAAATTTGGATTACTAGGAATGAGAGACAGACACCAGATGTACCTCAGAGGCAGGAAAAAAACGAAACTAACTGGACCCAGAACCAAAAGCAATTCCAAAAACAACCGATACAAGGAAACCCGAGCGGAGCATGACCCAATTACAACAGATCTGATAAATCTAAAGCTGAACAAAACACGGCAGTAACTATATAAAAATGCCGGTGCTTAAAACAAACTCAGGCACTCCTCAGCAGGCTTGAAGCCACTATCAGACTTTTCTAAAAAGCATCATCAAACTCCATCTTGCTGTACATACCAAGACAAGTGTGCAAAAAGAACAGGACAAAAAAAGGGATCCAAAACTCTATAACACTAAATAATCCTTATGCAAGAACATTCTTGAACTGTTCAAGAGTTAAAAGCTTTCAAATGTGCTGCTGATCTAGGACTTACTAACAGTAATAGGTGAATATTAGCTAACTATTAGCTACTAACAGGAAGTTTATCTGGTAAATATTCAATATCTTTAGTTCGTGGTCAATATAAAGTAATTAAGTTCATTATTAATGATTGTGGGAGTGATTACACCTTAATATGAGGACAAAGCTTTTGCTTTTTGGAAAAGACGGACCAGAAATGATTGATTTGAGTTGATCTCACACGATGAAACACTATGGATCACACGGATCATTTATTCTTTTTGCCTTGCCATACACAACAAAAATGTTGTGTATGGCAACACAGCTGATCTAACTGATCTGTACATCCTTTGAGGTAATGACTTAGGTGAAGCCAACAGAGACGCCATGCAGCAATTTAATGGACAGGTGACAAATAGTGCACACCCTGTAAGTGTATTTTTTCATTTTTTGCTTATGCTTCTACATACCATGGAAACGTACTAACAACAGATGATCTGATTACATTTCAACAAACCGCAATGTGTCTTATTGTCATTTATCCGACGGACCGACACTAAGAAGTGCAAACTTAATGGAATATAAATTTGATACATGGTTTTCAACATTGTATTTTTGTGTATTTATGTATTATCATTTAAGAAATTATTGTAAAAGCTGCAAAGAAAACCAGTTCCACATGCTAATTATTCAGTTTTATTGAAATTTCAAGACTATTTTTAGCTTTACTTTACATTGTTACACTCAATTTAAATGCAACACATCTTTTAGTGATTAGCCATCAAAGGCAAAAAGTTTTCTGTGTCATTTAACATCAGCATTGGTTCAAAGGGCAGAACATACATTTATGAAATTATATGTAATGTAACTGCTTTAAAAAGCATAATTAAAAACAGAAATATGTAGGGAGAAATTCAAGCAGCCCCGTTGTGGAGAATTGGCCTGGAGGCGAGCTGATCGGGCCGACGTGTGTTACAACAGAGGTGCCGCGTGATGGCGGACACTATATGCTGTACATGTATACGTGGAGCTGTTTGTTGAACAAACATGGAGGCAGGGACATCTCACATGAGTTCCAAGAAGAGTGCAGAGTGAGGGCGAAGGGGAAGTGAACGAGGTGAGGAAGGTGATGAGAGACGCTTTATGCAACATATGGAATACGCATCAGGTTACTGATAAGGATCAAAGCAGTTACATAAGTGCCATGGTTCCTTTGTTTCGTCCAAGAACACACGGGCAATCACCCCTGAAAGGCCACTGTGTATGTGTGTGTGTGTGTGTGTGTGTGTGTGTCTCATTTCAGTGTGAGTCAGACAGCCTGATGGGGAGGAATGAGAAGAACCAAAACAATGCAGTAGAAATGGAAAGAGAGAGAGAGAGAGAGAGAGAATGTGCAGCATCTGAGAACAATGTCCCGTCTCTCCCTCTGCCTCTGATCCGTCCACTCTACATGTGTTTGTGTTTGCTGTGAGGCATAATAACAGGAATAAATAAAGTGAAAAGGAGACGCCGATATGAGACTTCCCAGAACATCCTGCGAAAATAAACAATGCTCGCAGAATATCTCCCAACTCATCGCCCTCCCGACCTGTCTGAGTTCAGCCGAACCGCGGAAAAACACAGCGCGCGTGAATGGAATCTATGAATCAAGTGAACGGGTAACACTTGCTTAGATTTTTGTAAGTGAGCTATTTCCTTAAAAGTCCTCCATGATTAGTCAGATTTGAGTTCAGGTGATGAGCCACATTAACGGTTGGTGAACTGTAGAACTTAATATTACCTAAATATTCAATAAATAATTTAATAATTGACTAGAAGTAAATCAAAACTTGAATAAAGTAGCATTAAATTTAAATCACTTTGTGTATACTAAATATATACATATACTTCTGTACTTTTTAGACGTACATATTGTTTACCTACCGGCCATATTTATGTGGGAACAAAAGTATCTTATACACTCTGTATGTCGCCCTGTTAGTCACTAATAATCGTCAAAATTCCCTTTAACATTTTTCAAAAAAACACAAACTACCGACGGAATGTATTATTTCGTACTACTAAACAATAAAATGAACTGATGGACTGACTCTAGCTTTGCGGCGATTTTTCTTTTTCCTAGTCTGACTTGTATTTTCAAATGCAGCAATAACAGCAGCTTTCATTTGTGGTTATTAAAAAAAAAATGCCACCATATAGGGACCCAAATCTAAAACGAGCCACTGTAAACATAAAAAACAAAAACACACACATACAAAGTGGCTGGTAGGCCAGGATTTCTGGAGCCAGTCTTTGAACTACATCATCATCATTACATTTGTCAATGTTTTCAGTGTTGATGAGGCATAAAGTTGTTGGGCCAGTTCTACAAATGACTCCCGATGAGATTGTGTCAAAACTTGGGCCGCTACCAACTATGATCCAATTACAGACAACGGAGCTGGAAAGAAGGAGAGGAGGAGATTTGGGATTCTAATTAAGCTGAACCCCCCCACCCACCCAGTTCCCTCTACTGCCGACCATCACAAAAGCAACTTTTTATTTATGTGCTGAAATCCTCCAACATGTCAGTTGTACGGTTCAGACACACCTCAATGAAAAAAGACACCGTGTTGTGATAAGTTCATTAGTTGTTGTTGTGTTTTTTTTTTGGGGGGGGGGGGGGGTTTGTGCAGATTTTAGGCATGTTTCCGACACATTAATGTTTTCCATTGACCATGGAAGCATTTCTACTACATGTGAGTAATATCAAACGTCTTTGCTCTTGGACGTTGGGGGGTTTAATGTTTTCGCTTACGAGGAACATTAAGAAAGACTGATCGTGAGAAAAAAATGATTATCCATCATGGAATAAGTTTTAAATAATAAATTACTAGTTATTCTTTGTTCGAAGCAACATTTTAGGTTTTAATGCAACAAATAGTTGGAAAGATAAACCCAATGAATCATTAGATTATATCTAAGCCATGAGAAACGGTTGTTGAGTCTGTGGTTTGTGTTACTTTCTGGATTTGTCTCTCAGTCATTAGTATGAATGTCACATTTTTCCTCTGTATTAAGTAATTGTAATCCAGTGTAAATCCCAACCACAGCCTAATCTCTCCTCTCGCCTTAAAAGTGGCATCTCGGTAGACATGTTATAACATACGGTCGCAGTAACATACTCATCGGTTATTAGCCGTTCTTTCCTTCTTTTGTTAAAACCAAACAGGACATTTTAGGTCTTACTCCTAGACTCCTTCATTAATCAACTAAGAATTTTCATCCCACTGTAAAAAGTTGCATGTTGCATATTGATCAGCAATAGCTGTCATAGTATGCAGTTACATGACTTATAAAAAAAGACCCCAGGCAGAGATTTTCCTTTATCAGGGATCCTTACTGCATAAAATCAGGTAAACTGAAAACAGCTCTGCAGAGCTGCTAACCTAAAGTGCTTTCGGTGCTTCACCTGAGACAAGACTTTCACTGACACGTTACTAAGACATATAAAATATATCACACCTACACCCTAAAACAAAGCCGTTTTATCTGCTTTCCGCTTGCAGCGCCTGTTCTATTTTAGTGTAAGTCTGACGATAAAGGTCAACACCTGTTCAGTCCTGAAAGGAAAGAAAACACAACAGTGTAGCACCGTCAGGCTCAAGTTGCAGTGAAAGGACAAACACCAACACGGTACAGTAACAGTGGGGACTTACATAAATGTACGAACCTGCTATACGTCACCTGACGGGAACAAGGGTGGCCTTTGTGTGCCTGTCATTTTTACAACATTTAGTGTGTAGATGGAAAACAGGCAGAGAGTGATGTGATGGAAGCGGGGCGGATGTCTGAAATGTTGGGAATCGTATGGTGCTTTCACTAAGCGGCTGGATCATGGTGGCAGCAGCGATGCTAATGGCTAAACGGGTAAAACATTGTATAAGTGTCTATTTACAAAAAAGTACGTCATAATTGCTTTATAGTTGGCACAGGAACCAGACTAATATAAGTGTTAATTCGTACTAAAGTGGTGTAGCCTGACAAAGCTTTTTAGCCAGGCCTAAAAACAATGGGTCTGGAAAATAAATATAATTGAAGGTAAATTGCAGAAAAGAAATTAAGCTACACAGATCAAACATTACAAGACATTGGAAAAGGGAAACTGATAGTTGAGAAAGAGAAACAGGCGAGAAAAGACAGGAAAGGTTTAGGACGAGTTATACAGACAAATGTAAAAAAACTAAACAAAAACAAATAGAGGAGTTCAAAATAACGCTATCATGGGAATGCATGTGCTCCTGTCTCCAGATGTCAGGATATTAAGGTGCATGTAGTTCACTGTCCAGGTAAGAGATGATACATAACTAGCCACGCCACGCTACTAAACCTCATTAAGTGTTTCTAGGCCCCCGACTGAAAGCTTTACTTTTATCCTAAAGACTATTTGTCCCAATAAATTGAAAGACTTACTGTGTATAGCCACACTAAACCAAAGGCTATAAAACTAGTTGTGGAGCCCAAACTAACAAGATTCTTACGGCCACTGATCTACCTGTTGATCCAGACAGAAGGCTGCGGCTGCTGGACATCATAATGTCTGATTTTAGTTTTGGATCTTAGTTTAAGGTTAAACAAACAATTTTGCACATTTGTTTATTTTTATGCCGCTCTGGTTAAGGTGTTTGCAACCTAGACCTACAAGTGGCTGATAAAGTCTTCAGTAAAAAAATGGTAAATATTCAAATGATGATATACGAGGTCAACATTCCTTAGAAGAAAATCTAACGATGTTGTTTTAGCACAGCTTTTGCTGTTCTTTATGTTAAAATGTAAAACTAGAAATAAATTAATTCTACAAAAAAAACTAAAGTTATTTCGGAAAAAAAATTAAGTTTTCTTTTTTCAAAAAATCTTAAAACGCCTGTTGATCTAAACTATTTTATTTAGTATGGATGACGGATAAAATTACAACCTTGAAGACCCCAGTTGTAGCGAGTGTAAGTTGTTTAAACTGGATTTATTCAGGGGAATTAAACTAAAAGGGCAGAATTCAAATATAGATGACACATGTCCAACTTTTGTGGACTGTAGTTACAACAGTAAGTAAGGGGAAAACTCGAGAAAGCAACCACCAGGAAACTAAGAAGCAACACGAAGGCTAACTGGAGACAGTAGCTAGCTTTTTTGAACTAATTTTAAACTGTTTAAAACATCTCTCATCCATGCAACACATGCAACTGGGAAATGCTGGCATCCTTTTGCAATATTTTGACGAAAACTAGCCAATGCCATTAAGAAAATTCAAAAACCACAAGTAACTCTGATGCTAATAGTGATGCTACTAGCTAAAAGGCCCTCAAAGCTGTTTTTATTAAACGTGTTGCATTCCCCAGCAGAACATTCGATCTCTTCTCACCATTTTCATGAGATATGGACAAAAAGCACAAAAAGTGGTCTGTCATTTACGGTTTTTAGTTAAATAAATCTACATAAAGTCAAGTAAAACTACACTGATCACAGCTACACATCAGCAATTTTGCCTTGGTGAATCCTCAAGCTGCTACAGACATTGGGTGGATAGTTTTGGTGAATAAAATTGCCAAATTTTCCAGCACATGTTGCATGGCTGAATCTGTAATCACACGAACGTAGATGCTGCCCGTTTATCATGAATATAAACCCTTAACATATGATCCTTTTACCTTTTTGCTTATTTATCTGAAGGATGCTGTCAAAAGATCCCTTTACTTCTCTACTGACATTAAATTGCTAATAGTCAATCTTTATTGTTGTACGATGTTATTTTTGGTTTATTAGTGTAATTATCTAAAAAGGTTTTTTGTATGAGCACATTGCAGCTCCCCAGCAGGAGGCTTCTGTTTTATCCTAATCTAAAACTGCCCTCTGGTGGTGTACAGTGTCTCTGCATGTGTGATTTCCTACTTTAGTCTGGAAGCAGCAGAAGAGCTGTGTCAGGTACGGGTGTTTCCTGGCCAGCGCTAGGATCCGTTTCTCAGTCATGGTGCAGTCCACATCGTCGTCCTGCAGGATCACGTCCTTCTTCAGAACTTTGACAGCGTACACCTCGTCGGTGCCCTTCAGCTCGGCCAGCATCACCTGATGGGCGTAGACGCTCAGAGTGAGAAGGGAAGCCCGCTTTCGCTTTGCAGCTCAGTGAGAACTCTTCACCAACCTTTCCGAAGCTTCCCTTCCCCAGAACCTTAATGAACAGAAAGTCGGGCAGGTTCATCCTTTTTATATCGGGAGCGCTGTGACCTTTGACTTCCCCGTTCTCCTGCCTTCTCTCCTCCTTAACCCCCTTTCCATCAACGCCTCCTCCTTCTTCCACCGTGGCGACTGACGAGGGGGAAGAGAGAGGCTGCGTTTCGTGCTCCTCTCCACGGTGGTCCAAGGACAGAGCTTTACGGATGTTCTCAAGCTCTTTCACATCTGAACAAAGACAAATAGGGATGAGCTGTAATGTGCTTTGTGAAACACTTTGGCTACTCTCTGCACAGTGGAGACGGTTACAATGCGGAGAGGTTCCCTGTACCTTGGTCACATGGGGAGGTGGGGGCAGACCTTGAGCGGTCCTCTTCCTTCTGAGGTATCTCTGAGAGCGGCTGCTGAGTATCCTGAGCCTGAGGGAGCTGCTTGAAGACAGTACGAGACTCCAATTACTTCCGATAGCTTCAACCTTTTTTGAATATAGGATACAGATCCGTCTCCATCAATTTAATTCAGTTCATCTCAAAAAGAGTTTATGTATCTCAAAGGGAAGTTAAAAGGTTAGTTTAAGAATACTTTTGTAAATCTTCCAAGTATCTTCAACGAGTCGGCGCCGAGGATGACGCTGGATGGCAAGTTCTCCACATGCGTTACCATCAACTCCATTTTTTTATGCATCAGCATCGCTCAACATGACAGAAACCGGACCAACCTTTAAAACCAGTGTTCATTTCACATCTTTTCAGTCATACGGCAATGATGCTGAGGGAGCACACGGTGATGGGTCGTCTAACCAAACCACAAAAGAAATGTAGGCGATGTAGGGTTACAAAAAATATACAATTTATATGATATCGGTAAATATTGGTACATTTTATTATCGGAGATCGGTCAATATGTTCATGTTGGTCCAATTTGCTGGGTTTCCTTATGTTGGAAACCTTTTAAAATGATTTGTTTATGATGCATTTATGATTTGAACGAAAGGATTTTCTTTTAAAGTGCCTTGAGATGACGTGTTGTAAATTGGGGCTACATAAATGAACAGAGTTTTGACACTGTGTAACTTTATTCCTCTGTCATATTGTGCTATTATTAATATATAAACTTTGCAGGTTTCTAAGCGGCATCTGCATCTTACAGTGGTTTTATTAATAAGTTATTTGATGCGGACTTTGCTTATAACGTACACTTGTGGCATGAAAGATCTGAAACAATCGTCCTTTTGCCCAGAGAACAGAATGTTTAATATATGAGGCAAAGCCCTGGAAGACGTATTCATTAGAAAAGGCTTTGCACGCATCTTTAGCAGCTAAGCAGCAAAAAGGTCCTCACCTTTTTCCGCCTCTGGGCGCTGTTGGAGATCTTATCCGGTGTCAGTCCAAGATCTGAGAGGACAGTTGCGATTCTTCTAGCGTCCACGCCACATGTTGGCGCCACATTGCTCTCGCATCGCCTGTGCACGTTCACCTTGCACACTGAAGCAAAACAAAAAACCAAGTAGAGGGGAAAGTTGACGCGTGCTATGAGGCGGGGGAAATGTTGAACTAGTCCACTGAGTCCTCCGTACCTTTACACTGGAGTCCCTGTCGCAGCAGACCCCACAACAGCGAGCCGCAGTGGTCGCAGAAGGTGAGGACTTTAAAGTTGTGGATGCTGAACTTGTGCGGGACGTTGACGCTGAACCTCTGAGACCCGACTTGCTGTGAGAGACACGGCGAGACCGAAGCGGCGCGCTTGGGTTAAATACATCTGGAAACGTCTTAATCGGAAGCAGCTTTGAGTTCCAACAGGGCCGCGGTCTGGGATTCTCACCTCTCCGACCGTTTCGTCCTGCTTCTTCATTCCCGCACACTTGGTGATGATGAGCTCATGGCAGCGCTTGTGGACCACACAGGTGCAAACTGCAGAGTTCAAACAAACGTCTAACGAATTCTGCGTAAAAATAGTGTCTCAATTTACACAAAACGTGAGCTGATGAAATAAATCAACGAGTAGCTGTGTAATTATTACCGATGTATTTATTTTGGGGTTCAAATATTTGCATTTTGATATTCCTTTTTATGTAGTTTCATTGATTCAATCAACATGTGATTCACGTTTTCTAGAAAGTCTTTTGATCAATATTCTTTTGCTAGAATATTGTATTTGGGTTCAGTTTAATTATTCAGAATAATTCTGGAAGTCCATGTATTTCCCATCAGTAGAAAGATGAGGCTTGCTAATGTCACAGTCTCCATTGTCTCTTTATTTTCTTCAACACAGAGCTGTGTGGATGTTGAGCAAAACTGTTAGATCCTCAGGAAGTCCTGTTTGCAGTTTTCCGCAAGCCGTTCAGCGGACACACACGTGGAACACGAGTTCTGGTCAGAGGAGACTGTAACTGAACGGTTTGGGCTTTAAATAAACACTAAATAAATATGGAAGAAACCCAGAACTTCAAATCCCCGCTTTAAAACATGGTACTGGCAGCATCACGATGCGGGGATGCTTTACGTCAGCAGGTACACGCTAATGATAATCATGCCATAACATTAATGCTGAGTTTTGCTGTTAAATGGAAGGCTGATTAGGTACAGAAGTCAAAGTGCAAGTGGGGGGAAAAAAACCCCTAAAGAAACTAATGAACTACTAATAAAAACTCAAGAACTTTAACGATTACAAAGTCTGGTTCTTTAAACAAAGTGTAAAAAGGTGGGACGTAATACTTTCCATTCTACTATAGATTCATGTTTAGTTTATTTAGGATATGAGGAAATAATAAATGAGTCTTTCTTTCCTTGTCACTGATGGTATAGTTTTAATTTTGTTATAAGAGAAAACGTGTTAAAGAGTGAATATGAAACACTTTACCTTGACACTGGTAGCCTTGCTTTCCTAAAACGCCCCTGCAGAAACACAGACACACGTCAGAGGAACGCCTGGCCATGAACATGTTACAAACATATTTATGCTTCAACAATTATGGTTTAATGGAAGAGGCAACCTGTATATCAGAGAATAGGACAAAGAACAGATTTTGCCACGGTGATGACAGATCGTTCCAGTGGAGTCAGCAACCAGAACACTGTAGCAAATGCACATGAAGTTTCATGGAATGCTTCCTAAAGAAAGTCCAAAGTCGCTTCACGATGTAAATCACAAACCGAGCGTTCCTTATGCATATTTTGTTGATATAATTAACGGCAGTAGCAACTCAACTTTAATTCTCTGAGGGGACAAACTGAAGTGTAGAACGACTCATGGGGTTCTAGTGGAGTTGAACACACTATCATTGGGAAAAAACCTTTTGAGAACTTTACTGTTATGTTATCCAAAACAATAAAAACTGTCTTTACGCCCCGAAAGGTTTTTATTGAAAGTCAAAATATGTTATTCACATTAATAATTAGCTATATTTAATAAAGTACGATTGACAGAGTCTCAGATCTGCCAGTTAACGGTAATTTAAGCTTGTGGCTACACAGCTGTAAAACAATACTGGTCAGAAACTAAGGAAAATTTTTACCTGGATTTTTGGTTTGTAAGTAGAAATTACTGTGTTGAACCACAAAGGACCGTTTGAATCCTTTATTTGAGTGCTGGCATGTCCCAATTAATGCAAAACATGACAACCTTACATGGCAGCTGCAGACTTTAATACCTTATACAATTTGGTGAGTTTTGGTTTTGTGATTGCTCCAATTTCAGTTTTTCAAAAGGCAGATCATGCAGCTCGTCGGGATGGAAACAAACACAGCCAGCTTTGCTCGCGAGCCGGTGCTTTGCAGCGTCCTCGGCTAAAGCAAAAGGGAGCAGAAAAACCCGGCAGGAGCCGCTTGTTGAAAAGGCTCCAGCTGCTTTCAGAAACAGCACGAGCGACGCTCCGCAGCACGCTGCGCTTCCTTTCATGTGACTCCACCACCGCCTCACTTCTAGCCTGATCTCAATGACCACACAGTTGGGGTTATTAAGCAGGTGGACGAAAAATAATGCTCGCATAAACATGTTTGTGTGTCGGCTCCCCATTTGCGGGTCCAGAGAATAAAAGCTCCACAGTTCCTCCTAAGTTTGTTGGCTATTTCGGTGTGAACCACTGACCAGATGAAGTCTCTGCAGTGAGAGCAATAGGTGGGCTGTCTCAGGTAGGTGGCCATGAACTTGTGCCCGTTGACCTGGTGGACCCTTCGCCGAACGGCCCCCTGCCGCTTCCTGGGTCGCATTCGCTGTCGGAAAACCCGCCCCTCATTGTCCGTGGAACCTGCCTCTGCGGGACGAAGGACACAAAACAGCTTTTTATGGTGGCGTTTGATTTTGGTGACAACTTCACTAAAGGCCTGGTGTTTTTTTTGTTTTCATCAGAAACGCGTTTAGTGCTCGAGGCTTCAAAACAAAGCCCACACAGGCCAACGACGACCAGTAGATGGAGGCGACGCTGCATGACTGACAAACGTAAATGTTCTGGTGTGTTTGATTTCCTTGATTTCAACCTTCCAAGAACTCTCGCTCCGTGATATCCTGTTTTCATCTTCAATAGATGTTTTTGTCAATTTATGTCTCCCAAAGGAATGTGTGGCTTTGTTTTGAGCTTTTATTTTATTCTAGCCTATCTTTAAAGGGCATGGTTTATGTGTAATTGTGCCATTATATTCACAGTGCCGATGTTTGTCATGTGGCCTTGAAGCTTTGCCCTACCTAACAGAAGTGAATACGCGCTTTTATAACATGGTAAAAAAAAAAAAAACACACGATTGCCATGTTTTTTTCATGTGTTTCACATGTTTCTGCATTTAATTTGTGATCACACGTTTCACCTGTTTGTTAATTGAACATGTAACATGAGAGATGTATGATGGAAACGGCGTGTGAAATCCATGACACATGCTGTTGTGTTTTTTTTACCACCTTTAAATCCACAAGTGTTTTTTTTCACGTGACTCACGTCACTTCACATGTGGTACATGGTTTTTTTACATGGGATCTTTTTATATGTGAAACTCATGGGATTTTTCTGCAGTGAATATTCTAAGCAGATGCAAGCAGTAAAAGCCGATTAGAGGCCTCGATCTAAATATATTTAAAACCCTTTACATTGTGTCCCTGAGGGTTGGTTGTATTTGCCATAAACCTGTGTAAGGTTTAAAATGATACCTACAGTTATTTTTCTATTTAACTTACAACGGAATTACCATAAACTGAATCAGGAAAGTTATTGCAGGAGCAGTTGCTACCCGACTTGAAAACTACTAATTCATCAATAAAATGAAGTCGAAACATCTAAATACAGTAGATGATCTAAATCAAACCAGATTTGCATGGACAAATATAATAAATCTTTTCATGAACAGTCATTAGCTGCCGAAGCAAATTTTTCCCCTCCGTCTCGCTTCCCAGACCAACATTACTATCACTTAGCAACTGAAAACCCTTGCCTGGCCACACAGTTGGCCTTTCTAGTGGAAGAGATGGGATGAGAACGATATTTTACCTATTTTAAACAACGAGAGCTGCATCACACCTTGGTAATGCAGTATTGATGATAAGCTGACATTTGCGGATCATCTTGCCTCTTTAGCTTGAATGTGCTGCTTCTCTCTTTCAACATCAGGACTAGACCATATCTAGCTCCTAGTACAGACCCTTAGTCATCTCCCTCCTTGATTACTGCAACGTCTTCCAGCCTGTGCTGTGAGACCGCTACAGAGGATCCAGAATCGTGCGGCCCGGTTGGCTTTCAACTAGCCAAAGCGAGCACGTCACATTCCGGTTCACTGAACTCCACTGGCTTCCCTTAGCTGCCCACATCAAATCCAAATCACTAATGCTGGCATACAGAGTGTTTGAGGGATCAGCGCCCATCTGCCTCCACAGCCTCTTATAGCCTTATGTCGACTCCCACCCGTTCCTTTCCTCAAAGGAGCGCCAACGCCCCGAACAGGTCAGTCTACGCTCTTCTCATCTCTGGTTCCATGCTGGAGGTATGATCTTTCATGCACTATCAGAGCATCAGATTCTTTATTCACCTTCAGGAAATGCTTGAAGACGCAGCTCTGTCAAGATTATCTCTTGTCCTGAAAGCTGTGAATGCCCTTTTTACTTCCAGGATACTACATGTAACTGATAATTTGTATACTGTGTTGTACTTCAATGTTTAACCCTCATTTGTAAGTCGCTGTGGCTAAAAGCGTCGGCCAAATGCATGAATGAAAACTACATAGTAACCGAGCGGCCCTCAGGGTCTTCCACCGTTCCGTCAGTGACCAAACATTTATCAAGAAAGCCCAAACCACTGCGACGGATGCACCACAGTTTGCCAGTCATCTCTTGTGTTTCTGATCAAAGAAACGTAAGCAATACCTGGTGCGATATTAGATTAGGATTGGGGCTGTTCACACCGCCACGAAAACATGTTGATGTGATTAGAGCTGAAACAACTAATCGATTTAATCGATTAAAATCAATCATGGAAATAGTTGACAACTAATTTAGTCATTGATTAGTTGCATTATAATCGCATTTTACCGTAAGTTTGTCTATTTTTAAGACAGTCTGTTATTTCTGCGAACAATAGGTGGCAGTAATGAGCTACCTAACGCTGTGATCTACCGGTGACGCAGCAGAAGAAAAAAAACAGCCAATCGTTAGCCTTGTTTTGCTAGCGCATTGCTCAGACTGCATAAACAGATTTGCCCTGAGCAAGATGGCGGAGCAGGAAAATGTATGAACGACTTCTTGAAGTGTAAATCTGAGATGAAAACATGTCGGAGTTGAACCGGAAGAGGAAGAGCCAGCGTGGTAAAATAACCTAATAAGAAAATAAACGAGCTAAATACTGTTGATGACTTCAGCTGATATTATTTCGGTGTTGCCGGTGTGTGCGCAGCTTTGGTACTTTCCGTGTGTACCTCTTTTGTCATTTTGTCTTTCTTCTGCAAAATAAAAAAAACAAAAAACAAATACACGTGAAACAGGACGCTCACCCCCAGCAATGTCGACCACTTTAAAACTCAGTTCTAAACTTACTGGTAGAGACAGCAGTTCACATATTTGTAAAAAATAATAAGTCACCTGCTGAACATTCAGAATAAAGATCAAATAAAATGGTAGAGCATAATAAGGGCTGAGATTTTGTTTAATATTCTGAACACTCACTAAGTTTTATGGAATTCTACCAAATTTTTGTATTGTACACCTAAAAATGAACAAATATTTTACACTGTTGAGCTAATTATTTTCTTCAAACGCAGTTAAATAAATTCTCTTGTGTTTTCCTTTTTCCTAATGAAAATTTTTAATAACTTATATGGGAAAGTAAAGGCTAAATAAATTAATAATAAAAAGGGATTAATCAATTAATTGTAAAAATAATTGACAGATTAATCAATTATGAAAGAATAATCGTAAGTTGCTGCCCTAGATGTGACAAAACATATGGATTGCAAAATAATATCTAAATTTACTGCTTTGCTAAAGACACTACAACTATTAGTGGTGTTCGTTTCCTCATGTGTTGTGTAGTTGCAAATTAGGCATAAACATTTTTGTTATGGATGAAATAGTCACAAGTTTTCCTAAATTTACCACCTGTTGTTTTTCTCTCCCGTCTTTCACGTCTTAAAAATCAACAGCCGACCAAAGCAACGCGTTTAAATATATTTAAATGGTTGCGCAACATTAAGCCTGGCTACACAAGTAATCCACGTGAATCTATTCCGCTAGCTTCAATTAAATATTTACTTGTTTTGACAATAATGCTTTAACAGCAGAGGACAGCTGTGCCCAAAGTGTATTCGAGTGCTTTTAACCAAAGGTAGCGGTTTTATCATCCTGGTGAGTTTATGTGCGTGTAATAAATTTAATAAGTTGCATGCAGCTCTGCGGGCTAACTTTTCGACCATCTGTGTTTCGCTACAGAAACACATTCAAGTAATGGCTGCTATTGCAGGAGATCACCCTTCTGTCCACAGCAAACATCGTGGATGGCAGCTGCACCCGGAGAAAGAGGCAGAAACTCTGTAGAGGTCAAGGGAATCCAAAACCATATTAAGGAAAAGTAAAGTGGATATTTGTGTCACCCCGAGCCGACCTCGCGCTGTCCCTCTGCTGCAATGATG
>JAVLVB010000624.1:541363-553607 GCA_032876305.1 Orestias chungarensis | reverse complement strand
CACACACACACACACACACACACACACACACACACACACACACACACACACACACACACACACACACACACACACTTGTACTTCCATCCACCTGAGGACTTTGTACAGACGTCTACTTACTTTCAGTTACTATATTTTTGCCTAACAAAGACATTTCCTCTAATCTAAAGCATTACTGATCTATTGGTAACTCTCACTTTAAACAAAGCTGAAATGCACACCAATCGGTCCTTTAATCGCTGTGTTTCTGTATCCTTGTATCTTGATGTCCATGGATTTTGTCATGAATTTCTGTAGACAAACACCTGACCCTAAACCAAAAACAGCACTTGTCCTCATAGGGACCAGGCCTTGTTAAAAAATATAGCAAAAAGTAAACAAATACAATTCCTAGTACTTTCATCCACCTGAGAACTTTGTATCGGCTTCCATTCATTTTAGTTACTGGAAAAACATGATGGTAAATTATATGCAGTACATACAAGTACGCACAGACATATGTGTGCATACTTGTACTTAATTCCAACTAAGGACTTTGTATTGACTTCCATTTATTTACGTTACCGCATTGATTCCTAAACCAGACCTTTTCCCTAGCCATCACTAATTTATTCACAAGCACGCCTGCTGTTCGTCAGATCAACTCCTGGAGGAGTTGAAGAGCCAGCTGTCCTTTCTGGACTGATGTCTCCACATTAACTGAATCACATAAAGCAACACCAAATCACGTATAAACATCCTCCTCAACAAGGAAACTGTAAGACTCCTCTTTCTCCCAACCCTTCGTCCTCCATAA
The DNA here is from genome assembly GCA_032876305.1 of Orestias chungarensis. Lineage (NCBI taxonomy): Eukaryota > Metazoa > Chordata > Actinopteri > Cyprinodontiformes > Cyprinodontidae > Orestias > Orestias chungarensis. The sequence goes on along the minus strand of JAVLVB010000624.1, from coordinate 552,811 downwards.
AACCTGTCCTTCCTCCTTCATTGTCAGTACTCAACCTTACAGTTCTACCAGCTCTGACCTTCCTCTCCTTGGCCTCACACCCACCACACCACCCCATCACCCTGGACTCATTCCTCCTGGCAGAACATCCACTTCCCGACTACTAAGGTTTATCTCTCCACGTCCTGTATAAGATTAAACTTCCATAGTTTGTAACCCATCCGTTCGTCTGCTCTCAAGAAAATCCCTTCAGATCAACATCAGGTCATTATTTACATCAATGTAAAGTAGACTTTTAAAACCTGTGAGGCTGATGCTCTTTAGAGGACAGCTCAGACGCCCTCTCAACCAGAGCAGGTTTTGGTAAACTCTGGCTAAAACAACATCAGGTGCAGGTGCTGTCACATTTTTTGCGTACCCTTTCACATCCATTAGATCAGAGTATGCTAATTGACATAACCACACCGTATTTTATGTAGTAATACTGCCCTAACTGTAGATCATTATTTCTTTTTTTTATTCCTTTATGAATCCTCACGGTTCAATAGCCTGTCACTTTTCTGCTATCACACCTAAACTTTATTCTACTACGACCTATTAGTATTATTTTCTATTAAAAACAACTATGTGATTTTTCATATTTTTGTTTGATTAATCCCGCATCCCCAGATTGGCAGGAACTACACTCAAACAGCCTCAACCAATTTCAAGTCATAAACATAGCTTTTGTATCCCTCAGAAATAAAACACAAATAGATTTTATTGGTTACTATGCTCAGATTTCCTACTAGCTAGCATTATAGTTTAAGATGAAAATATGTTTGATTCAACTCAAATAAATAAATAAATAATGACTTGTCTATAAATATTTAAGAATATGTGCTCGACATTAATCCTCAAAATGAACATACCTTCACTGGAAGATCCTGATAGGTCAATAATAACATAGACTTTCCCCTCTGGCTCCAGATCAATCTGTACACAAAGAAGAAACAGAGACATTCCATGTCAAGTGGGATTTTTTATTTTTTTTATTCAGCTAAATTGTTAATTTAAATTAATTTGATAAAAACACTTAAAATGTGACTGTGTGGTTATTATGCTTACTCTGAGTTTTCAGCACCAGCCTTTTTAGCAATGGTTGAGACATTAAGTACAAGATGATAGTGATGAACAGTACAATTAAACAAAATGAATCAACCTTGAAGTGAATTGTGCTGCAATAACCACATTTTACTAATTAAAAGAGAGAGAACACGTTCTCTTAGCTAGAGTCCTTGAGGGAAGATAACGTTTATCAGATTTCAAACCTGACTCGGAGATAACGAGAGACTTTCTGTTATTTACATGGCCAAGAAGAAGAAAAAGCAACTTTAAGCCAAACATCCTGTTGCTTCAATCTTTAAGGCCCATATTTTAAAGTACCTGAGAACATCCGTCCATCCATTTTCTGTACACCCTTGTCCCTTTTGGGTCTGGTGGGTCTGCTGGCGCCTATCTCCAGCTTACAACAGGCGAGAGGCAGGGGTACACCCTGGACAGTTCGCCAGTCCATCGCAGGGCAACACAGACACATACAGGACAAACAACCACTCATATACACACTCACACCTAAGGACAATTTAGATTGCCCAATCAGCCGAACAGTCATGTTTTTGGACTGTGGGAGGAAGCCGGAATATCCGGAGAGAACCCACACATACACAGGGACATTGAACCCAGGGCCTTCTTTCTACATCCCAACAGTGCTACCCACTGCCCCACTGTGCAGCCTACCTGACACACTGGATACTTAAGTATCCAAGAACCTTCTGCTGCTTCAAAACTAGACGAAAGGGATAGTGGGAGAAGATCAAAAAGAATTTGTACAACCCGTAAGAAATCCAAAGTTGTTCGACTGTTAGCGGCCAAATGTCAGAGTTGGCTAAAGGTCTTCTCTTGGTGCTAAACTAAAGGTTGTTTTAAAATTTCTTTACAGTCTGGACTGTACTTCATTAAAAACGCTATCTGTGTGTCTATGTTGTAAAATACAGAACATGAAATTTAATAAAGCCCACTGTATCATTTTATTCTTTAATGTTGTGTTGTCTAACTGGTCTGATAATTTGCGGGACAATAGTGCCTAAAACTCTGCCGTATCAAATAGCTTCTCTACCTCTCTTCTATTCAGGTTAGCCAGATCAGCTCAATTGCTAATACAGATCTCATCTGAAACACATGAGGAGGCGCTGATGTTTGACCTGCAGATGCCAGCTGAGCTGATGATAAAGAGCAGAGATAGTTTATCATCTAATTCCTCCGCGAAAAATTACCCGTCAACCACTGCCACTGAAAACAACAGTAAAGGCCAAAAGGCAGTACAAAATCTAAGGGTGGCGTTGACGTAAATTAGATTAGTTTTAGTAATTCGTTTTCACTATTGCATAGCCCTAACACCTTTAATCTAGGCACAAAAAGTGTATAAATGGGGGCTATCAATTTAATAAATACCACAAGGAGTTTAAATAGATCACAATATTTTGTGCAATAATTTTCTTCTTACCAAAAATGCTAAATTTCCACGTTCAGACATGCAGTGTCCAACACCTATACCTCTGGTTGGCATGTCACTTTCTTGGGGAAGAATGGGGGGAAAAAAACTCCCACAGGCTGACAACAATACTTCATGAAGAAAGACACACAGCAGAAAACATTGATTGAAGATTTTCTTCAGCAAAGTTTGACATTCCACTAGACAAGTGAAAGCTGTCTACTATGACAATCATGCCAGTGACAAGGATTGTGAAAGGGCAGAACCACGATATCGTCTTTGCACTTCCTCAGCTTGTGCAAAGTCTCAAGTCCACACAGGCCCAGGGTTCTGAGACCTCACCTTTCCAGACTGACGTTACAACACAGATCACAAAAAGAAAGCAAGGGCTTTTTATACTTCAGCCTCGATCCCCAAACACTATCCTACTTACTGCTGCTTTAGATCCCAGGTGTAAGAAACTTTAGATTATGAATGGTGAAGCTTTTAAGAACCAAAACATTGTACAAATGAAGCAGAAAGACTGAAAGATTCTACTGAACATCAGGCTGCCAGATCAACCTGACACAATGAAGCATCAGGGAAGTAGTACCCCATTTATCAGCAATCCAGCTAATACGAAAATGTGAGCTTAAATGTCATCCTTCAGACACTTAGGAAGCTGATTTTGTCACACATCAGAGTTAAAACTGAAATGGAGTTTTAGGAAAAGTGTTTTCTTTATGAAAATAAATAAATTAAATAGATTGTTAAATTATTGTTACATTTTGTTAATGTTTATGTATATGTATTAGTGAGCTTGTTTTTGACAGAATACTCCATGGCTAAATAGTTCTTAATAATGTTCGTCACCAGAGAGAAAAACAGCCAGTTGACAACGACGAGCACAACAGGTTTACAGGGTATAAATGCAGACATCAGAAATGTCTGTCTAAGTGTCTGTCAGCACAGTTGTGGTTTAAACCACTGTCGGAATCAAGAGTTTAAATCCGGCATGGTCGCTGGCCAAAATCTGACACATTCACTCGCAACACACGAGTCAACACAAGTATAAAATTGACTGAGGTGTTTTTAACTAGCAGTAACGTAGGGGGTTGACACATATCCGGTCTCACACACACCATCACATAATAGAGCCAGAATAGCTGCTGAAGCGAGGAAACGCGTGTATGCAACATAATAGGTAAAGCGTGTCTGGGGGATATAAAAACTGCATCTTTGTTAGAGCATTCATATATATTTAGGATTCCACTCTACACTGCAGAAGTTTGCGCCGCTCACGGCCTCCTTAAACCACCGCCACCCTGCATGACTCTTCACGTTCATGTACGAATGCACTCGCAATGGAACGGCATTGAGAGAGATGACGCCGTGCATGTAATGTGAACAAGTGTGGGGTTTGGTAATGCAGATGGTAAGAGAAAGAACTCAAGAGAGCTGGATGAGGGGGAGGACAGAGAAAGTTTGTTCAAACATCAAAGTACAGAGGAAGAGGGGGGCAGATTAGTTTGTTTCATTGTAAAAACCCTTTCATTTGTCCAGCGTGCACTCCAGAACGACAGGCTGGTTTCTTTTTGCAGCCTCAACACAAAGCAGGACAGTGCGCCGCGAGTGTTTTGAGGTTTGAGGTACGATAATTATTCTCATCCATCTGCATTTTCTGGAAGGAGCGGAAGGAAGGAAGTCATTGTGGCAGATGGACGGATGAGGGAGGCAGAATATTACCATGAGTCTGAGAGAGAGAGGAGGAGCCACTGTGATTAAAGTACAAGAACCATTATTTTTCCATTCCTGCCTTTTACCCATTTCTACTTTTCGCCCCCGGCATTCAGATACATTAAGAAATAATCACATAATAATACATTTTAAGGTAAATTCTGACAAAAGATTCAATTGACAATTGAGTCAGTAATGAAATCTGCGGCGACGGCAGCACAAAGACAAACACTGCCTCCCTTCCTCTGAGCTCACAGGCCTCCATTGCTTACTGAGCGTGCTCAGACTCACAGGTGCACACGTCCCAGAAAATGAGGAAAAACGGAAGGAAAGGATCTCTGTGTGTACGTGTGCGTGTCCACCGTTTCCGCTGCCATTCGTTGACTCATTTTAGAAGACGGAAAAGGCAAGTTCAAGCGGTGCTCCCTGTCCATCAGAGCAGATGGAAAAGCACAGGAAGGATATGCAGATGTGGTGCAGTTTCACTTTTTTTATACTTAAACAGCTGAGTCTCCAAAAGACTTGCAGCCTTCATTACACGTTTCCACTTTTATTGTGTGGAGACAAATGTTACAGAGAGCAAAAAAATAAGCTTCTAATATTTGAGGCTGTTGGAAAACAGGAACTTCTTGGTTGTATGCTGGGTTTGTAACTATTAGGATGAGTGTTTGTCGTGATAAAAGAAAGGTTCTCTCTCAGGAGCTACCAAACAGTCTTTAGTAGCTGGTACAGATAATATATCAAAATACAGTAGAAACAAAACAACAAAACCATGAAGGTCCAGGCCTACTGAACTTGCTCGCGATGTTGCAACCAAAGAGCTTCAGTAATTTAATTAGGTTTTTTATTTATTTCCTTTAACTTCACCCGTCCTAATTCTGTTGTGATAGGAAATATTCTTCTGTTTACGTCAGCTCAGACCGCGAGATTCTTAATTATAAGGAGAAAACTTGAGTAACAAGATCCAAAATGTTTTCATTTTAGATGTCTAGCAAAATAATGGAGGAGCCAACATCTACAGTATTCATCACCAGTGTTTACTCAGCTGTTGTCTAGATGTTATGGGACCTTCAGTTTAACTCAAGTTAATCGTTGCTTTAAGAAATGAATCATGACATTTTAATTGAACACTTCTTTTTATGCCAGACCACCTCCATTTACTGCAATCCATGGATATGTTGGTGGTAATAAGGCTGCCTCTGGGCGAATCAGGAGTTACTATCTTGCAAACTGACAATGAAGGTGGTTTTTGCAATTTCCAGGATTATACTTTGTTGACTGGAAAGTGGCAGGAGTGAAATTTGACAGAAAGGGTAACATAATGGAGGTTTGCTTTTGATGGTTTGGACCTTAGTCACAATAAGGGATCCTAAGCAGGCTTAAAACATGAAAGAAGGCGGCGTCGCTCCCTGTACTTTCATTTCCGATTGAACTCTAATGCCAACAGAAGTGTGTCCTCCTGTATCCCTCAAAAAGACTGAGTGCTCAAATAGGAAGTGGCTCAGCGATGTATTAGCTTACGGGTGTGCACACTAATGCAAATAAGTATTACAAAAAGTTTTTTTTATTATTTACCCGTGAACAGGTTTGTACAGGGTAGCGCTACCAGATGGAAATATGGTAAAATCACTTCTTAATATCCTTCTGTTGTCTCACAGCTACTGTCAATATTCCGTGATTAACTGAGGCGGTTCACGATCATTAACCAACGTTTGTCAACAAAATGGACAAGCTGAGGACGTTTTTTATGAAACCAGATCCTTCTTATAACCCTGAAAGGACCCTGCATATCAGTTTCCACAAGTTGCATCTGCAGGTCAAACATCACAAGGTCTTCATCATGTGTGGACACAAATACAGTGTGCGCTTTGTTCACACTAGAGCTTCAGAGTGTGTAAATGCAGACTGCATGCAAGGAAATAAATTAAACGTACATACCTTCCCGAAGACATCGACAGACAGAGCACGTATATGTAAACACACATACAAGTTTGTATATCTACCCTTGTAAGGTCTTTGTATGCTCATGCTAACCCAAACATCAAGCTCTACCCTTACTATCATTTACCTACACATATTTCAGAACGTACCTCTAACGTGAAACCCTTCCTCATTTGGTACCCATAATATTCAACAGAAGGTGATCGAATGGACCAAATAAGGTCCTGAAAAGGCAATATAAACAAGTGCACACACACACACACACACACACACACACACACACACACACACACACACACACACACACACACACACACACACACACACACACACACACACACACACACAGATACAAACACAGAACTTGTTCTTGATGGAAGAGGCCGGTGAAGGGAAAACCTGCTTGATCGAGTTATAGCTCTCAATTTAATTTTCCTGTGTTGTTGCGTGTGTGCGTCTGTGAGTCGGTGTAGTGCTGGCCGGTCATTAGTGTGTGGATTATCTGTCACTCTGACCTGTTTCCCGCTTTTAGGTAGCATGTCCACTGTCTTCTCGTGCTCTAACAGGGGTTACGTAAGGAACACTTACTATTGCGAATGTTTTTCTTCAGATGTGACATAACAATATATTAAAGCAAGACTGCTTACATTTACAACAACATTGGAATGGTAGCCCTCCACGTATTTACATGTCAAAGGATGGCAATGTTACACCATTACAGTTTAGGGCAATGTAAGTATGAAAAGATATCTCCACAGAAAGAGAGAAAACAGTCAGATGTTTTGAATCTAAAGTAAACTTTTAACGCTAATGAAGCTTTAAAAATAATTAGTAGGATTAAATCTTTCTACACAACAATCCAAAACCATATGAAACCTGAACAAAACAATTTTCTGCCTTGTTTTGTAACCATATAAAAATGCTAACTTTTTTGCAGCTTTTGCAACTCACTTTCATTTACAGTGAATCCTCCTTAGAATATTAAAACACTATGTCTAAAAATATGCCGGACACTTGCATTCAAATGTATTCAAAAATACGTGCTTTGTACAACCACCTTAAGGGAGTCCATTAACCTCAAATTTTAAGTCCACAGACGATCCACAGACATGACAACAGGGAAATTTTGAGCATGGAAGTTGTAATGGCAGAAATGTTGAAATTAAAATCGTTTCTAGACCATCAGACAGTTTTAGGCAGAGACGACAGACCAAAAAAATTCCAACGAGTTACAAGCCAGGTCAGTATGGTTGTGAATGTTTTGATCACGTATATAAGGCTGTATACAGCATGACTATGAGGTTACTACTTCAGAAAAATAACTAAACCCATCAACTAAAATCGATCACAACTAACTTTGTGCATTAACCTATGATTTAACCAACAATGGAAGATTTACTAGCAGTTACCTTCTTACAGATAGACATTTGGTAGGTCTCATTGACCTCAGTCCTAGGCTTAGCTCCAAATACTGAATTTTTCCACACCGTTTGGTTAATATAAAAGATGTCCATAATGTGTCCGCCGTCTAGACGCTCAGGGTAACTGTTAGCAAAATCTCATGTCAACCACTGACGGGGTTTGATATTGCCAAGTATTTCTCATCAAATCTCCGCAACTTTAGGCCGTTTGCGATGATAAACCCCAACTAATGTTGTCAGAGACTAACATGGTCCTTTTAATCTACATAACGGGCATTTCCCTACCAGGGAATATTGGTCAGTTGCTGGCAAATCCAACTTCAAGGTGCGGTGTCCTGAATCTCCGCCAACCGTCTCAAGACCTTTTCTTCCTACATTGTAATCTTCCTGCATTAACTGCAACTAATCTTAGTCTCACTGTATACTGACACCAATATGTTTATTAAAGAAAATGATCTCTTGGAAAAAAGCACTTAACTCCTCCCTCTAGGTTCTGGTCAGATGCAGCCGGCGAACATTAGTGATTTGATTAGTGGAAATACAATAAATGGCTTTGCAGTTTATTAATCATCATTTCCTTCTCATTTGCACTTGTAAAGTCTTACTCGGCCATTCCTCTCTGCCATGATCAATGTTGTAAACCACGTCTCTATACTGCAAAAGACAGGTTTTACAGGAGCTTGCCAAGCAGTGTCTTATCGACCTTTAAGGGTATGTACGAAATATTCTGCAGCCACCTGACCACGCCTGAATAGTTGATTTGTTCGATTAGAGCTTTGATTGGTTGCATTTTTGTGCATTTTAGTGATAGCACATGTTGTGATGAAACTTTAAATCCAATACATCCCATCTGTATTTTTTAAACGTTTGCCGGATCCCATTCACATGTTCCAATTAATATCAACCGCTAATAGGTTTCGTTCTAGTTTTTTTTGCTCTAAACATCAGATTTATAGAATGCACCAACGGATTCACACTCCTAAGCTGTGATCTCTGTAGTTTGTACTGTACAGCATGAGCCTCTTGGCTGCTTCTTTGATTAATGTTCTCCATGCCCAGCTTGTTTAGTGGGCGGCCATGTTGCAGTTATGGCATATTTGTTTTGTTGCTAGATGAAAGATTGAACATTAGCCCTTTCAGACGTTCAAAGCTTGGCCATGTTTTATAACCTGACTGTGCCCTAGAGTTCTCCATAACCATATTTCTGCTCTGTTGCTTAATCTTCTGGAAGCCGTTTGTTCACGAATGTTGTCTTAAGAAAACCTCTGAGGCCATAAGATAACATCTGCATTTATACAGAGAATATTCAATTTGAAAACCTTCTTGAATTTAAAAACATCCACTACTATTTGAATCTCACACCAAATCTCTAAACAAATCCATCTCTAAACAAATCCATCAAACTACGAGGTCGTAAGTTGATAAAATGTGGGAAACTTCAAAGCAACTCTCTATAACTTTATAGTACAAGGTGACAGTTTGCCGTTATCTGGAACTGACTCCGTCACTTAGTCACGAATCCTATCCACACTTGCTGGCAGTATTTTTGGTTAAACAAATCGAGCGTTAAAAATCTGAATGACAGAATACAGCCACATTGCTATATTGGCTTATGAGTGCACTAGACTGAAACGATTGTTTCAGCTGAGGCACGCAGTTAAGGTAACATTTAGCTTGGTTGTTGCTGATTTTAGGAGTTTGGCTGACAGATACTTGACACTTTACATATATGCAGAAATGCAATTATATCTCAAAAGGTTTTAAAGGAGTTTTAGCTGATTTAAAACAACGGCAATCACTGGATACAAGTGTATACCATGCTATTCTGTCAGAAAGCTTCTCACAGCTCAAGCAAGTATGGACAGATGTAAAGAGAGATAGACAGTGTCTCTGTGTCAGGACAAAACATTAAAGTTTAATAGTGTGTAACATTGGAAACCCATTTTAGTACATCAGCAGTGGCCTGGACGTGAACAAAATCAAGGAAAAATAAATAAATAAATCCCAGCGAGAATGACGGAGAGATGAAGCCAAAGAGAGAGAACAAGGAGGACATTGTGTTTTATCTGTTCTCGATGACAGAGAGCACACGGCGGCCGTGGAGTGACGCTCTGCAGGCCCTTCAGGCTCACGCATGGTGCACTGCTATGCTTGTGAGGACACTGACCCAAATGATTTAACACACGCTTACAGAAAAAGCCATACAAGGTAAGCCGTAAAAGTCCTCGTGCTAACACACAATACGGTGCTGTCAGCAAACTTTTGGCGTTCTGTTGTCCCACCTAAATGTTTTCAGATCATTAAACTGATTTTATTAGCAGAAGAGGTGGGCTACATAAAGAAAAAACAATGTCTATATTTTTTCTCTGTGTTGCACTGTAGTGCATCAGCCCGCACTTTGACTAGGCCACTCCAGAAGCTTCATTTTGCTTATTCCACACTTCAGATCCCATCATTGTGGGGAAGTGAGATGCGGCAAGAAAGCTTCTATGTTGCCAAGAAATGATAAAACGACTCCTCCTGTGTTTCCATGTGCTGATAAACTGAGCCCAATGTGCAACAAGCTTCCAGGACTTTACCTGGAACAGAATTCATGTGTCCTGTAACTGATGTGGTTTTGACTGAAGGGAAAGCATGATTCTGGACTCTTGCAAAGGTTTTCCCACCTTCCTTCTACTTCTCAGAGGGGAAGATAATTGAGACAACACATAAAGGCTTACCTACTTATGTGGAGTACCTAAAGATCCACCGCTAACAAAAGAAAAAAGTCCTACATTAAACAATATTGAAAAGCGACACCAGTTACTGTTGTCCCTTTTTCAGTTACTCCTTATACACTGAGACAATGTTAAACGTAATTCTTTTTAATTACCTACAGTGGACAAGGGTTGGGGTTACAATCCCTAACCACCCTAAGGTTGCACAACTGCTGACATACAAAGGTGTAGGTACTGTATGTGCTCACACCAAAGTGATGCCACTAAAAATACTGGCTCCTCCTCACAAGTCAAGAACGCTACAAAAATGTTGCCAGCCACCTTCTCCTTGGTGTGAGATCTGCACACACAGATTGATTCTCCTCTTTGATTGGGTAATATTTAGGACAAACAAAAACTTTCATCCTTTCTTTGCTGGTCTTATTTTGATTTCGTGGTTAGTAGGGCTGTAAAACCTTCGGGGAAGTGCTAAAACTTATTCAACGTTCCTGGATACATATTGTGAGATAGGCATTTTCAAAGTGATGGCCCACAATGGATACCATAATAGTAACTATAGTTTACCGTAACGACAATAAAATTCTAAAAAAAATTTATTTTATTTTTTACAACGTACACAACAATGTCACAATTTTAAACTTGAATGAAATAAATATGATGATATCATTTTAATTTCACATCCTTACCACGCGTTTTCTGTTCTTGTTGAGTATCAACCAATTTTCTGTTTAAATCAAATTAAATCCAAAGCAGGAAATTGTTAATAATAAAAAACTATAATAAATACATAAAACTAAAAACATTTAGAAAAAAGCCATTCCCTTGTTTTGGATTGAAAAATTATTTACATATTACGTATTTTAATCTGCTGAGCAAAATCCTACGACTCCAAATATGTAAGTTAGTAGTTGTAGTGATATTTTGCTATAGGGGGTGAGTACATAATGGGCATGCGGCTAAACACAGAGCAAATCTAAAAAGAGCTCAGCCTACTTTACCGTCCAGCAGGACAACAACCAAGACCTTAAAGCTGTTTTTAGCATCTGACTCTTATATAAAGTACTTTTAAAGCACAGTGGCGATAGTGGCTGTAACCTCTGTACTGCTCCAGATAGCCTTTCTGTTCGTCATTCAGCGTGAAGAA
>JAVLVB010000624.1:518874-541263 GCA_032876305.1 Orestias chungarensis | reverse complement strand
GCTCAATAACAAACTCAGGATATGACCTAAGGCCCCCCCCCCCTCCCAGATGTCGGACTTACCTCTTCACTAAACTAACCCCGAGGCCTTTTTGGCTTAGCAACATTAGAGGGGCGAACGTGCAAACTGGAGCAGACCACATGAAAGAAATGAAAAAAACATAAATATAAAAACGGTCTGGCTTGAGTTCAATCAATATTCTTGTACTTTCTCTGCTGGTGTTGGGCCGCTAATTACTTAAAACGCCCACTCAGTTTCTCACGCTCACTTTAGGGAACACTCGCTTGAGAGGGTTTCAGCTGCAATGATTTTACTAATACTTTCCAAAATGAAAAATTACTTTATGTTTAGCTATAGATTGGCAGGATCCCCTATGGCGTTGAGGTCTTCTGAGGTCTTTTTTTCTGTCTTGCAACGGTACAGTGACTAAACAGGAGGCATTTCGACATTAGTGGAGTATGAAAGCCCATCATAAAGCTACGTCGGTGAACTCTCCTGACGTCCTCTTTCCTATCATCTGCTCGGCGCTGCAAAGGTTCAAATGTGCATCTGTGCAAAAAGTGGCAGTTGGGGTTGCAGGCAGATGGAGATCGAGATCACAGCCTCGAACAAACAAAGACAGGGGAAACAGAAACATGTGTCTTAACCTCTAACTGACTCCTGGCGGGGTGGATGACACATGGAAGGGAGCAGGAGGTAAAGGTGGACCGAAGTGAGAGGTGGAGAACGGACCCAAGATGGCAAGGATCAAATGGACAAACTTTCAATTCCATTATTCTAAAAAGAAAGCATGAAATGGCAGCTACACTCGGCGTGTATCTTCTCCTTCGGAGCACACTTTTTATGTTCTATCTCACTCTCGGCGTGAGCCGAGGAGCTCTGAAGAAGCCGCCCACACATCCATCTGCTTCCGCTTCTGTGCACAGTCACCTACACGCTGTTAATCAGCGACCAATTCATTTTATGGAAGAGACGCAAAGGACAGGCACAATTTAAAGGGAATCATTTGGGAATTTCACTCATTAAAATGATCTCATAGATGCATTTATATAGCCTGCGTACCCAGTCACGCTAAAGACTAACTATATCTACTTGGTGTTTTCAATCACATTAAGATCTCAGATTTCCGTCTGTATAGTCTTGACTAAACAGCTTGTGGAGCGTTCAGCACTGACATGGCTGTAAAACTCTAACGCATCACTGTGGAGATATTTGAGCTCACTCTTCTTTACCAACTGCTCCCGAGGTTTGCCGACTTGACAAGTACTTATTTTGTCCCAGATTTGCAGCCGTGTCAGGATCACTGTTCTGGTGTATGACACAGCTTTGGCCATCCTTTAGCCGTCTGATGTGCGGCTCAAATCATCACCCCTCCACCACCGCGTTCGACAGACAGTTTGTTCCTGTCTCTGGTTTTCTCTGTCGTGCATTAAAGTATAACCTCTCCACGTTCGTGGTCAACATCGTTCACCACATGTTTGTTACAGGACTGTGACTGAATTCAGAAACAACCAGTTTCCGACGCCCTCAGACTGCAAAACTATCTCAGATCATTGCTACGCCGCCGCCGTGCTTGACAGTAGGTGTGAGCGGTATAAGGATTGTTTGAGTGGGAAAAAAAAGCTTGCCCAGATGAGCCTTGCAGGACAAGTGATACTCATTCATAACAATTGTTCAATCATTAATAAAAAAATTTAACAACGGAGGTGGGTCCTGTAGAGTCTGAGATGGAGCTCTGGGCTTTTTTAGAAGACTGTCTGAAATTTTAGGGGTTATTACATGTAGACAGACAGCCCTGTCCTCACATTCTCATGCAATAGTCATCGGTTCGTTCCAGAAAATTAGCGCATTCTGATGAAGTGTGCTTTTAGTGTTCTCCCCACACAATCACAAATCATACACAAGTTTGTTGTTTGTTTTTGCACAAATCTCACAGAACACTGACTCAAAACATCCCTGAAGTATTAGTCAAGCATTATCTACCCTTCGAGATTTAGAGTTGTGAAATTGATCCATAGAAAACGGACACAAAAGACTATAAACACGCACACAAAAAAAGGGTTTTCTTGGAAATAACTTGGAATGTTCACAACCAGATGTGCACTGATCAGAGTTCTGTGTCTGAACTTGCAGTTTTTAACAAAGGTTTGATCCTGAATGTAGTTTTTCGAAAAAAACACTTTAGTGCAGAAATACATAAGAAATAGCTTTTTATCATAAATTTGAGTAAGACTTTAACCAGTTTAAAATCCAAAAGGCAGCCAAGGTGAGTGACATTGAGTGAAACTGCTGTAATATAGTTAGCCATTCTCTCATTTGCTTAAGGGCCTTTTTTGTACAACACAGTACACGCTACCGGTCTACCTGACATTGAACACTGTTTCATTATATGTATGTAAACGTAAGAGTCCCCCAGAACTTTTCATCTTGGTCCAATGCATCCACACGTCTGATACTGTGTTAAAAAAGAAAAGGGACACTTGCTGATAAAAACTAGTTTGGTGGGAAATAGTTTCGTGAACAACAAAATATAGTTCGAGAAGTCATCCGCTGCAAACTCGGTCTCTCCGCACCCAAAGAAAACGTCTAATAAACCACATGTGAAGCAGATGATACTCACTGCAGCTTAAAACTGATAAGCTTGTTGTAAAGTTGTCCTTTTATATGCAATATAATCTTAATATTAGTAGATTTTCGTAGGATTTCATTTGATTTACTGTGAAATGAACCTCAAAATAAATTAAAGAAGTCTAGTTTTATTTAAAAATTATTTAAAATCACTTCCTTGAGTTTTAATAACTCCAGAAAAGTTGTTAGTGTGCATTTCATCCTTTTTCTTTGTGTTACGAATCCGCATCTGGTTTTGTTGTTAAAAATTCTGAGCATATAATACCGGATAGAAGCTCTGACACCTGTAACTACTCTGGGTCACTTGATTCTATTTTCAATATTTAAACCATCATTTTTCTAATCTGGAATCAACAGGGTTGTTTGTTTGTTTCACAGTTTTTGTTTTGTTAAACGCTTTAACAAATGATTTTTCAGCTTCAGCCAATTTATCTTTCCTTGAGGATTCTTGCATGGTGTATTTTTTTATTTTTTTTGCCGCTAAAGTCTACACAAAACCACAAAAACAGTATTATTTATGAAAAATTATTTGTGTGAAACTGATGGTCACAATGAAATACTTACATTTATTCAGATTTTGTCTTCAGATAAAAAAACTAAAACAAAACCAAGAATACGTGCCAGTATGTTGCGTTGTATTGTACTCCATGTAGTCTGGCACAACAATTTCCTTCGGGACCATTAAAGTCCATCTTAACTTATCTTATTTTACAAAATATATTTTATAAACTAGCATTAGAGGTTATTTAAAAATATTGCGATATATATCGTGCATCCTGATATACAAAAAATAATACAGCGGTATTTGATTTTCCTTATATCGCTCAGCCCTAGCAGAAGCTATACATATAAGGTATGGTTAGAATAGAAAAAGTGAAAAAATAAAACAGATATCATAGGGCCTTGAAGTTAGTATTCAGACACGTATGTTGAGAGCTTAATCCTCAGCCTCTCCTTAAGCAGCCGAAGGGAAAAAGCACAGTAGATGAGCCTTTTTCCTATCAAACAACTTCCTTCAACATCTGTGCATCTTCCCACACCTCACTTAAAGTCTTCCCTCACTTCAGAACAAAGTCCACATGGTGGAGTTTTGTTGCTACTGCAATCTGATGGCGCGTTCACTGAACGAGAAAAAAATCCCATTTTCTGGTTCCCGACAGGCCCCTTCTCAGTGCATCACTGTTCCCGAGCATTGTGGAGGCTACGAAACGCTACGACACTTCAAAAGGCACACTATTTCTTTAACAACAACTGCAGCAGAAGCAGCATTTGTGGTTAATACTGCTAGAACAGCTGGGGTAAAACAAATGCATGAAAGACAGGATTTGTCCAAATAAAACCAGCTGCCGGTAAATAACAACTTCTTCCTGTGAATGTAGAGGTTTCTTTTTCTCCTCAACTCGTGTGTGGGGAAGAACAACTAACGACGGGTGAAGGTACTGGAAGCAGGGTGTTTTAATCCCCAGTTTTACAGTTTCTTTCTTCTTTAGAGCGAGCTCTCAGGGTATTTAGTCTCACTGCTCTTATCCTGCCATTTCCACTTTAATTACTTACATCAAAGATGTGACATTAATGACTGAACTGCGGTCACAACACAAGGCTGCAGATAAAAAGATGTAAAAATCCAGTACATGTAATTGAATTGTAACCCTTCTTCAGAGAAGTTGATGGAGGTGTTATAAAGTTGTTTTGCAATGTCTCCATAGTGATTCTCCATGTGAAGCCTCCAGAAAAGAGGAGTGTGCAAACATGTTTAGGCGCCTGGGGTCGTCTCCACCTTTGAGGAAGGATAGGTTAACTGCCCCGCTGGTTGATGTCACATGTTGTCAACTATAACTTCGTTAGCTTCCTTTCAAGCAAAATTCCACTAAAACACGTACGTAAACACACACACACACACACACACACACACACACACACACACGTCCCGAAAGCTTTTGTGGGATCACATGAGGTTTAGTCAAGCTGGAGTCATGTGGCTGTGCGTATCCTCAAAGACACCTACAGCTACAAAGCGTCGCTTATATTGCTGAACCAGTGTCAAGACAAATGCCCGAGAGAGAACGGCTTCACCTTCACGTTCACAGATGGACGAGCCATCCCTGTGAGAAGCACGCTTCCCTGGCTGCGCCTGAGACGAGCACGAACGAAACGTTGTGTTTCCGTGGCACTAAAACTCAACAATCCTCTTTTGCGGACGTGTTTTCATTGCCGGAGCGTTTTATTTATTTAAAAGTTTTATCGTTACTGCGAGATATGAAGACTCATAAAAATGAGTCTTATAAATGGCCATCGCCAGATTTATATCTCATTAAAACCAAAATATGTCCCTGTTTAAAGCTCGAGGGTTGTAATAGTAGGAGAGCAACGCCTCGCTGGATGTTTGAATGCCGTCCAGAAGAAAAACAGAGCGGGAAGACGGACAATCAGAGGGAGGCCTTTTAAGTCGTAATCTGTTAGAGGAATGAATTTACACCCACCAAGAGTGACAGATGTATGTAATTATAATAAACATCATTCTCGTTTCAACAAAAGATTGGTCCTGCTTTTTTTCCCTAACTACCCAGTAAATCCTTCCAAGCTAATAACTATTATACAGATGGAAAATCTTTCATTTTTAATTATGTCTCTTTAAATAGCGGCAACTATTTGCAGACTGTCTGACAATTTTGTAATTCTGCTGACCAGCTTGGTCACGCGTCGCTGTTGATGTTTAACGTTTAGGATATTGGTTTATTACATAACTCTTATCAAATAAAACATTATTCTTGTGTGTTCTTATCTATCATCCTCTTTGTGGAAACAAAAAGATATTGCAATCTCGCTTATAATAATCAGCCATAGGAGATTAGTCTAGTAAGAGATATGCAGTATTTCTACATCTGTGCAAGTATAAATTTGGTTTGTGTTTGCAGATTTGCTCACTCAGCTGTTATACCTTCTGAGTTCTGCTGAATCCAATGCATCGATACATCACCTTTTTATAACTTTGCTCAGGTGGACGTAAATTTAGGCATATTGCATTTTAATGACGAACCAAACAAAGTCTCACGGGGTTTCAGGATAATGCTGACATCTTTTATCTGTAAGAAAACTCCACTTGATCTCTTCACTTGTCAGAATAGAGAATTATGACTATTACATGTTCTCCCTTGTTTTGTCTGAGCTACCCAAGGAAAGACCTTCTAAGAAGTACACATTAAACAATGCAAAGTGAGCACGTTGTAGTATGATGACATCAAAGTTTTTTGCATTTGGATCCGGGTTGAATATGACGTGTCTCCGCTTACTTACCATGGCAGGGCGCCATCCTACCTCAAAGAACCCCTTCTTTGTCACTTAACCACATAGTCCCTCTGCTCTTTGGACAAGTCATAATGTTCATTCAATTTAAATCCTGATGTTTTTAGAATTTTTATTCTTTGATTTTTTTCAAAAATCTGTTCTTAATATACAAAATTATTATTGTCATTGTTTCATCAGGCTTTTGTTTAACAATTAATACTGGAAATGTAAGAATTATTTGTTTTGTTCACGAAAACAGATTAAACACAAAGGGTCTGTTAAATAATCTATTATCAACGTGGAGTATTCTATTCCAGGTTTGGTCTAGTACATAGGTGATTACTCAAAATTGCCCTTACTTGTATGTGTGTGTGTGTGTCTTCACAGTGGTGTGTCCTGTTATCCTGCCCAGATAGGAAACATTGATTATGGAAGAACGGATGGAACAAAACAAAAAGGGCCGAAATTCCATCTAAATACAATACATATTAATAAAAAATACACTTTTACGATTTTAATGCTCATCATTTCAGAGCTCATTAAGGGAAAATTGTCAGATTCTGATTTGTAGACTATTGATTGGCGCATCTTTACTAAAACACAATGTACCTGTAGTAAAATGTCTACAGGTCTGTGAACCACAGGATGTTACACATGTAGTGTCGGAATAGTCAGGTCCAAAATCAGTTATGATTGTTACAGATGCAGCAGGGGGTAAACCCGTTCTTGTGTCATGTTTCAGCAGTTTGCTGGAGCCAGACGCTGCTGACAGAACTATCAAAGAAGCGTTCATCACCAGCAGCTCCCGGCTTCACTGTGCATTCCTCAAATATCTCTGTGACTGTACTCGCCTGCAGCGTTCCGCAAAGCCGCAGAAACATTCCCAAGAGAGGGGGGGTGTACCTGAGCACCATCCCTGCTCTTCCTCTTCCTATTTCTTCCTCTCTGGGAAGTAAACATGGGACAATGAAAACAGGAAGTCGGACCAACCGTGTGATTCAAACATGTTGCTTCTATTTTTAGCCTTATGCACACACACACACAGCCCAGCCCCCGTTTCCTTCAGGCCATGCAGAGGACATCCCTCTACAACAGGCCTTAGGGAAACCGGGGGTCAACAGAAAGCAGGCCTGAACTCTTCCTCTGCTCTCGGTTGAGTGGTCTAGACGCTCAGCATGTCCAACACAACCGTGATGAACACACTCACATGGCTTGGAGGTACGTTAGTGAGCTGGTGAAAGTCATTAAATTAGCAGCGTTTGTCTGCAAGTACTAGGCTTTTAAAGGAAATGCACCGAGTGTCAACAATTCTCCTCAGGTTTGAGTAACAAATTAAAGTATTATGTTTTTACTATTATTCAGACTGGGCGATTCACCGCATTTCTGGCTGTATGTTTTGCTGTATGTGTGATTTTTTTTTGGCTAGATGGGAGACACTTCACCCCCTAGTCTTTGGAACCTCTAACAGGTTTTATTTCAGGATTATCCTTGCAGGAAACTGCATCCACATTCCAAGTAACTCCAAACACACCTGCTGAAGAAAAGCATCCCTGGCAACCATCATGTTTTGAGGTAAAAACTAAGTTAGATCTGTGTTAAAAATAACTTTGACTAAAGCTACGATGGGACATCGTCTGGCTTTCTTCTAGTTCTTTCTCTCATTCTGATTAAGATCCACATGGATGGATATGAGTGTTATTTTGAATATGTTTTGACAAACAAAATAAGTTTATGTAAGTATTTATTGCTCCAAATAATTGGAAATGGAAGAACAAAGAGATCAAATGCCAATGCAAGGGGAAGTGAAGCTACAAGCACATTGTAATGTAGGTGCATCAAGCACATTAATTATTGTTCTTATTTAAGTTTATTGTCCCTTTATACTCTTATGTAGGGGTGGGTGACATGGATATTATCTTACCCTTTTGACAACCTTGTGATTCTGCTTCTCTGTTTCAGTTAAACGTCACAGTCTTCTACAGATACCCAACTAGATATAACAGAATCATCCCTAACCAGTCTCCCTGCTAATGACAACAAGATGGAAATAAACCAGGAGTGTAATAACTGTATGACGTAATAATGTTGATTATAAACAAACAAAAACAAAAAAAAGTTTCATTTATTAAAACTTCATATCAAATGCGGTTCACCAAGGAAACTGCAGAGGGCTACACAGCCCCACTGACTTACATCGTTGCAACTAATGCTCCTTAGCAACAGCAACAGCAAGAATCGCAGAGCTGTGAAGCAACGCGTGAAAACGGAAGAAAAAGAAGAAGATATGAAGAAGTGGTCTGACAAATGACGCTAAAGCGTGTCTGAAAAACATTGAATAATGGTGGAACAGACCTGGGTTAAATTACACCTCCCAAACAAGAAGTGTAATTTATGCCAA
The DNA here is from genome assembly GCA_032876305.1 of Orestias chungarensis. Lineage (NCBI taxonomy): Eukaryota > Metazoa > Chordata > Actinopteri > Cyprinodontiformes > Cyprinodontidae > Orestias > Orestias chungarensis. The sequence continues at coordinate 532,952 of JAVLVB010000624.1, read as the reverse complement.
TTGTTAATCCAAACGATGTGCATGTAAACACTAGTCTTTCTGATTGTGGCAAATGGATCTGACTGCACATGTTTGTCCTATATTAACAGGACACATTTCAGTCGCTAAAATCTATGTCAGGAAAGCCAGAACAGTCTGTTGGCGATTCAACACAGCTATTAGGAACATTAAATGGGATCCAACTTATCGGGGGTTGCAGTAACATCGGAACTGTTGGTAGAACCTCCATTCTGAAATCTTAGAAAAAGACAAGAGTTTTTTCCTATTCTCCTGTGTTTTCTAAGGAGATGTTACAACTGTGCAAGCCTATGCATGAAAACTCATCTCGAACCATGTGAGCAATACGTTCTGATTGTTTAATCCAAACACATTTCAATCTGATCATGGATGTTTGGACATGTAAACATGGCTAATGTTAATGCTAATATGATGCCTCCCTACAGAAAATAGAAAAAATGTGAATATTTACGTACCAATAATTACTTATCATTGGTGAATTAATGAAAAACAACACAATGCCAATACTTGGATGACACAATTTCCCATGAAGGAATCCAAAGAATGTAGTCACTAATGCACCACTGGCTTTGAAACCTCTGCTAACGGCTGAAAGTACCATTAAAATATGAATATACATTCCGTTTTTGTCTAAATTCACTAAAACAATAAAACGTTCATTAAGTTAATTCTTTATAATTATTTTAAGGTCATTAATGATTGGTTTTCAGACTGAATGTGAAAAAAAAGGGCCCCAAAAAAGTGCCTCTGACCCCTAAACAGAAACAGACACCACATAATTAGTTTCTATAGTGCGTTGATCTTTCATGTTCATAAATATCTTCTCACATGAACAAAAGATTCAAAACACCCATCAGCCTGCCGGCAGGCGTGCCTGACATTCTTCAAACCGCTGGACACGTTGTAGGCGGCGGTTCAGCACCCGGGTCCTCATTAACATGACAGTCGCAGCATGTCGCACTTGTTCACCCGTCAGTCAGAGGCTGAAATGGTGTTTTCTCTCTCTATGGAGACTTTTCCTTTGTGTCTCTGCTGTCAGCTCCAGCAGCTCAAACCACAAACGCTGATGCCTCAGCCCGCAGACAGTCGCACCAAACCTTTAGAGTTGGAGCCACAGCTGGGACCAGGAACACGACTACTGTGCTGATTTATAAATATATAGGTAAATGTTTTTCTCTATTAATGTACACAATAGCAAATACCAGAGCTCAGTTTTGGTCAGTCGCCCGTTTATACCATTAAAAGGTTGCTGGCAATGGTACTTTTGGGAAACAAGCATAGTTAAAAGAATCATATAGTATTTAAATGCATCGATCATATGTTTGTCTGTTCAAACAACCATCTACAGTTATGAACAGCAAGAGAATGCCCACCGATCATACAGATATGGTTCAGGGAGGAGACGGTTTCTGTCTCCTAGAGATGGAACAACGTAAGCAAATCAACTCCATAACAAATGAGAAAGTCTTGTTTAAGATGTTAGTTAGAACGTGAGTCAAAAGTGTCAAAATCCTAAGGGTTAGATTTAATATTGGCTAAGCGGCCGCTTAGGAATGAAGAAGCCATCACTGTGGTTTTAGTAAAGCAATATAAAAGGGTTTTCCATCAACCAGATTTACAGGAGAAACTAGGTTAGACCTGCAAGACGGAGAACACCATCCAAGCACTGACGTACTAGGGTGGAGACATCGTGGTACGTGGGTGTGTTTGCTGGATTCAGGACTGGTTCACCTCACAACATGATGATAGTGTCATCTTCTGTCAAAAACCAAGATTAAGATCCAGACTAATTCTTTACTTCTAACCCACTGTTGCTGTTAACTGCTGGTCATCCAGTTAAAGCATTATACTTGTATTCGGTTGCACAGGACAACACACTCGTATTATGGTTTAATGTATTGAGTCAGATCAATTAGATCATATTAAATATTTAGTCTCCTACTAATACTGTGCCATGCTTAGCGGTAATAAGTGAGGATAATGTTTTGCGCAAATTCAAATTAACATCTGAAAAAAAATTACAATGTCATGAAATAGTCCAATATTTATGTCACTCACTTGATTATATAAAAACTCACATTAAGTAGCGTCATTATAGTAAAATATCTATTCATCGTCATTTGGATGGTTCTGGCTTATGGATCATTCAAAAAGTTGCATTCAGTGTATCAGATAATATCGTAAAGAAGTTCAATATTACCCTAAGAAGGTAATAAACTTGAAATAAAGATTAGCAAAAAACTGGTGCTAAAGAAGATGGTTGTTTACAGAGCGCTGTATCACAGCACCATCAATGAAAGTTAGGTGGAAGAAAGAAAAGCAGTAGTTAACAGTGTGCTAGCAACAGGGATAACCGAGAACTGTCAATCAAATGGTGTCAGTTTTGGACTTATTTAGGACCCTTTAACCTAGCATTGCTCGTACTTTGTCAATGGTGACGCCGTAATAAGGATAGCTGCAGTGTTCTTGTTGCTGATATATGAAACTTTAGCATTTTATAAGATCGCTGCACATGTAGTAAATCACAACAGGGAGATCAAACAAGCTGCCACTCTCCCCCTCCGCCCCTCTCTCATTTTGCCGTTCATAAGTCGACAGCTAACTTCAACGCCTTCTTTGTCTCTCTCTCGACAGTTTTGAGTCCGCCAACTGTTTCCCAGTCACGCCAAACACTCGCCTCTTTCTCCCGGCTCCTCTCATCTGAATGCCGACACATCACCCTCTCTCGCTTGAGGAGGACTGTTGATTCCAGACAGATCGGGGAATCCAATTCCCCATTTTTAATGTGAAATCGACATCCGTTATGCTAGTTTTGTCCGGGCCTTTGCAGATTGGCCTGGAACTCATCTCAAACCCACAAGCAAGGCTGAGTTTAAGAAAAGTTTGTCGTTTTCTAGAAAAAAATATGACAGGGTCTGGGGTAAATCCTTCTTGTCCGACTGAGACGATAAATTTTAACTGACTGAAGGGCCGAGCATGTTCGAGCCAAGGCTGCCATGTCAGTGCCTTGACTTTAAGCGGCCTGAGCACTTTGCACAATCCTTTATGCAACAAGCGTAATATTGCCGCATTTTGTGCTTCATGCATGTCTGGATAATGAGCTCAAATTTCTCAGGAGTGGATTCACTGCAAGGCGAGTGTGTGCGTGGGTGTCCGTGCGTGCGCGAGGTGACCTGTTCAGTCAGTGTGACTCTGTGCTTGAGGTTAAACGCTGACAGGACCGTGTACGGGCTTGCAGTGATAGCGCCAGTGTGTGCTCCGACGGCGCTCTGCACAACCAGCTGGGTGCCCCGGCAGGGCTTTACACTTCACAAAATGTTCACCACAACTTCCCCCCCCTCAACAAAAAAAAGTCTCTATGTTTGTTTGTATTGGTTAGCAGTGTGGATTAAAAGGATCAGAAGATGCCACCTCGGTATTTCTTTCATGGACTTTGTGGTACTACAGGATCCGAATTCAGGCTCTGAATAAAAAAAAAAATATATAATAATAATAATAATTACTTCGTTTTGATATCTTACCATCTATAAAACATTACTTTAATCATACTAAAGATCTTTATTTTATTACAAACTTGTTTTCATTTTCACCTGACAATGGCACCAATGACAGAAACTGAATTTTGGCTTTTGTTTCTTACTTTTAAATATTGGTTATGATATACTTATTACGACTAATGTGTCGTATAATGATGCATGTTGATATGCGTTGATTTTGCACAAACATAAAAAAACAACAGCATTTTCATCTGCATGTAAAACGAGCCTGTGCTTTTGTTTTTGACTTTCATCATCTCAGGAGGCAATATATCTGACAAACAATATTTTGAAGACTTCTTTGATTTGTATGTTTTGTAAGTGCACAATTGAAATGTTTATAAACCGAATCAGTCCGACGTAATGTATAAAAAAAAAGACATTAAAATAAGAGACTAAAAACAAGAAGTCACTCCACCAGGGTGTTCCAAGCCTGAATAAAGCAGTGCGGTTATGGATCGGGATGTTTGAATACAAACAAGCGATCAAACAAAATAAATAACTTAAAAATAAAGAAAGGCAAGCAGATACATATATCTAAGCATATTAGGATTACATACATTCCTCATATTTAAGCACAGCTAGTAGCTACTTTCCCTACTGAGGGGAATCGTCTTGGTAGAAACTAGAACCAGGATTGACCGGCGGACAATCATGCACACCAGGTTAGCGGGCCGAAGCGGCTCTGTGTTTAAGATCCACTTTCTAAACACTACTGACATTTTAGCTAGATGTTCACACCCACATTACTTTTTGCCTTTTGGGTGTTAAAAACGCGGCAAAAACAAGAGAAAAGTGGCTGACTTCTTTTTGACCGCCCTCGTTGTATTGTCTTTTCTGTCTGTTCGTGCAGTCTTGTACTGAAACGCTGCTTTTCGCACAGGCCTCACTCGAAGAAATCAAAGAGGATTCTGTCGAAAACGAATGTGCCATGCTGTATGATTGAAGAGTTCAAATTCTTTCCAGCTTAATTAATTAGAGAGTAGTCAGTCGTACTTTTAGTTTTAAGTGAATGCCATTTAAGGTGGGTGAGGCAATCGGACAGCATAATATAGTGAAATAGTTTTGTCCTCATAGGGTCGACAGAAGGTCGATATTGCTATTTATACGATATTTAAAATAAATAGGAAAAATTTCAGTTGTCATAATTGGCTATAAAATAGGTATACTGTAGGTGTATAATGTGTGTCAAACATACAACTGTGCAGAGTTGCCTGCGATGTCTACACACAAGCCTTCTTTACCCTTGAGTTTAGCGGTATTCGCATGTTGAGACACAGGATCACATTTGGCTTCAGACAGCTTGATGCCGATTTTTGAATTTTGATTCTCGTATAATCTCCCCATAGCAAGGAACAGCAGATTCTCGTGGTAAAATAACCTCAGGTAAAAACCCAATAAGGTAACACACTCTCTTCTTCTGTGATCCGGTTTTAACCCGGTGGTCCAGCAGTAAATAGCTCTTCCGTAACATCTACAGCAGTCAGTCTTCCAAAAGCCCATAAACGTAGGTGTTCATTTCCAGCTTCCTCTATGTCTCCGTTAGACAGTCTTAAAAACAGGAACCATTAAGGCAGGAAAGGCTTTCAAATCGAAACCTTTTAGATGCGTTACATCGCACGTTGCAATGTTCCATCATTGAGACATCCCCCTTTCTTCACCGTGAGTCCAACAGGTGTGAAGTGGTGCAATTCGTGTTTAACACCAACCAGCAGTCCGCTATTTTCGTGTGACAGAGATGGTAAAGAGGAGGTGTGCAACAGCATTAACGACACATGATCCTAAAACCGTGTGCTGACTAACAGCAAAGCGAGGTCTCTTCCCAGAAGGCTTGATTTCTATCTGACAGAAAGGTGACGCAGCTCTCCTGAACATTTCCACACAGTTCAAACCGATGGAACGATGACCTCGTTATGTTTCTCACCGGTTGTTTTGAGCTTATATCTTACTTTACAATCTTTCTTCTGAACGAACAGCTGACAGTAACAAAACAGAACAATTTTTTTGTTTTTGTTTTTTTTCGCAAAAACTAGCCCTATAAACAATTACTTTTCAACAGACTCGGCAGAAGCATAACAACTTGGCCATCAGGTGAACGCGTTACCTAAATCAAATGGTTTGTATAGCGGAGAGTTATTTTTACTTGCACATTTTGAACTAGACTAACAATGGAAAGACGGATAAAGAAATTAGCAAAGTTTACATTGATTTCGCAAAACAGTTTTCTGGCATTTCCGAAAAAGGCTTTTAATGAAAGGGGAGATGGAAACACATTTGCTGAATAGTAAGAATTTTACTACCTCCGTTTGAAAAGTTTGCTTAAAAGTTCACGTGACAATAAGAATAAAAACAGCTAGTGAAAGTGTATCGTGAGATTGCCAAACTTTTATTGAAAATAATTCTGGATCCTGAGATTGGAAGTAAAATTCAGGACATTTTTTCAGGGGTCGTAGTCCTCTTGTGTGTGTCTCTACAGTTTCCTTAAGAAAAACATGTGAAGTGGTGAAAAACGATGGCAACAATGGAGCAATGCATGAAAAATGGGACAAATCTGAGGAAACACACAGCAAACCATGGAACATTTGAACTGATCAGAACTAATGTACATTGATTTTTTCAAGCAGGCGTAATTAGTTACTAAGTACCTTTTATCCCATGCTGGGAGCTCCCAGCACTATGCATGGCGTTTCTCATTCTCCCATTTAAAACATCCGTTTCTGCAGCACTGCTTAGTCTCTACATGCAGACACAAAACACACCAGAGCTGAATATCTTCTACTCTCTATTTCAGTCTATTAACATAGCGCAAAAACACACTGGGTCGTTTTTAAGTTGCATTACAGTCCGATTACACAAACTCAGAACTGATTTCAAGTTGCCCATGTTAGTATAAAGAGTGAATGTGACTTTTTTTTCTCCACTATCACCGCCTACAAGCTGATGTTGCTCTGTTTAATAAATGGAATGAAGTGGAGAGAAGGAAAAAAAAAAAAGACCTGGCGGCTTGGAAGTGGGTTAAGCCATTCTTAGATAAAACCGCAATTAAATTAGTAAATTCTCACGTCAGGTCTCGATGCCTTGGAGATATGCTTGCGCAGAAACTGGAAATCACACAACAGGAAAGAAGTCCTTACAAAACATCATGAAAAAGCAAAAATAAAATCGATCCACAGTCGACTTCTCTTTCTAGTTGCCGTCTACTACCTCTCTCGCTGGGAAATTACGCAAGACCTTTTTGTTCCCACAAAGTTTTGTGATGGGTTGTGCCCCCCCCCCCCCCGAGCAATGACCTAATATTTGATGAGCGTTGTTAGAGCATGCTCTAACACTTACGGAAGACGTCAAGAGGAAGACGAAGCCAAACAAGCGAGGATTCAAGGAGACAGATTTCCAGTCAGCTGGAAGAGACGCTGACTCTGGATTTTACACTTTGTTTTAACGACGCATTTACTCAACAGTTAAGGGGAGAGTCAAGGCTGCACCATGATGCTGATGGAGGTGTGCAATGTTAGGGTGCAAGAACCAGGATATATAAGAAGGTGCTGGGTTCAAAACCTGCCATATGGATGCATTTAGCATGTTCTCCAAGTGCATAACTTGGTTCTCTCAGTGTACTTCTTCAAACAGTCCAAAAGAATGAATGCTAGGATAACTAGCCTCTAAATTGCCCTCGGGTGAAAGTTTATTCCAGTGCAAGGTTGTACCTCGGTGTTGCCCTGCGATGGGTTGGCACCGGCAAACCTGCAGCGACAAGCAGTTACAGACAGTGGGTGGGATAGATGAATGTAAAAGGTTTCCCTATTTTGTGTTTAGCATCACATCCGTTATTTTAATTGTATTCACCTATTTGTGCTAGATTTACCCACAGAGGAACACATAAAGAATGATCTTATTTCCTTCTAATGTTAAATTATTAAATAATTTACTAATTAGATTACTTCTTAAAGTGAACAGATTTATTCTAGTGGCATCATAAAGGTACCGTACACATGCAGTGAAAATGAAAACAATGTATGGTTTCTTTTTCTGCGTCACAAAGAGTTGCTTCATCATGTTGGTGATAAATGATGGAATCCTTTTGAAGTCCACTGCAGGTTTCAGTCGTTTTTTCTCATGGTTTTTAGGAAGGAACAACGCAGACAGCGATAACTAAACCCACGAGGGCAACGGTGCCGCTGAGGAACACTTTCATCTCGCTCCATGATCTCAAACCAAAAAGCTTTTTATTTATTTTTCCAGGTAATTCTCATGTCTGGCACAGTTGCCGTGGCTTCCATTGTGTCGTCCCACATTTTTTATGCACTGCTTTAAAACAAAATAAAAAAAATTAAAATAAAAAACCTTCTTTCATCTTCTCCTGTTCCCCTCGTTCTTTCTCTAATGGACCTGAAGGCCTCATCAATAATGCAATCAAACATTCATGTGCTCCAAGGAACTCCAGCAACAATGGGCTGCCTCTTCAGCGTGCTTGTTAACGGCGCGGAGTTACAGCTTTTTCTTTCTAACCACCTTCAAGGATAAAAGACCGTCTTGTCATTTTGAAGGATGGTTGTAAAGAAACATCTTTGGATTATTTGGCGCAGAAAAGTTTCTGGATCCCCCCCCCCAAAAAAAGTCTCTATAATAATAAGATCACAAATACTGAGTTAGAGTTTATACACACTAACAAACATACACAAGCCTTTTCTCACTATCTGATGTTCTACTTTAGGTCGGTTAGTTTTAGCTAAGCTTTTAGCATAAAGATAAAGAAGGACGGATTCACAGAGTCTTTGTATTACTTTCTGTAAATTTACACGCGTATCATTGCATCGATGAAGGAGACAGGTTCCAGAGATAATTGAGGTTTGTTGCGAAATCTGACTTTAATCTAAAAGCAAAAATAAATGGCTATTTATAGTGTGAATAAAACAGTTAGAGTTTTTTTTTAGTTTGATTTTAAGAGAGCTACTTTGGTGTGATGAACCTTAAATCAAAGGTGGACTTGTAAACCGGCGTCTAAATAATCTGATCTGAAACCTTTTAGCATGTTTCTTTGTAGGTTTCATCTGTACACTAGTCCAATAGCAACGTGCATATCTCCAAGTCCAATAACGTGCATGTTTGCAGAGGGAAGATGCAGGATTTCATCTGAAAGTGAACAAACAACCAGGAAACTAACGCGGCCACAAATAACGCAAAAATCAGACGAATGAAAAACCGTGTTTGTGAACGAAGCCAAACTAATTTACCAGGCATCCAGGTACACCAATACCTGAAATGACTGTCATGAAGGTCATATGAATATCATATCTGTTCTTACAGTTTAAAATCATGTTGAGGAGACACATGAGAAACCCAGATAAGCCACCTTCCCTCTCTTGTTGCTATGCACCATTGGTGGCTAAGCTAGATTACAAAAAGGCATAAATACAGTTTTTCTTTAAGTCTGCTTCTATTCCGGTGACATAAAATGAAGATGCGCGTCCTCTGGTGAATGATACTCCAGCATCACCATCGCCAACCTCAGTAGGATCACCAGTCAGACGGCACACATATTGCCGCACAACCCACGAATCCCAAACACATGTGTGTCGATGCTGCAGACATTGCGCAAGCACGAATCAGCCCTACCACCTAATCTTACACCCATGACCTCTGAAGAAAGTGCGAGGACGACATCCTCCAGGAGGCTGTCTACTTTAACATCATTCATCTTTCTCCTAAGGGTGTTTCTTCCATTTGTACCACTTCCACGATGAAGAATATAAAATACAGTAAAAACTAAAATAAAAACACAGCAAAAAATCCAAAATCCAATAAAAATTCAACACTGTATGTTAAATTAGTAGGAAAGTGGTCACGACCGACCGGCAGATAACAAAAGCTCTGCTGTGTGCGCCTTTGTACAACTTTAAATGACTGCAGGATCTGATAAAGGGCTGGAGAATTACTGCGTCAAAACTCCTAGCGTGATTTTACCACGACTGTTTTCTGGAGTAAATAATAGTTGTAGCTTTAGCGTAGTAAGGACTTCCTTGAGGTTCTCGGAAACGTAGGAATTACAACGGAGAGGCATTTCCATCGCCAAAAAAATACTGATAGGACATAAATCAGAACAAGGTGGTCCGAAATGTGTTCAATTAATTACGTCTTCTCTTCCAAATTCAATACAATCTTTTATATTAAGATTCTAAATGTGAACGTGGGGAATGGGGGGTAGATATATGTATCATTTATCGTCCAAATAAATACCCCCCCCACCACGATATCCTTCTAAATAGTAAGCTTAGCATTCCTTCATTACATCTTTAAACAAACTAGATTTTTCACAGCATAACTGATGACCAGAAGATATTTATTTATTCATTATAATTTTCCATGTGTGTTTAGTTAGATTGAGAGTAATAAGTGGTGGGTTGTTTTCTGTTTCTGATTCTGACAAACCACACAACAACGTCAAGAGCAGAACCACCAGGCTGCAGCGTGGCGTTCTGCAGGAAGCCACTGCAAGGCCGCTCAGATCCTCCACCTTATATCGCTGCACCATTTTTATTACATGGTTATTACTTAGTTGCTTTATGTGTTTGGGTTGATCAACCTAAAGGTTTTTGGGTTTGTTTGTTGTTGTTTTTTTACACTATTATACTGACTGGTTTCCGTATGTGATGGGTGCAATAATATCACAACAGGCTGATTTCTCTGAATGAGATTCGTGCATGATTATGCAATCAAAAGCTACATCTTAAAACTGCATTAGTTGATTGTTGTTCTAGATTTTTATTTATGACACAAATATCCAAATTCAAACCAGTATTTTTGGTGCCGTTTTATCCCCGACCTGTCCGCAGTTTCTTCTCCATCCAATAAAAGCATAAGGTGCCTTCATAGGGCGGCAGGATTCATGCTAATACTATACTTACTTTCACATTAAGTGACATATTTGGCATATGTGGAGTATTATATTTAGAGTTTAAAAGGTTTACATTTTCAAAACAGTCATGTGCTGCATGGAGTCGATGGGTCACATATCATGCTGACTCATTCATTACATGTATTAACTTATGCATAATGTTCTGTGCTGACTTATATGTTCATTTAACATTTTCTTTGAAACTCATCCTTTTACTGTATAGCAGATAGATTGTTGGAGATGTTGTAAACTTCTACCAGGGCATCAAAGCTCTCTCAGCAGACACTTTTACCCAGATTAAACTGTACTGCCCCCCCCCCACCCCCCTAAATATTATCTGAAAATCTTTTTGAACCGTTTCTTGTTTCTCCAAATTTGTGGAGCTCTTCAACAAAACACACAAACAATGGCTGAACTCTGGGTTACAGATATACTTGCAGCATAGAAATGAAAGGTTCTTGTAACGATGGCAGAATTGAGTTTTTTTTCTAATCTTTGCACATTTCAGATTTCTATAGAGTTTCTGTATTGGCTGTTCTGACACTGAAGCATCAGTTGTAATGTTAAACCTCTGCCTCTCTGCCTGAACTGCCCTGAGCCAATCAGGAAGCTAGTTTACAGAATGAATTACTCCTTAGAGATGTGCTTCTTATGACCGAGTCAATCCTGCTGTAAGGATGTAAATGAATGAGTTTAGATTTGTGTGGCTGATCAGATGAGTTTGTGTGTGAGTCTAGGTGTGGGGGGGGGGGCGGATTGGGGGCCAGACTCACCCAGTCCTCGTAGTGTCTGCTGCTGTTCTGCAGGATGTCCTCGAACTGGATGATGCAGTTCGCCACGAAGTCGTCGCAGCCGATCGGGGCGTCGTGGAAGACGGACAGCTCTATGCGGCGGCCGTCGATCACCTCCGTGGTGAACTCGTCGTTCCACGCGGGGCTGTTGGTCTTCTGCTTGGTGCAGGTCTGACCCACGCGCGAGTCGTCCACGTTCAGGGCGATGTACGTGTCCAGGAGGAACGTCTGGCTCTTGGGAGCCACGGCGTGACGCAGAGACCAAGCCGTGGGCTTCAGGTCGAGCGCCTCGCGGATCCGGATCCTCAGCTGCCCGTTAAAGACCACCATGTCGGGAAAGCGAGAGACTAAGGAAATCAACCACAACACTGAATGAGCTGCTGTGTTGGAGCGGAGAAGGCTGGAAGCGTCCGGAGCAGAGAGCTTCCGTCTACAGGAGCCGGGAAGGAGAGTTAGCGCAAAACACCCGAGCGGAGCCACCAGATGTTGGCCGCTGTGTCATTGTTTTTTTTTATTACCTTCCAGGAGCGAAAGAGAAAAATAATAATCATTTAAAAAAACTCCCCTTTAGCTTTGTTGGAGCTCCGCGCGAGCAGCGCGTGTGGCGCGCGTGAGATGCTCCGGGGGTCTGACCGGCCGCGCGCCGGGACTCAACCGTGGGAGTTTACCGTGGCGCTGCCGGCAGACGAAGGGGCGGCGACCGCTGCAGGGGCGTGGTTATCGTGGGCGGGGCCTGTGGACGGGTAGTGTGATTGGTGTTGACGCAAGAGGGTCAGGCGTCCTCATTATCCTCCGCTGATGCAGAAATATCTGCATCTGCTGAGGAAGAACCAAATCCTTACAACATCCTGTGAAGAAGGATGAGTGCAGGAATATCTGAGGCATGGCTGGAGTTCCAGGGAGATGACTGAAAACAACACAGAAGCTTGAATATCGGTCCAGAGTTATAATAAAGAGACGTGATCATGGGCTCAGCAGTTAAATATGGCAAACTTATATCTCCAAATTTAGAGTGATAAACAGATAAACAACCTATAGGCGATCACAACATGCTCATTCTGATGAAGTGTCCCATGTTTAGATTTTTGAATTTCGTGTTCTTAACAAGTAAAAATGATGCAACTAAAAAATAATCCAAACACATTTTCAAGCTCTCTGAGCGCCTCTTACAACATTTGTTTGCCAGAAAAAGCACATTTACACATGCGACCTGCATCTGACCTTTGCATGGCAATGTGAACGGCGCAATTCCAAACTACTCACCCCCCCAAAAACAAAAAAAAGGATTTGTACCACTTCCACATGTTTGATTAATTTTGATACTTACCTGATAGTTGCCAAAGCGTCTGAAGTCTTAACAATCATGTCGCATTTTATCCAAAGATTTGATGCGATTTCAGCAGGAAAATCCGATTTGAGCATCCCATATGATACTGAGCTTGATTTTTTTTGTTTAAACGGACTTACCCAAGTCTAACGGAAACAATTTAGGGTCAGACTTGAAAACCGGGACCAACAGATCTTAATTTTAAAGAAATAAGACCAAATTAGGTGTATTAATACTATGGGATTTGTATGATTACATGTTTTGTTAGACAGCATGGAGGTACTGACCAGAATGCGTCTTTAAGAAGTATTTAATAATGTACAGTGATCTGCATTAGTACAGCCATATTTTATTAGCAGACATGGCCTCAAAACTAGCTGGGCTATAGGAGCCCACCTCCCTGTAAATCTGGCCCTGAAAAATGACATCTCTAAGATAATATATATTTTATTTTGCAACATTAAAATAACACCGTATAAAGCTGTGCAACATCATTGTTATTGTGTTCCTGCTTTCTTCTGAATTGTACATAGCTTGTTAAACAAATTATGCCATTTCTATACTGATTTTTTTATCAAAGATCTGTTTTAAGTTTTTTGACATTGAAATGATTTCATATAAACATAACTAGATGTTTGCAAAAACAATTTTATGACTAATGTTCACACTTGTGGTAATCAGAAAACTGGAAATCGAACAGTCGGTGCTCTCATTTGTGCATAAACCATCTGGAGGCAGGTGACCTTTGCTGTGTTGTATTCAACAGGTAGAGTCTAACGCAGAGGAAGCATGTACCCAATATATATGTTTTCATTGGATTTTCTACATTCCATGATATGAATGTTTTCCTAAACGAAAATGATTCTTTGTTCCATACATCAAGCTGGTTCTGCTGAAACAAATTCCCGAAGCGCGACATGTTGTTTCACATTTGAATGTGTCTCAGTGCCGTTGGTGCAGGAAGCCCTTTTCAGAAAGATCAACAAGAGTTCACACATTAAAACCACATGAGTTATCACGAACAGACAAACACATACGACATTAAAAAATAATCTAATATTTCTTTTTTCAATCAAATAAAACCAGTTCAATTTCAAATATTAAAATGCAGCTTATTATCTTTAATAAGCTGCATTATCTTTACTGATATGCTCATTTCTTAATTAATTACATGCAAACGGCAACTTTTACATAATAAGAAACTGTCGTGTTAGCGGTTTTATCCTGTATGGACGTTTCGAAATGCAGAACATAATGTTTTTAAGCAGTGCTGCCCTCTCTTTGTTGCTTGTTGATACTTCAGGCATGTTTGGGTGCATGTTTTCAGAAAATGTGTTGGTTTGGAATATTTGGGAATAAATGATTTCATTTATCAAGGGGAACGATTATCAACTGGAAATGAAACAGTGTTTAGACGGTTAGGTTATGTAGAAAGAAAGATACATCTCAAATATGCTGGATTGTGGGTCCTGAGGATCCGGAACAAACTCACTGAAACAAATTTTATGAGCCAG
>JAVLVB010000624.1:484576-518774 GCA_032876305.1 Orestias chungarensis | reverse complement strand
ATATATATATATATATATATATATATATATATATATATATATATATATATATATATATATATATATATATATATATATATATATATATATATATATATATATATATATATATATAAAGTAATTCCTTGTTGCACACATATGCAAGTCCAAACTCTCATGATTGGTCAGAAAAAAAACAACAACAACAACAACCATATAATGGGTAACATTTTTGTGCTCGTTCTTGAAATAATTATTGATGTACAAATACTGAATGTACCCCATTATCTTACCTACCTAAGTTACTCCAACAAAGAAGGGTAAAGATGATAATGCGAACATCAACTGCAACCAAAGGCTTTCTACCCTCAAGTTAAGGGTCACCTCCTCTTACTGAATGCAAGATTCTGACAGTCATAGCAGAATGAGGTGTAACATCATCTTTCGAATAAAAAAATAAAAAATTCTATCTGGAAGTAACAAAGCTCAAGCAGGTAACGATTGGGGTCATGGCAAGAAAGGTTTCCTACCTTAAATACTTGGGCCTATCAACAACAACAAAAATGGTGGAAGCATAATAAGAATGCATGATTGTTGTGACACAGTTTTGCACACAAGCAGAAAACACATAATAAGGAAGAACACAGTCATTCCTAAGGAAGTCAGATACAACAGGGGTACCAGATTTTCCAGAAAAAGGACATGTTATCTTCCTGGTAAACTACAAGGTATATATTAGCTTTATAGCATTACCTCGTGTTAAACACCAGAGGTCACCAAACAGCAATTAAGGTTCATAACCCATTCGTCCCACTTTCTTTCCCCTCATTTTTCTCAATTCTGTTTATCTCTGCACACACATTAGAGCATCTATTTGCTCAGGTGTTTTGTCAGAGTGCAAACATTACTGTTCTCTGCTCTAATTTGGCTTTCATAGAGTAAAACATCTGGAAACTTGAGACAGCATTACGATAGTAGAGCTTAGGTTGAGGCTAACACCTGAAAACCTAAAGGCCAGACCCAGACTTTGTGTCCGGCTTATCCTCATAATCCCTGTCCGCACACCCCAGCCGCCGTAAGCAGGTCGGCCTGTTTAATTATAAACAAACGGGCAAAAATCAATGCTGTTTTATTCGGCCCCTTTTTCATTTTTCTCACACCGGGTTCTTTGTGTAAGCCAATCAATAGTTGGCCCTTGAGGGGAGGTTAAAAAACGATCTATAATAGGATTCAACTCCAGCAACAGAAATAACAACAAGCCAGAGGAATTTCCCGCAGGCGAACAGTGAGATTCAATACCTGCCGTTGTCCGTCGGAGCTTTAAAGCAGACTGCACAAGGGTGGCGGCTCGTGTTTATGAGGTGTTTCTGGCATGAAATTATTCAAAACAAGGTGTCCCTTATATCTCGTTGCAGTTAAACCAGCAACAATGCACCAGTCTGTTAAGGACAGCAGAACTTCATCACTATATTAGCAGTTGTGACACCAGGAGTCACTTTATCTTTGTAGAAAATTGATGGTGCGATCCCGTTCCTGAGTCTTGTCATTTATCTTAGATCCTGGATCAGCATTTGCGTCACGAGACATTTGAAAAATGCTTTCCCTAATTTGGTGGCAAGGCAGATGGTCTTGGTAGGAGAACTGTAAATTATAGGGGGAAGAAAGACGCGTGTGTCAGCAGCAGAAGCCGCAGCAGCAGCAGCCGCAGCAACAGCAGCCGCAGCAGCAGCGGTGGTGGTGGCAGCAAGGGGCAATGTGAAGAAAAGGAGGCAGAGCTGTAGATCCCAGTAGAGAAATGAAAAATACACAGCCAGAAAAAAAACTTCCTGGAGAATTGGCTGCATGCCTAAACACCTGCTGTAGCATGATAATGCAGAATCACAACTAGCATCAAAAAGCTATTTCTGATTTGGTGAGGTAACTGCAGAGGAAGTATTGAGAAGTAAAATACAGTGCACACATCATATTTACAGAAAGTTGCTGGGATTTACTGGGATACGACAACAAAAATCAGTGCATGAACTACGATGATGATTATTGGGCTATTACTAAAATCATTAATGGTTGTTGCAATCATGAATAAAAACTATGTTCGGGTACCCCATGGTTCTATCATAGGGACCCTCACACTTTTATTCATTGTTTTTTTTTTATCACATAAAACCCTTTAAAGTTGCTTTGTTGCTAAAATGTGCTTGATTGAACTAGAATAAAACTCCCTTCTCATTCTGGTTGCTCAAATTCAGTGTCATTCTCAAAACTTCCGGTTCCCCAAAGCTTGCAGTAGGGATTAACATTGTTAACAACTCTCATTTTTGAACGATTGCTTTCACGTCATACAAGTGAACACATCCGGATCTTAGCGTGTATTTAGTGGATAACAGATCAATGGCTTAATCGATAACGTCTTTTTAATTGTTTGCTGTTTTTTTGCCGCTGGAGTGATGTGGATTGATGGACCTACTTGACCTCATTCTCACCTTGTGATAAAGCATCTTCACTCACGACTTTAGCAGCCAACAGCGGACACATCGTACTATATTTTTCTCAAACTACACCCTGCACTAGAGTAATATCCTGGAATATGTATCTCAGGGTGCAGATTATCGTCTCTACGGCTTGCAGGCTGTTTTATGTGATTCCTCGGGGGAGCACAGATGCAAATATTGGCTTTGTTTTCCAAAAAACCCTGCGCTTGGCTCCAAAGACTGGTTATGTCCTTAAAGCCTTATGTCTTGCTTGGTTTGTCTGGTTTTAATTCTTCTGCTATATGTGTTTATCAATCAACTCAAACACACTGAAACTTTGTGCCAGAAATGTTTTTATTGCACATAAAAGCCATGATTTGTGACTGAAACTCATTGGCCCTGAACTGTTGAAAGATCAAAATATCAATAAAGCAGACTCTATTATGATGATTTGGTTTAATATAGATGCCATGTTGCCTTTATACTTGAAGCAGGGGAGTTGTTCCGTTAGAATATAAACCTTATTTTGTTTTTTATTAGCTTTGACTAACATAGATCTCTTAGCTTGAAAAGAAAATCCAATATGAACCACATGTGAATTCCATAGGAATATATGTGAAAACCCACATGTATTCGGTTGTTCTTCACGTAACTCACATGGGGTACATGGTTTTCATATGGGAATTTTCCCATGTGAAATTCTGTTCTTTCCTTATTTTTTTCATCCACACACTTAATGAAAGATTTATCATTTCCCTTTGCTCAGTATACAAGCGAGCAACAGAAATTAGCAAAGTAACAGCTAACACCAACCCTCTCTGTGACCCCAGTCTTTCACTCTCTCATACCAATTTCAATTATCCAATAAAAACAGTAAATATATGGCTGTAAACATAAAAACTTTTAAGGCATAAGGTTAAGCAGCTTGTTTACTAGGTGAAATGAAGAACATATTCAATGTACTGAGTCATGGAATTCTCCGCTGATAAAACCTTCTTGTTGATCGCCATGTTTTGAATTGATATTTTCTAACTGTGAAAATGACATTGCTTCCAACAACCAAGTTGCCAGAGAAGGTGTTTCCCTGCTTTTCCACAGTAACCGTACTTTTTGCAATGCAATAATGGACATAAACGACAGGGCATGTCTTTGTTTGACAGACAATTTCAGCATTACCCTGGGTTCACCAAATATAGCAATAGGATATTCATTTAACGTTAGTTCTGTATGTCTCTGTGTTGCCCTGCGATGGACTGGCGACCTGTCCAGGGTGTACCCCTGCCTCTCGCTCGTTGAAAGCTGGATATAGGCACCAGCAGACCCACCTGACCCCAATAGGGGCAAGGGTGTACAGAAAATAGATGGATGGATGGATATTCATTTTACAGCGCAATATCTAAAATCCTTAAGCCTTCCAGATGCGCAGATCATTTGCATAAGGTTTCATGTGGTGTGAGGATCTATACACATGTTTCTGGTATTTGGGTGTATTTTTGAAGGTTCACTTATACAACTAGGTGCCTTAGAGGCTTAAAGTAATGACAAAAGTGTGCAACTGACATTAAAGGAGTTGGGGTAGAAGTAGGGAGGACATTAAAATAGATACAGAAAATGTAGAACCGTACTCATCTTAATGCATCATGTTCTCCCAGCCAGTGTACAACCTAGTTTACCTCCTTTTTGTAGAAGTCCTCAATAACCTTGTCTAGAGGTATAGTTTCAATATTAGTTATTAACAATTAAATCATGTAATAATGGTAATCCAGGGGTGCGCTGTGATGTAGGGAGGTAATATTATGGAGGGTGAGTTGTGAAAAACGACACACAGTAAAAATGCCAGTGTTGAATTAACACCCACAGTGTTAAAAGGTTGACACCCATTTATTGTTAAATTAATACCAGATATTTTTAATATTCAACAATACATAGTGTCACCTTAACATTACACCGGTGTGAGTGTTAAAATATAATGTTAAAAGTAACACCAGTGCAGTCTTAATCACAAAACATAATGTCGTTTTAAAAAGGTAAATAATTGACCCCACAAGGTGTCAATATCAACCAAATTCAGTGGTAAAAAAATATTCAAAACAATACACAGAAATTGAAAGTTCAACTTTTATTAAACCCGTTTCAGTATTAGAGACCTTCAATGCACAGCTCATACAAAACAGTAGCGGGGCACAAATATGTTCTTTCATCATCATCAGCTGAAAACTGCCTGTCATAAGGCTGATAATATATCAAATTAGAGACACAAATAATAGCAAACACATCATCCACAATCTATATTCTGAAAGCATTCAGATGATCATCAAAACACTCTGTAATGACTTTAGCAGTCACAAAGAGTAGGAATATGAACATCATTAACAACCTCTTCCATTGAACAAGTTAAAGTCTGCACGATATTTTCAGAAACTCCAGCTGCTTGACGTTGGGCAACAACAGAGCTTCACATGTCCATTAACTGCCTCATTTTAGGAAGACTTTGTTGCCTAACAGAAGTACTACTAAATGTGTCATCAGCACAAACAACATCGGTCTCAGCACTATCTGTTCCAACATTATCCATCTAAACAGAATCTATGGCAATAGTGTCTCCATGTGCTTACATCAAGCGCTTTTTGAACCAAGAATCCGTGTAAAAAACAGGTGAACAGCTATTTTCCCCACATTTCAAACGCAATTTGTGCCCTGGATACAAAGCATGAATACATTTCAAATGCTGAAAAAGAGTTGAAGAGTTTCTGTGCTGAACCTCACAAATGTAACATGTTGGCATATTTAAGTGTTGTTAATTCTCTGATTTCCTTGACTCTGGGGCTCTCCTTTGTTGTTGCCGCATCAATCCCAAAAACTGTTGTTTGGATGAATGTGTAGAAGTTGAGGGGTGTTGCATCGTAGGAAACAGCAAACACAAAGCACGCCTTGAAAAGTTCATCGAAAGCAGCCACTGCAGTGTGTGATCCTTCTTATCCAGGATGATGTAGAACTTCTGAATACTGCTCTTCTTCTCTCCAACCCAGAGGAGGAAGGGCTGTGCAGATCCAACTTTGCCAAGGAATGTCGCCATGCTTGTCCCCACCAAAGATTAAATGACAGCACATTAGAAATAACGGTTTTAGTCCCTCACTTGCAAAAAATTCAGAACATTTTCCACCTTCCTTTAGCTGTGAACATGCCACAAAAGGGGATGTGACTTGCAAGGGAACTCCTGTGAGCTTAAGTGAAAAGATCAGTTCTAATGGGCTCATAAAATTCTTTGTGCCATTATTTTCCCATAACCAATTTTTTGTTCCATTTTGTCATAAAATTAACCCTGATCTCTCCCATCCCCTCCAAAAATAATTATAAATAACAAACAAACATTGCAAATAATGCCAAATAATGACTTTACATTTTACAGTCTTGTAAAAATGAGATCAATTTACGGTAAGTGAAGCACAATAATTCATGTCAAAAACATACCTTCATGAACTTCACAACACGATCAGCTGCCTCAGTTGCACTAATTTTTACATGTTTCTTCCCTTTGGCGGTTGGAGGCAAGAGATGAACCAGCAGGAGAATGGCTGCCAAGTCGCTATCCTATTCTGATAAAATCCTAACAAGCCACGTTTAGAATGCATACATAGAAAAGACTGTTGGACATATTTATCTATCAATACATACCACAATCACTTGATTCCTCCTGAGCAGACAGAAGGTCATCCAGGTGAACGCTCTGTCGAAGGCTTTTGCTGACAGTGATGACCTTCGGTTTGTGGAACGTTGGCCATCTTGCAATGAACTTCCCCGAGATGTCTTCTCCAAAGAGCATGATGAAGTCCTGCTCAATCTAACAGAAGAAAAAATACCATCAAAAAACCCAATTCAAAAGTTCAGTTAATCAAATCTGAGAGTTTCTCACCAAGCCTGGTGTATCCAAGAATCTTGGGAAGTGATCCAAGATGAGTGAAGACTGGTCCAGATCATGTAGCATATTCTGTCTATGCTTAAATGTTGCCTTCATTTTCCCCTTAACAACGTCCTGGTCTGATGCATGCTTCATTATGGACATTGCTTCTTTGCATCCATCACCAAACAGCCGTTCAGATGTTGAGGTCTCCCTCTGAGTTCTCGGGCCACCTTGATGAGCAGACAGGGAGCTCCTCTTAAACTCACTTGCAGTGTTACGCTGAACTGTTTTCAATCGATAGGCCAGTTAGCCCTGTCCCCTTTGAGGTTTGTAGAAATGCTCCTATCCTAGAACAGATACCACAAAATGTCAATTACATTGTATTCAAAAGGACAGCTACATGGTTAATCCACAAAAAAGAAAGAAATCCAACCATATTATGACCCAAGAAGAGAATCTTCAGGTACTCAAATAGCCAGTTGGTGAGCAATTATCTTTCAAACTGGGAAAGAGGGTGAAAATTCCCAGGGGATAGGTGATGCGGACATTGACAGGAGGGACTCTCCTAAAAAACAATTCAATAAGAATATTCCTGTTTCTCATAGGGGTTAAACAAACTCACACCAATTAAGCAAAGGTTATGAATAGAAAAACCCATTCTCACCGATTACAAATTATTTGAATAATCAATATTTTATTAATTATGTTTTTTCAGATAATTCGAACATTTCTATGGATTTCATACAGATGTTTAACTTTTAAAAGTACTACCAGTCAAAAATATTAAGGTTTAATTCTGTTCCCCAATCAGCAGGCTGAGGCTTATTGGTACATACCCATGACTTTCGATAATATCTGCCTTCTTGTTGGATCAGAGAGACTTTTGGTCTTGTTGTATTCTTTTAATACCCCCCCGCCCACCCCTGTTTTTTGGTGTAGAGCCACATAGACACCCAGCAACAGATTTCACATATCATCCGAGTATGAATTTTAAAATGGATCATCATTCTATTTCCCACCTTGACACAACTCACATCTTTTGCCATCCTGCTGTCAGGTGGTCCTTCAGCCATTCGTCGTCTCTGTGCTTTGGTGTTCTCTGTGATCACTGTTGAAGATGAGCTCGCTGAGCTTGGAGGTTGAACTGATGAGGCTGACCCATCTTCAGAACTGAAGGAAGCGTCTGTTACCTCACTCTCGTCAACGACGCCCACTGTATAAAGTTTAGAAGACTCATTAGTAAATAACTTAAAATTAACTTCTGATTTACATATTTTTAAAATTCATTAGAAGGAACACTTGTTTTAATGCTTTTAAATCTTACCAAAGTGCTTAGTGACTACTTTGAAATATACTGTAGAAGACCTCAGGAGTTCATCAAAAATATCAGCATCCACATCAACTCCAGAAGAGTCCTTCAGGTCACTTGGCAAATTGAATTTAGCACAAACTGGAAGGAAACAAATGTACTCATCTTAACATGCTCAATTATAGCATATGGTTAGAACTGGTAAGAGTCAATTACATTCATAATTTGAAAATGTTTAGAAAAACATTTTCAGACAATGAACTGGTGGTTGAAATAGTACATTTTATCTTTAATGTTCCCCATATTGTTTGACAAAAATTATGACATGATTATTACTTGAACAAGGACAGGGGTTGATTAATAAGCATTCGGGGCATAATTTCAGATAAACTACCTTAAGCTCACTTAATTTAATGGGAGCTACCATAACATAATTAGTACTCAACTTATCCTCGAGCATGAATTTCAAGTAATCATGGCAGTCATCCGTCAATGGAACCCAAACCCATTTCTGGACGTTCTGATACTCCACTTGAACCAGCATTTCTGCATAACAAAAAAGGGAGACGGTCCAAGCTTTGCCACCTAAGAGATATTTTAAACCAACCCTTTATCACTTCCACTATCTCTTTGAACAGCTCTGTCAACTATATAAACTTCTTCCAAGCTAGAGTGTTGAGCTTGCTAGCTAGTCAGAATCTGCTACCATATCGGCTAGCCGTAACTTGGCATTTTATACTCTTGCTTTGCTACTGGTAAAGTCTACGGAGCCCTCTAGTGGACATGGCGATTGATTTTTTTTGCGTTCCCTCTCAAAAATGTAGCCTTCCCTAGCAAAACTTTATTGCAAAGTTGACGAACCAGACAACAACCACAACGAATCCATAAATTATATAAAGAGTTGAACACATTCGACATTTATGTTGGATTAAAAACGTTTTTATTTTATTTTGAGTGTAACCTTACAGAAAATGATCTCCTTCCTTGACGTAACGAACAACTTCGCCACGGAATCCCACAAAAACAAAAAACTTCCTCACATCCTCTCGGAGGCTAGCCGTTTGCAAAGTTCACTTTTTAGATACACACATCGCCAATATTTCAAATAATACAGATATACAAGTATTACCCATGGTTTAAAATGACAACCATAACTCACCAAATATGACAGGACTCAAATTTACCGTTTGCCAAGATTTGGCAAAACGGCGGGACCTTCAATTTGGTGGATTTTCCATGCTAAATGGGTTAAATACCCTGCACTCTTTGATGTCTCAAGCTAAAAAGCACATTTCCAATGAAACGGTGGTCGTGCATGAATATTTAGCTCACCTATGGGAAAGAATTGTGTCTTTCGTGTGCGAAATGAAGCCGTACGGATCGAGTGACTGATGGCGTGACGACAGAAAGTAGAACGCACTCTGCATCCGTTACGCGAAGGCGGGGCTTCAGCAACACCAACCAATTAACACTGGGATTCGAAAACGCAAATATTACGGACTTTACACTGGCAGTGTTATTTTAAAGCTGTGTGGTGTGAAGACAACACTCACACTCTTTAACACCTGACATTCCAACAATGGCATTTTTACTGTGCAGGAACAGTTGATTCAAGGTTGACGACTTGAGAAGTCAGAAAATTATGGTGCACAGTTTTCTATGGGTGTCCAGAAGTACACTTCCTGGAGATGAGCCATCAGTCCTGCAGCAGTTCTCTTTGGCACCCTCTGGTGGATACCTGGCCTGACTTTGACACCCCGTTAGGTTCCTCACAGCATCAGATGGATATAGCAGATCTTGAATCGTTGGTACGTATGCCGACAGTGTGTAAAGTAGCCAGAACCAAGACACATGTTCTTAAACGCAAGAATAAATGATGCCAAGATCACAGTCATCTAAAAACACAAGAGAACATTGGATAATATTTTCATTTTTGAAGAAGTTGAAGTAGGGAGATAGGACCAGTACAGAGAGACGTGGTTTGTTTTTCATGTTTTTGTATTTATAGACTGTTGTTTGGGAATAGAGAAGCAAGCCTCAAGGAAACAACTGTAAAAAGCGACGTTTAGTAAACAATTCCTTTGAATAAAATATCAAATCCTTCTTCCTACCTGTTTATCTTGTTCCCACAAAAACATTTGTGCATTTCTTTTCTTCCAGAATTGATATTTAAGTTCCATTTAGGATTTTCATACGCTCATCATTCCCAAGATAGTTTCTTTGTTTGTTATTGCAGTCATTCAATTATTTGTTTATTTGTAAGTAAAACAACTGTTTTAAATGTGTTATTATTATTATTATTGTTTTTAACTGTGAACAAACCTCCTTAAAACACATTTAGGTGACCTTTAACCTACAGGTGTCATTGACTGCCTGGCTGAAACCTTCTGGATCTGCCTCAGGTGGAAACAGGTCCAGGATGACGTCACACGCGTAGTCTCCGCCTCTTTTTAAAGGGACCTGTCCCTTTAAGCGCGAGCGGCGGCCCTCGTGCTCGTGCCCGTGAGTCTTTGTGCGGATCCTCCCAATCAGCAGCCAGCTGTGGAGTTCCCCAGGCGGGCGGAGACAGGCTGCGCCGCCCCGGCCGCTGCTGCGGGAACCTTCGCACTGCAGATCGGAGCCGGTCTCTGTCCCCAGATGACGGAGCGAACCTGGACGTTCTGGTTCTGACATGTTGGCGTGTTCACTTTCTGGCATCGCATCCTTCCCCTCAGCTGAAGTTATGTGGAAGACATAAAAAAAAAGAAAAAAAGAGAGAGAAATAAATAAATAACAGCAAGGTATTTTATTGCATGTTTCTACTTCCAGCTGGAGATGCATCCGTATTTGTGTTTTTCATCAAACTTTCCTCTCCTGCTCTGCTGCCCTCTCATCAGTCCGCTCAGGGATGCTGTGACAGTCTCCTAATCGATCCATCTTCCTCACAGAGGTTCCAGGTAGGAGAACTCGACCTCGAACCCGACCTGCGGATCAGAACCTCCGGGAGCGGCTGCGCGTCCGGAGCGTCACCATGGAGACCGGCCGGCGCTGGTCTCCATCACCCGGGAGGCGGAGAGCGTCGCTGGGGGTTGTGGTGCTGCTGCACCTGCTGCTCCACGCCGGGGCGACGTCGCCGCTCACACCTTGCGAGAGGAGCTGCTTTTCCGGGAGGTGTGTCAACGGGAGCTGCGTGTGTGAGCACGGCTGGGTCGGGGATCAGTGTCAGCACTGCCAGGGCAGGTTCAGGTGAGCTCCTCGCTGATTTTATTTGTCACACTTCCAAACCTCTTTAGGAGTAATCAGACACCACATACCTACCCGTGCGCGGATGTATGAGGGCTAATTAGTGCCACAGCAACAACAAGGATCAAGAAAGGTGATGCGCAGCCATCGGCCTTGATGGATCATTACTGCTTAGCTGCAAGTGTGTAATCCATCATCGCTGCGTAAAGGGATGATGGTCTGTGCCTTAAGCTTAGATATGGCACCATTTCTTTTGACAACACAGACTGCCAGATTGCTGACAGAATGACAGGGTTTAAAAAAAAAAAAAGTGAAGTTGTACTTTCACAATTGTGGCAATCACAAGCTGTGTGTTTTTTCCCTTTTTTCCCACCCGGTCTTTTTCTTAATTCCACCTCCAAAACCCAGGATCTAGACTACAAACATGTGATTTTGAAGTCACTTTTGTCATCAGTATCAGTGCTGCATGTTCCTACTGTGCTGAGGTGCGAAGTGTTGGACATCTCAGGATAGAAACAATGGAAGAAGGCAAGGAAGGGAGAAACAGAGAGAGGAGACGACAAAACAGCATCGAGGGGAATGAAGGAAGGTTCAAGGAAAAAGGTGTGGATTAATTGTTGGAACGACAAATTATCAATAGATGGACAGACAGATGGACTGATGGATGGAAGAGGGGTGGATGGGTTTATGGAGGGATGAATGGATGGTGGAGTGGATGGAGAATAGAAAAGAGGAACACACGAATAAATGGGTAGATACATTCTGGATGGATAAAACAGAGGGATGGAAAGAAGAGAAGGTGCATGGATGGATGATAGGTTGACAGGAAACTGGTGGAGTGAAAGCCCCACAAGAACTGTTTCATAATGTTACTGATTTGGGGGCAAATCTGAGAGTTTGCAAAGCGTCTATACGGTCAGAACGGTCATCGTAAAACGACTCCGTACGCCATCGGCGTGAGACGTGCGTCATCATTGTGCGCCAGCAGAAGCTATTCGTGGTAAAACTGGATGTGAATGTTGGCTGTCTCTCTTTCTCAGCTTCCTTCATCTTTAAACTGAACCAGCGACGGCGGCGTCGCTTGTTTCGACCGTAAACAGCTGCGCCGCTGCGTTACGTGTTAGTTGTCACTCTGTCCCCTCAGAATATCGAAATAAAACGGACCATTCCAGATGTGTTTTTTAAAAACAACATTGCGCTTCGAATAAAAAAAAAGAACTACAAGAAAAAAAAACGTTTGGCGAAGAGAAAACATACAAAATAGTGCTGAAATTGATAGGCCGTCCAGCTGATTTGATCTGAGATCCTTTTAAAATTGTAGCCAAAAACAGAAAGCTGCCTGGGAAATGTCGTTATTTCTTTTGTCTGTTTCTTCTTTTTTTATGTTGATGTTGGGAAAACATCCGCAGTTAGTAGAGAAAACCAAGATGGCACTGTTGTTTTGGCATGTCACAGAAACGAGCATGGACTTTAACCTGAAACCCTTGAACCCAGTTTTTTGTTCCGTTGAAGCAAAGAAGCAACATTCTGTGGATTAAAAAATAACATGATTGATGTTTTTCGCGTGACAAATGGGATGCAGACGGTTTATCACACGATCTCTGTAAACGGCTCATTCAAGCCGCAGTGCACTGCGAAGCACGGAGGCTTAGGCATCATGCTGTGGGATGAATCTAGAACTAGGGTTTCGTGTTTTTATCGCACACTGGAGATCTTTCCTTACAGTTTTATTAGGAACAGCAAGTGAAGCCCACCTGATGGCTTCGTGTGTGTGCTACTAAAATCTCTTCTGTGAAATTTTGAGCCTTTTTTCCTAAATGTTCTAAACACACTTACAATTTTAACAAGACTTTATGTGTTTTTTAAAACAACAATAATAATAATAATAATAATAAAAAAATCCCTCATCTGTCTCTTACCGTATCTCGCAAACACAACACAATCTGTTCCGTTTTTCTTGTGGTCAGAAAACCGGAGGAGGACATTTTCTTTATTTTTTCTTTGCGCTTTCTCTCCGACCGAAAGAGCGGCTCAGACAATTAAATCATGTCCCCACTCTTTCTGTGTCTGTGGCCTCACTCACCCCCGCTCACATCCTCCAGGGAAGAAGAGGTTACCTTGTCACCTCACTTACAGCCTGCTCTGCACAAGCACGCAGGAAGACATGGCAGCACTTCACTCTGAGCTTTTGTCTCCGGAGGATTGCATCGATTTTTCGTCCCTTTTTTTTTTTTTTTTTTTGCCTGTGTCTTCAATCTGTGTGATTGTTTCGGGAGAGGCGGACAACAG
Organism: Orestias chungarensis; assembly: GCA_032876305.1. Taxonomy (NCBI): domain Eukaryota; kingdom Metazoa; phylum Chordata; class Actinopteri; order Cyprinodontiformes; family Cyprinodontidae; genus Orestias; species Orestias chungarensis. The sequence goes on along the minus strand of JAVLVB010000624.1, from coordinate 505,606 downwards.
ATAACAGCTGTAGGCTTGTGCAACAGTCGATGCAACAGCGATGCTTTTGTTCTGGTGGCCGCAGGCCGTCCCTTTAGCGTCTGTTAATTCTTGGCGCTTCTTAACAACCCCAGAGTTCTCTGAAAGTGTAGCAGCCGTGCTGTTAAAACAGCTCTCGGGGGAATAAAGTCTTTGTTTTCACACTTTTTCATTGTTGGAACAAGAAGAGTTTGACAAGTATTATTCGTACTATTGACAAGTGCTGCTGCTGAAAACATTACGTCATGGTAACAACGAATAGACAAACCAAAAATTGACATTTTTATGACTATTTTTGAAGAATTTTCACTTAGTTTTAAGGGACTGGTTTCATCGTTGCCTTGCAGCATGAACGTCTTGGGTTTTGAGGCCGCCAAACTCCTTCGGTATTGCTTTAAACAAATACCTGGCCCCTCTAATAGTTAGTCGCTCCTCAACTCAGAGTTCTGCACTTTGGTTCCACACATTGTTGGTCGAGGTCCTGTCAGTATTACTGAATTACAAATATTTACAGTTAGATATATATATAAAGTAATGCAGATCAATTATTGATAAACTAGCTTTGAGATTAAACAATAAAGTATTTTAGCTTAGGGTTTCCTCTGTTTAAAAAAAAAAGTGGTTTCTTTAAAAAAAAAAAAAGAAAAAAAATCCAGAGATTTTGTATGAAGTAAATATTCTTGCCATCCTTTTTTTTTAAGAATAGTAATTTGTTCAATGCTTCAAACCAAATCCAACAGTGTTCCCGGCACAGTTCACTTTTTTTGTATAAAGCAAGTAAAACAAGCGCTGGATGCAGATTTCTCTTTTGACCTCCCACAGACAAAAATCATATACAGACTCATCGCACTGGAAGCTGGAGTCAGAGTGTGTGTTTCAATGCTGGTGAGGGTTTTGGACATTCGTTATGTTTTCTCGGGGTCGATTCAATATGTGCTTCTGAGCTCATCTGCTGTCTCGTACCCATGACCAAAAACCAGTGTGCAGCACATTTGGCCATATTTAGTTGCCCATTAAGGTCAGCTTGAAGTGATTCTAATGGGCAGGTTTACAGTGAAGTGATGATAATACGCCCTTTCAAAGGCTGGCGCCACTTAAGAGATAAAACACAGGAACTGAATCATGACTTCTTTTTTTAAATGTAAGCCTGTATTGGTTCATCATCCATTTCCTCTTTTTAGACAATTTGGAAACAAAATTGACCCAAAGCAGCACTGAAGTCCCGGTCCAACAGCAGGTTATCCTTGAGTTTTTTGTTTTTTTAAAAACAGAAGTACAGAAAACCTGCAGTCTCTGTTGTTTTTTTACTTTTTTTAAAGGACTCTGAAGCACCCTACTAAAATCAGCTGTTTTCTCTGGCTGGAGCTGAATAGACTTTAATATCAGACCTGTGCCTTGAAAGCTCCAAAGCTTTAGAGGTGTTTTTATTGCACCTGGGAGGACCATGACAGGGAAAAACATGCTGCCCTGCCTTACATCCACACGCACAGATCCAATAAAGAGAAGTGAGGCGTATTGTGTTTGTGTATTGATTTAAGGTATTAGTGCTTTGTGTGCTTTTATTGGTCTCAGCCTTTGTTTTCCAGGGACGTTTTCCTGTCTGTTCTGTGTTTTTGCTCTTTTCATTTTTTATGCTTGCTTTCTTATCTCAGATTAGAAAAGATCTTGCCTGTGATAAGTTTCCTTTCATACAACAGTAGCACATCATCGTTCTAAATGGATCTTTTGTATAAATGCACCTACAGTCTTTTTTTTGTTAATTTACTCAGATTTTTGCCCTTCATGTATCAAAATTTATATTTCTACATATCAACAATAAAATATAATGTGATCATGGTGCTTGTAGTAGTAAACGTACACAATGTTTATCAATAACACAGTGGTTCAGAACAATGTTAATTCTATTGCATTTAAAGAAACACTAAGTAACTTTTCAATCTTCATAAAATATTTTCAGAACTTTTATGATTATACGTCGACTTGTTGAATGACACCTCTGTCTTGGCCAGAGGGGGTCCGTATCACTTTCACTAGCCCTAAGAAACTTTGAGGAGGGTGGCAGGAACCCTGACACACAAAGCATCTACAAATGTGCTGACTCCTTCACGGCATTCGTCACTTCCCGCGTATGATACATGAATTTTCTTCACCACAATTCGATTCGTGACCTCATCGCTATTTGTCCTTCACACAGCCACGGGAAATAGAAATGTTCTTCAATCCAACTGCAGGCGACCGGGAGATCAGCATTTTACGATCTACGCCGGTCCTCATGGGAAATGCAGTCTTTCTTCAGGCAAAACACTTTGACCTTTGTGTTCAGTGGCGCCAAAATCAACCAAAACAGAAACTGTTTTGTGTTGCTTTAAATTTTTATAGTTCTGTGTAATAATTTCTAAATAGTCTCACCTATTCCTTAGGGGACCTCTAATGCAGGGTATAACTTGTGTCCGACATTAAAGAACCGATGAGGTTATTTTGCAGGACAGAATGCTAAAATTATGATGCTTTAGACTAAAATAGTGCAAAAATAACCTCTATTCTAATGTTATATAATATTTTAGACTAATCTGTCCTCAAAACTTTATTTAAGACGTAGTGTTGTTATTTTTAAGAACTTTGACTATATCTTTGCATTATCATATCCCCATTGTTGTGGCTGCTTTTAAATACTTTCGAGATCTCCCTTATCCGACTCATAAGTGGCTACAATTGTTTTAGAGCTCATCATGCTGTTCGCACACATTAAACAAGAACTGCGTTTGTGGTTTCAACAGGAAAACGCTGTTTAAAATCCAGATTGATGCTCATAATGTTCTTATAATGTCCCCCTGATGTGACACATATTTCATTTTGTAGTTTTTAGTGCATATAAGGGTGGATTGTCTCCATTTTAACTAATCACCAGCATTTTTCTTAACGGTTTATATTCGTTACTTAAACTATTCAGTGCTGTTAAACTGACGTTAACTGGTGCAAGCCTATTCCTAAATATGCTAACAAAATTGCAAAGGCTGTTTTTGTGTATTCAAATAATTAAGTTGCTGTATTTTCTGTTAAATTCTCTTACTATATCCAGTAGTACTTCAGGTTGCTTCAACAATTCAATTTTTGTGTCACGTTTAATGGAAAATGTTAATATTTTCAGTTACAGCTGTATTTTTTAATACCAGTAGGCCTACGTATTTTCTGCTTTATTTTAGGGCCATAGTTTAAGCCTCTTTATTATTTATCGGTGCTCTGCGTACACCAAAGATCAGTTAGCGTAGTTTTTCATCAAAAAAAGAATTAAAAGGAAATGAAATGAGTGAAATCTGAATCTACAGAGATGAGCATATTGAAGCCTGAAAAAGTTCATAAAACTTTAAAAATGAAAACTGGATTTGAAAGAACCTAGTAAGAAATGAAGACACTGATGCTGTTTTATTTCTGGCAGCCGCCGGAGTTCGCCCGAGGCAGACAGAGACGGGTGGTGAAAGTCGATTAACTGTTTGTTAATAATTACTTCTCCTCCTCTGCTGTTTTAACCTTTGCCACATTCTGTTCCGCTCCTTCTTCAAAAATAATAGAACTCAAGACATTTTTTTATTGATCTTGGAACATCTAGGCACTAGATTTTCAATCATTTTTGTTGGGAGGAAAGTGGACCTGCACTCTTTCAAGATAAATATATTGGCTGTGCGGTTGTAAAGCAGCTTCTATAAATCCTAAACAGTAGATTAAGGTCTGATTTTCTCCTTGATGCTTTGTTCAGCTTGAATCATTGCCATGCTAGGAGGCTTTTTGCAAAACACACACCTATAAAAAACACACACCTATTAAAATTGTAAAAAAAAATGTTTGTTTTAAATCAATGTCTGAAGACTGTGGCAGGAATCCATATTCACAATATTAATTTGAAACTCAGTACAGCCTTTTGAAGGGTTAAACTGTTCTCCTGTACTAGAGTACAGGAGTACAGGAGAACATGGGGGCGGGTCTTAATGAGGTAACATGTAAATAGTGGAATCACCGCACTTGATTTTTAAAATTTCCCCCAACGTTTGAGTTACATCCACCAAAAAGAAAGGTTTCATCTTGTTTTTGTCATTTCAGAGTGATGTAATAAGTTAAATAGACAAATCAAATAACAGGAAAACATCGTTGTCGGTTGGCTTGATGCCGCGTCTGGATCAACCAGATGAATCAGAGGCGTTCTGAGTTTGGTGACATTCTCCTCGTCCTCCTCCACGAACGTCAATTTAATTTTCGCCTCACGCGTATCGGACCAAACGGTAACAATAAGTAATCCTTCATTATCACTTCCAGGCCCTTGGTCTCCTGCGTTGTTGGAAAATGCGCCATTTTGTCACATAGCTAAAGAGTTCTTAACACTTCCACAATAGACTTGCATGTAAACCAATTACATTCAGGCTTAACGCAGCATTAAAATATCTTAAGAATATCAGTTGTGTGCTTCTGAAATCTGCTCTTCATGGAAAAAGGGCAAGAAAAAATAGGTCAGTCTATTTTTCGAAAAAGGTTTCGCTTGAATAAACCCTCTGCATTAATCTCACTTTGTCTCCCGAATGCGAATAGCAGGCAGTCAGAAACACAGAGGGCAACGGCAAAATGTAGTGAAGCCGATCAAACATTTGGGAGTCATTATCTCCTCTGGAAAAGGATGACCCTGATTGTAATCAGCAGAGAAGAAAGAGACACAGAGAGAGAAAGAGAGAGATCAAAAAGTTTGTGTTTGTTGCCTCTTAAATGTGTAGCAGAGAAGGCAGCGAGCACAAACAAGTCCCAACCAGGTCACGGCAACATCATAGTTAAAAGTAGACAATTTACAGTCCGTCTGTGGACTAAAGCGTATTAAAGTAATATTCTCCTTTCATCCTAAAGAAATTCACTAAATTTCATTTTTATTCCCAAAATGGGAATACAGATTTGGATTAAAGCAGCCCATTTCAAGGCTGATTTAATCTGCTATTAATACTGTGAGCGCAGCTTTGATGTTATGGTAGCACGGAAAATCCCCTCTTCGCGATATTGGAGTCCATTACGGCCACCGGCTCTCCTCAAATGTCCTTGACTCTCTCCCCAAAGTCATCATAGTTCCGCTGAAATTCTGATCCTGCAACCTCACACCTAAAAACGACATTAGTCGTACTCAGATTTCCCTTTCTGCACCTTTAATGGTTCTGTTGGATCAAATTAGTGTTAGTAGATGTGGTTTATCTAAGAAGTCTCCACTGTATGCTAGCTAAATGTTACCATCTAAATACCGAACTCATCATTTGTAGATTTCTATGTACGCTGACCTAACTCAAATGTATTTCTGCTCAGCACTTTTAATATTTGATTGGTTTACATTGAGAATCTATACATTACACTTTTAAAATTAACAGCAAAGATCTTCTGCATATTGAAAGCAGTGGAGCTTGCAGGTCATCACAACGATCTACTCTTTATCGAACCATTCAATTTAAACACTAATCCAAGCTATCCTTTATGTCTGGCTTTTCTGGGGTCCGGTCAGTTTTACCATGTTCGTGGGGAGACTGAGTTAAAAAGTTTCCTATGTGACGTTCTCATTATGAGAGATCGTAAGATGTTCACCAAAGGTCCCTAGGGAGCTGTCTGGTCAGATGCCATCATACAATTCTACTCTGAGCTCCCCTACAACCTTCTAAGGGTTTATTGCTCCAAAGTAAAATGTTTTGGAAGGACGGTTCTAATCATTTCAAACTAGATGAATTATTTCAAAAATCGAATGAAGTCGTATCAGTTTACAAGAGTCTAAAGGTCTTTTTCCTTTGGGAGAAAGTTTTTTTCTTGGTTTTCCTTGTTATATATCTGTTAATGCTACAAAGTTTCCCAGATTTTTTTCTGACCAGCAGTGATTATTTCAGCTTCTGCTAAATCCTGCCGCTGCTTCTTTTCAGTGTACGTGTTGGGATGAAATCATAATCAATCGTTTTGTTGTTTTTTATTTATTTTTTTGCAAGAACTCTGCATTTAAAACTGCTGTAATTCCAACCCCCCCCTGTACGTGTAGTCAACATATCACTGATTTCACATCTGTAGTTTGTTTACTTTAGTCCAAATTAGTTGAGTTTGGTAAATCCTATGTGCTCTTGCGGGTTTCTTTTATTTATATATTTTTTTTTTACTGAGAAATCTTTAAATGAACCAACGGCATCACTATAAACCACTGGAGATTGTTCAGTCTGTTTATTGATCATAAAACTCCAGTAGGAGAATATTGGAAGACGATTGTGTTCTGAGTTAGAAAATGAATTCTTATCATTTGTTTGCATCTTATTATGATATTAGTAAAGACAATGTTATCTAAACACTATAACTGGTGGTTAAAAGTTGTGTGGAACCTTATGCTTTAAAGAAAAGACGCCCTATCATTATTTACTGCTTTGTTCTCTCTACTATATTCCACAAAGTAACTCATGCCTGGCTGCAGCAGGCGTTTGAACCATGCTTGCGGTGAGCGCCCGGTGTCTGTATCAGATCGAGCTTGGATCACGTTCAGATAAACAAACCCCTCTAGAGTTCATCTGGAAGAGCTGCAGTTGTTTTGGTGCATACCCTAGTGCGATCCCTGTGTTCACATCTACACAAACAAACCACACTAACGAGGGAAACAAATCCAAGTTCGCTTTAAACTGAACAAACACCCCAGGTGTGAAACACCCTCAGGCTCTGAGCAAATTTTGTGTAATCTGGATTAATTTGGAGCACAACATCACCCACAAATGGAAACCAGTTTTCAACATTGGTGGATTTTATTGAGCTGGCTTGGCAACTTTCTACTCAAACAGGAAGAAGATTACATTATTTTATAATGTGGAAAAAATTACCACCACCTTTTTTGTCCTTGTTGTCAAAGGTATTAACAAACAATGCTTGTCTTTTTGTTCTATATCTGTCTTTTTCTGATTCGACCTGAACCACTGTTGGGTTTTTGAACAGTAGTTTATACCGATCAGCTTAAAAATCACTTAGTTCGCATTTGGTCATAATGTGGAGGTGACTGACTAGGCATTGGCTGGTTTTATATTCTTATCGCATAACCTTGAAGAGAAACTGTTCTTACTGTGATCATTTTAAATATGGAAATGTTTTATAAGATGTATTATAACCAAATGTATTGCTTATTTTCCACAGCTCGACTTTTTTGAGCATGTTACTTTTTTACAAGAGTCTAAATTATCGTTAAATGTGAGGCTAAAAAAAGAACTGTTCTTTCTTTCAGCCAGTTGATCAGCAGTGTGCAGCGCTAGTAGCGAGAAAATACCTAAAATTAAAATAACACTAGATTTTTAAACCTTGTGTTTTGGAAACCCAAAAACCATTTTTAGTAATGGTGTAGCTTGAGATTGGATTTAATAAAAGGACAAAACATTAACAAACTTTTGTTACATTACGGCTTTTTCTGTAGGTTTTCTGCATTTAAGTACCAACAGTTAAGTTAAATGTAGAGAAGCCTCTCACTACTAGGTCATTCGTGACGCTATTGTTCGATATTGTGTTGCTTACTGTTCCTTAATTAAGTCAGTCATTGACTGACATTGAAAATAATTAGACATGCATCTGTTGTAGGAGTAAGTCATTTGTGGCCTTTTTTAGGTAGTGGTAACCCTGCCGATGCCTCATGCAGTCAAGCCCAGTCCGAACTACATTAATTGCCAGAATCCTCTGGACTTTTGCAAGTTAGAACTATTAGCATCACAAGATTCTGATGGACACATAAAAAAAAGAGATAAAAATTTAGAAAAACAAACTCTCAATATTTATAGGAACAAAGTAAACGTGTGAAAGTCAAAGGTGAAGGTTTTATGTAATGTGTTTAACTCCATATTTGGTTAGTTGCATACAAAACATATGCTAAGGTTGCTTAAATTGATACACTTATAATTAATTAATTTCCCTTTTGGACCTGGAAGGCAGAAAAAAAATCCGATCCAAAATCCTTCCACCAGAAACAAATACTGTTACATACCCCTTCATTAACATTGCATAACTGCCTTGCATGATGCACAAAAATACTAACCCAACATTTACTTTATCTGCATTGATGGAGACCGACTTAGTTGGCCTCTGACACACTTTTTTTCCCCGTTTTATTATCCGGTAATGATTATTTGACCTCTCTGGGACATTCAGACATTAGAGCATGGATCTTTGATCCCAAGATGGTCAGGTAATCATTAAGTATTAAAAAAAAGAATGTTGACGTGGGGAATTTAACTTACCCTGTTCTGTCACAATATGAACATTTTAATCCCTCACACCCATGTTAGACTGTATTTTACACAGCCCAACATATATTATAATGAAGAAAGTGTGAAAAGTAAAGTGTCAGTAATCTGTAAATTAAGACTTTGAATGACTTTTAGAACAAACAAACTACTTAAAAAGATTAATGAAGTCTGGTTTAAAGGTATCTGGGCATTTTTCCGAACAAAAAATCCTTTTATTTCTTGTACATTTGTTTTAAGATAATAAATTGAACAGAAGAAATAAAAGCTTAAAGAGTAGGCAAAGGCATTGCACATTTTTTAGATTTACTGAGGAAATGTTTAAAGGGAAACCTTGAGCCTTTTCCTACTTAGCCGTTTATGGCAAGCAAAGTGTTCAAAATGTAATTTGATTTGAGATATAGAACATTGTTTTTTTTTTACAATAAATAACTGCCATGAAAAACTATAAACACTCCCCGGCAATCTGCTGGACCGAGGATGAAGCAAATAACCGCTGAAAAATAAGAGCAGCTGAATGAGTCTTTTCAAGTGAAGAGAGACCGAGGACAGAGTGCATTTCTGACATCAGAGTCATCATCTGCTGACACGGCTGCAGCCTGCGCGTTTCAGCGAGTGCTTGTGTGTTTAAGCCTCCAGCGGTGCTCGGAGACGGCGACGACGACGACGACGCGGCGTACACACGCCGTGGCGCGCCTGGGCTGGTGGTGTGTGTGGGAGGGAGGGAGGAGCATCACAGTGCCATCTGTCCAGTGCGAGTTAATCCTGCAATGATAAGAGTGAGAGCAAGGTCAACACGCACACGCGCACCGTTGGATTGGTAGGCGTGTTACATGAATAGTATTCCCCCATGTGTTTTTCCCTGAGGCATTAGCTGCTTTAAAAAGCGAAAGGATTTTTCTGGTATGATGTCACTGAACTGTATCTGCAGTAGCTTCGGTGTTCCTGTTATTTTTTTTATTATTTTTGTTTAATTGAAGCAAATATTTGGAATTGTCATTCCACAATAGTCTTTATTGTTATTGCTTTCTCGTTTGTAGTTTAGATACGGATGGAAACCTGAACAGAAGTTAATTTTCCAGCTAAGCTGAATGATCTTTAAGCTTAACGTACTTTAAGCTTTTATGATTTAATATGTTGTAGGACCATCTTTCAATGCAGTTGCAGCTGTTAGTTGTTTGGGTATAATATCTCTACCAGCTTTGCAGATCCAGTGACAAAAGCTTTTGCTTAATTTGATGTAAAGTATCTTTGGCATGGTTATGTTCTCATAGGTTGTTAATTAGAATTAAGGTCTGGGCTAGTGCAATAAATAAAACAAGTAGAATTTGAATCAAATAATAAAGTTAAAAAGATGCCAATTTTGGCAGTCTCAAAAGTCTGTTTAAAAGTATAACTAACTTATTGATGAAAGCCTAACCCGGCCCCGAGGGATCTTTTCAATATTCCACCAAAGTGGGCGGTGCCAGAGAGATGATGTAGTGGGGACTTAAGCCTCCGATCGGTCTTTCATTGGTTGAGAGACTAAGTGCACATTTCTGGCCTTCCATTACGACCAACTTCTGAGTTTTAACCAAGTATCGTAGTAACTATATTTACTTGGGATGGATTATAACTAGCATCCAGTTGGAATGGAACCAGCATGAAAGCACCATTTTTTTGGCCCTACTGGTTTAGAGCACGACCGCTCTGAGTTTAAAACCTTTTCAGGGTCTTTTTCTTTGTTGAGTTTGCATTTTGTCCCCAAACGTTTACAATTTTACTCCTGATCAGTCTGCCGTGTTATATAAGGTCTTCATACTGAGGTTCATGGTTCAGTTGGGCTTTGTTAATGAATTAGGTTTTGCATATGCCATACTCACAAAAAGCTAGGGTTAATTGGCTGTCGGGTTGAATTTCAGGATGAGCCCAAAATGCATTCAAACCTTAACAGGTGAACTTAATGTGACCTTCTCTAAGCTTTTGAATGCACATGTCCAACTGTTAAATGTTTCAGTACTTTTTGCACATGTTGCTGTTCTCTAACGAGGAGCTTAATGGCAAAAGTGCCAACAAGTGTTTGATCCTCGAATCGACCAATAAATGTCCTGGTTCAATTACAGCTGGTGTTTAAACAGTCGTCCTCATCAGGCTGTTCACATTGTGACATCATGAGACCAAGACGACACCTAACAGTGGATCAACAGTACCTGGCCATTGTAATGCTTCAAACTGGACCTTCTCAGACGGACGTGTCCACTGAGCTCAGAGTGTCAAAGAGTGTCATCAGCAGGTTGCAACAGAGATACCGAGAGACTGGAAGAGTTACAGAAAGGAGTAGAAGTGGACGTCCTTTGGCCACATCCCATGCTGATGATCGCTACATTGTGAACAATGCCCTGAAAAAACGGATGATGAATGCCACTCAAATCCAGGCACGTTTAAGGGAGATGAGAGGCACCCAAGCCACGTCAGACCATTCAAAACCGTTTACATCAGCTTGGTCTGCGTGCTAGATGACCTGCAAGGGTACCTGACCACACCAGCAGGCACAGGCGTCATCGTCTTGCATGGGCCAGGGAGCATCTACGCTGGACGAGGGACCAGTGGGCCTCAGTGCTGTTCTCTGATGAAAGTCGATTCAAGTTGAGTAGAAATGATGGCCCCCAACGATGTTGGAGACGTCAAGGAGAGCGCTGTGCATCAGCCACTGTTGTCACCAGACGACCTTTTGGTGGTAGCGGTGTCACAGTGTGGGCAGGTGTGTCCAGTCTGTATAGAACTGCCCTACACTTTGTTAATGGTACAGTGACGAGCCCATACTACCTGAATAACACCATTAATCCAATGATTGTGCCCCTACATGAACAACACAGGGCTAATTTCATCTTCATGGACGACAATGCTCCAGCACTTTGGGGTCGCATCATCAGGGAACGGCTTTTGGAGACTGGTGTACCTCAAATGGAGTGGCCTGCACTTTATCCAGACCTGAATCCCATTGAAAACCTACGGGATCAACTGAGTTGCCGTGTAGAGGCTCAAACCTTTCCACCCCAAAACCTCAATGACCTGAGGGCTGCCCTTCAAGAAGAGTGGGATGCCCTGCCTCAGCAGACAATAAGTCGACTTGTGAACAGCATAAGACGTCGTTGTCAAGCTGTAATTGATGCTCAAGGGCACATGGCGAGTAATTGAGACAATGACATTTTTTGTTTTGGTGTACACACCATTGTTGTTAACTTTTGTTTCAACAAATTCTTTGAGATGAGGAAGTCACCAGTTCATTCTTCTACTTAAATGTCCTACATTCGTGATATGATATCACTGTAGCGGGAACTTTTTACATTTTCCACAAATTTCACCCGAAATCCAAATATCCCTAACTTTTGGTGAGTAGTCTATGTTTTGTTTGGGAATCATTAAAGTAAAGGGGGTTGGATATAAACATAAAAAAGACCAATTAAAATACATATAAGTAAAGAAGTAGGAGCAAATAATGTAGACCCTCCTCTTTGCAAACACACAACACATGTACAGAGTACATCCATATGAACGCTTAAATGATGAGAAAAAAAATACAGTATTTTTTGGTACCAACTGGAAATTGGTACGTAAAGCCTACAAGTGTGTTTTTGTGTCGAATAACTGGCATGGAGTCACAGAGTGCTCTGATGGAGAAAAACGGAAGAGTGGAGGAAAAAAAATAGAGAGGGAGGTCTAAATCCAATGCACCCTGTCGGGAAATAACTGAAGCGTCAGCAGAAGGCGAGAGGATCAGCAAGTCCTGCCAGACCACACGCATGCACGCATGCAAGCACACACACACAAAAACAGCTGCTACTGGGAAACAAGCTCATGTCCACTCAGTTGTCTCTTCAGACATAAATTCATGCGGAATCCACTGTATATAAAAAATCTAGAGGCACACAATGAAACACAGTTTTTAACTATTTTAAAATGTTGCAACTCATTTGCCAGAGAGAAGTGACCAGGTTCAGACTAAATGGTCCAGTATGGTTGTTTTACAACAGCCGACGTCCACCGTCCGCGCTCACATGGTTTCGGCACGTCGTATTCGCACACACGCTTTAGGTAACATGAGAAACACCATGCCAAGCTCCTGTAAAACTCATCCCGATGCAGTACACATAATAGTGTTTTACATGGGCATAAGAAACACAGGAATCATGGCAGAGAGACAAAACAGCCATGTGAGTGCACAAGTTCGAAGAACGGGGAAGTAATGATTGATGAGCTGGAACATCCCAGGATGACCAAAATCTGACCAGTCATGCAATAGTTTTGCATGCAGCTTGTGAAAAGAGTGGCGTGGATGCCTGGAGGCTGAAAAGATTGCCGTCACGTCCCTACATCAACGATAGATTCCGAAAGTGACCGGAATAATATTCCGTGAGTTTTGGTGGTTTCGAAGTTTACGTAAATAAATAATTGTAAAATTAAATAGTCTTCTTCCCGCTGGTCTTCAACATGTACATGCAGAGGAATGTTCGTTATAGCGTCCTGTGGTCGCAGAATATGATGGGTCGCAGAATTTGGTTCAACCCCTGCAAAGGACGAGGTGGGGGGTGGGCCCAGGACCGAAAGCTTCACACGAGCGCGCAGGTGTAGATCCAGGAGCGCAGGAGCAGATCCACGAGCGCAGAGGTTGATACACGAGCTTGGTCAATGAATTGTGCGCACGTGGGACCTCCAATGCGCGCCTGGAGAGTGAGTCACGCTTGTGGGGGAAATTTTTATGCTCGTGGTGAATAAAAATAGTACCTTCAAAGCGAGCGTGGAGAGTGATCCAACCTCGTGGGGGACTTTTGGCGGAAATTAAACCCTATAGACACCGTTTGCTGTACTTAAAGGAGTAGGCACTTTCGCTATCCACTGAAGGGTTTACAAATATAAAGGGTTTAAGAACTTTTTTTGAATATAGTAATGTTTTGATTCCAACAAACCTGTAAGGCTGTTCTAACAAAGCCACGACATCTCTTATTAGTTGACAACCAGGACAGGGCAACTCAACAACTACTTATATTTTTTTAGCTTTCAAAATACAAAGTCTCAAAGACAGATGCAATATGTCAAGCTCATGCCATGCACTTTCATACGTCAGGTTCATCTTAGAAATTAAAGTCACTTGATCAGATGGAGCTACATGCTGACACCAATTGAGTAAGATACAGTTTACTTTCAAGAGAAACTTCTGAGCAAATTTCCCCCAATTTCTTCGTAGTGGTAGCTTTAATTTGAAGTTATACAAAACTCAATTATGGGCTGCACAGTGGCACAGTGGGTAGCACTGTTGCCAGGCAGCAACAGGGGTCAATTCCGTCTTGGGTCTTTCTGCAAGGAGTTTGCATGTTCTCCCTGTACATCCGTGGGTTCTCTCTGGGTACTCCGGTTTCCTCCCACAGTCCAAAAACCTGACTGTTAGGGTGATTGGGCACTCTAAATTGTCTTTAGGTGTGAGAGTGTGTATGAGTGGTTGTGTGTCCTGTATGTCTCTGTGAAGGTGGAGATAGGCGCCAGCAGACCCACCCGACCCCATTAGAGACAAGGGTGTACAGAAAATGGACGGATGGATCCAAAAAAAAATTTGCACCTGATTAACAGAAGCTTCCGTGTGACTTAAGCTGTTCTTGATCCCACAGATGAGCTTTTTTTTACAAATTTAGTTCTGTTTAAAGTGTATTAAAAGGTTTACAACATTTTAAATGTTCTTTTTTTTTTTTCTTCAAAGACCCCTTTTTGTAGCATAGAAGTAATCGACTTACATGTGCTTTTAGCTGTAGATGTATTAGCTGAAAGAAGCTGTAAGTGCTTCTTAAAAAAAGGATCTAACAATGGACCAAATAGAAAGTATTTGAACAAAATAGATTTGTAATACAGAATTTGTTGACAACCAGAGAAGAGTAACATTCCATCAGCAGCAGGAGAACATTAGGATAGATTTTCTGCATGAGTAATGCTCAACATAATAAAAAACAGCTCTCTGTGAGCTGCAAGCCGTCGATCTTCTGATTTTCAAGACACAAACCGACCTCCACCAGCCATGATATTTATGATTATGATCTCACCCCTTATACTTCCCTTTGTTTTTAACATTTTGAGCGTTCAGTGTGCTCGGTGTTGTGCATGCTGTAAAACAATCCTATAATCTGAGAGAAAGCTCAACAACACTGGGATTTTACCCTAAATTGCAGCTCACTGCTGTCCCAAATCACATAACAGCATTTTAACAAAGAACACATTTGATGGATCTTTCTCTCTTTCTCTCGGATTCTCTCTTCTCTCTCTCATATTTAGGACACCAGGTATAATCAGCTTGTGGTCTGGCTGGGTGCATACTGTAATAATAGTGTCCTGTTGACAGATTGTAATAATGGCTCTGTTTCTGCATGGAGAACACACACATTGTTGCTCTGTAAGTACATGGAAAACACAGGGCACTGTTTCTTGAAACTTTTTGTTCCAACGAGCATCTTTAATGTTAGCTGATAGATAATATTTACATAAATCCAGAGTATAAGTGTTCCCTCTTTTCAGTCCCTTGTTATATGGCTTTAAACATTGACAACAATATACCCAGTGGGCATTGAAAAATATTTAATCTAAACCATTCATTGACATCAAGGCCAATGAACAGAGGAAAAAAAAGATCCCCTAAAGTACTTTCAGCTACACAATCACATACTTCATCATACACAAATATGTAAATCCAAGAATTTATGACTGTTCTAGTTTTTATACAGTGGTTCCCATCTCTGGTTTGCATTTAGCAGAGTTCTGACTTAAAAGTGCGACCTATTTCTTTCCTATGTCTTTTGCTGAGGCTCGCATCACTAAATCAGGGAAAAGAAACAAAAGTAAAATGATTACTAGAAGTGGTTTGAAATTCTTATCCTTCCCAGAAATGTAGTCTGATGCAAGTCCTATGTAAATTGACTGTGTTCTGTAGAGTGTGAGGGAGTTCTTTTATTTAGATTTGATAATTATATTTGAAGTCACATTCCTATAAGGGAAGGAACTAAAATTGCCAAAGCAAAGTTTAAAAGTTTGTTGTTCCCACATTACAACAGTTGATGGCCCAAAGTATATATAATGTCATATAGCATGTGAAATTTTTTTTTTTTTGTAACAAATTAACAAACAGGAATGTTTCTGTTTAACTCTTACCTTTCTTGCCATTCATTCTGGCATATAAAACCTGTTACTTGGGTACAAAGATAACATGGTGAGGGAGATTTTGGGTTGGGAGATTTTATGCCTGTCACATATTTCATCTATGTGTTTTGGTTTTAATGCACTGATGTTCTGAATAGAGCATGTAAATTGGGACCAGTGGTGTGAATTTCAATGTTGTACTGAAGTTCGAGTATTTAGTTTTCCCTGATGTCTCTATCAGAACTTTGCTTTTTATATCAAAAGATCTACTGACCACCTGCGAATGAAAATTGTATGATCTTTAAATACCCCCAAGTGGTTAGATAGTCATTAGCTGAGTTTAGTAATACACTTTTCAAGTGCTGATCAGCTTTGTTGTCATTTTTATTCATAGTTTCCCATGTTTAGTTTATATAATAAGTAGCATCTGCATTCTGTAGTTTAAGATGAGGAAATGCTATTAGGTCATGGCTGCAATACCTACGTTTTAGCTGCATCAATTGGCACTTGTGCGTATGTATATTTTTTTATGAGAGTGCTTTGCTAGTTTGGAGAACTTTTTTCATAATTCCCAAAAATCTGTGACAGATTGGTGATCAATTTCCCAAAAATACAATATCAAATCTTTACATTGTGATGTGGGGGAATTTTTTCCTCTTTAGCATCTAGAAGAAAAGGCAAGCGTGACAGAAAAAGAAGGAAAAAAATAGAATTTTATGTATAAATCACTCAATAAAAATGACAAATAATCAGATTAAATGACCGATTGCTTGTTTTTTCTGTTGCTTTGCTATTGATCCATACAAATGTGTTGCAGCTAGGTACAGTCTTGTATGCCACCATCTTGTAGTAGTCTGAAAAATATTATTACATTTTCCACATCTAATTTATACAAAGTTCTTACACTATTATCTTTAAACTTCCTTCTGCATATTCCCCATTTATTTTTGTCTCTTCATTTATTCTTGGCTTAATTTCCTTTTAGACCTGTTGACTTTTAAAGACTGACACAGATTTGACCTATGGTTCAAACAGATTTTTTTCGTAAAATTTACGAAGAGAATTGACATTTGTTTGTGCTAAACAGTCAAATGGTGGGTAAAATTGGGACCAGGTTTGTAAGAAATGTCTTGTGGTGCATCACACTCAGAAATGTTGGGTATGAAAAAAACAAATACTAAATTCGTCCAATATTGCAACAAAGAGGTAAATAGACTGACATACAATACCCAAACCAGATTACAGCTGCCAAAGATGCCAGTCAGGTCTTATCTAGTTCACACTTTTTATCATAGTGATGTGGCCAGATAGACGCGTTAAACGGTTAACAGACTGACTCCCAAAGTCTGTGAACCTTCTGAGTTTGTCGAGTAATCAGGGATTTGGATCCAACTGCTTAGACTGAAAAGCTTCTTCTGGGCCCTCAAACGCAAAAAGATGAATATTTGAATTTGACATTCACCTCCGACAGAGGAAGATGGTAACAGCAAAGTCACTTCATGCCTATGGATGATCCCATCTACATTCACCTAGCTGGCCTGTTTTATAGTATGGATAAAGCAGATGGTGTGCTCTTATTATTCTTTCCTCTTTTTCAGTTGTTTTTCTTCTTTATTGTTGTCCACTTTGACAAAGTTCTGCTTATCATTTGTTGGCCTTGTTGATTTTATTGCACATCTTAATTATTTTGTGTTACTAGCTAAAAAACACTCTATAAAAACTCTTTCTCTATATATTGGGCATTTCTAGATGTACTATGTTGTTAAAATCTGTAAGAGTTTACCTGTGAGAGTTTGTTGCTGTTTTCGAAGCAGATCAACCTCTGTGTCAAAACACATTTTATTGGCTTTATTATAGCTTGTGGTATAACTCAACAACCGTAAGGCTGGAATAAATTTGAGGATTTTGTTAGTTTTAAAACAGAAATTGGTCACTCTAAGATTCAAGAAGAATCCCGAATAAGTTTTTTTATATAGCGGCAATTTACAACAGGTGTCGTCTCAAGGCACTTTACAAGAAAATCAATTAAAATCATAGATATATAATTACAAATCAGTTTGGAAAAGTTTCCAATTTAAAGAACCCTAGCAGATTGCATTGAGTCATTGCACGCATGTAGCGAGAGTGGAGAGGAATCCTCTTTTAACAAGAAGAAACCTCCAGCAAACGTGGCTCAGTACAAGCACCCATCTGCCATGACAGACTGGAGGTTTGAAGAGACAAAAAACTAAAACTGATGCAGAGGATACTGAAAAAAAAGAGTTTATAGCAGCAGTTGTAAAGCGTTGCTGGCATCATCTCAGCTTATGTTCTCCTCCAAGAAGCTGTCTCAGCTGAAAGTACGCCAGACCAGGTGTGGTTACAATAGAGGGAAGAACACTAAGAGCGACAATAACTATGGCAGATTGGACAAAGGAAGAAATTAGCAGAGTGAACAGTGGTAAGATTGTCCTCCAGCAGGCTAAGTCTATATGAGCATAACTATAGAAATAACTTACATAAACATGTCTTCATGTTTCACTGTAGGGTGAGAGATGAAGAAGGTAGAGCAAAGGAAAACTGTCTGTCTAGACTGAGTTCTTCCCCCAAAGGAATTAGGCTGTCTTCTCTACCTCTTCCTAACTATAAGCTTAATCAAACAGGAAGGTTTTAAACCTAGCTTTGAAACTAGACAGGGTGTCTGCCTCAAAAGCAGCACTGAGATCTAACAGAACTAGAATAGACATGACTCCATTGTCTGAGGCCATAAGAATATCATTTGTAACTTTAAGGAGAGCTGTCTCAGTGCTATGATGAGCTCTGAAACCTGACTGAAATTCTTCACATAGATCATTATTCATCAAATTCTCTCTCAGTTGATGAGCAACATTCTTTTCAAGGATTTTTGAAAAAAAAGGAAGATTATATGTGGGTCTGTAATTTATAAATCTGTTTGATCAAGAGAAGAATTCTTAAGTAAGGGTTTTTATTACAGCTACCTTAAGAGCCTCTGGTACATTGCTGTTCACTAATGACAGATTAATCATATCCGAAATTAGAGAAATAATAATAGGAAATACTTCTTTAAACAATTTGGTTGGGATTGGATCCAACATACAAATTAAAGGCTTAGAGGAAGACAATCCTATTGAAAGCTCAGAAGGCTCAACTGGAACAAAACATTTCAAACAGAGTTCAGGCTCCAGCGCCACATTCAGTGCCTCCTCGCTTACTGAGGTAGTAGTTAGGTTTGGGAGGATGCCATCAATTTTAGTTTAATAGATTACATTTTATCAATAAGGAATTCCATATAGTCATTACAACTAAGAGCTGGAGGAATGGATGGCACAACAGAGTTTTCATTTCTCGTAAGTTTGGCAACTGTATTAAAAATAAACCTCGGATTGTTCTTATTCTCCTCTTTTAATAATGTAAAATACACATATCTAGCTTGGCGATTGGTTCTTTTATACAGAAGCACACTGTTTTTTCAGGATAAATAGGACTCCTCTAAAAGTGAATTCTGAATTAAACCAGGGAGCCAACCTCCTATGAGTAATCACTTTCTTTTTTATGGGGCTACGTTGTCTAATGTAATATGCCATGAGGACGTAATACTATGAACAAGAGCATCAATTTGTGTAGGGCATGAAATTAATTTGCTGTCCTCCACTGAGTTTCTCTGAGATACTGAAGAAATTAAAGGCGGAACGGATTCTTTAAAAGTTGTAACAGCATTGTCTGATAGACACCTACTATAATAAAATTTTCGTTCTGATTTTGAACACTCTGTCAAAAAGAGTTCAAAAGTGATCAAAAATGGTCAGAAAGTAGAGGGTTATGAGGCATCACTGTCACTTTTCCACACTCCATGCCATCAGTCAACACAATGTCTAAAGTGTGACCAAGAAAGTGGGTAGGTTTCTGGACATTTTGAGTGAAACCAATTGAGTCCAAAATGGCTGTAAAGGCTACAATAAGGCTGTCATTTTTGGTGTCAACATGAATGTTAAAATCTCCCACTATAAAGATTTTATCAGAGATCTGTTCTATAAATTCAGAGTAAGGGCCTGGAGGACGATACAAAATAACAAACGTACGTGGTTTAATTCTTTTACAGGTTGGATGAGGAAGTGTTCAAAACAAGAATCGCTATTTCTAGGCCTGGGATTAATTAATAAATCTGATTGAAAAATGCTTCCTACTCCTCCACCTCTCCCAGTACTTCGAAGAATGTGAAAATTTGAATAATTAGAAGGAATGGATTTTTTGATACTAACATAATCCTCTTGCTGCAGCCAGGTTTCTGTGAGACAAAGCAAATACATTTTAATATCAAGAATTAAGTTATTAAGTAATAAAGACTTTTAGGAGAGAGATCTGATGTTCAATAGTTGTACATTGTTGTTTAATCTGAAGTGTTTTTATCTTTATGAGAATTCAGGATTTGCTCTTTTTAGACTGATGTTTAATCTATTTGGTTTTGGCTGTCTCAATGTGATAATGGGTAGGTAACTTTAGAGAGGGTGCAGAGAGGAGTTCTAAACTACGACTCTGCTTCCTGGTCTGGGCCCCGGTATGTCCGTAATTTGGGGAAATAATAAATTTGGCCATATTTCTAGAAAGGAGAGCTACTCCGTCCCAAGTGGAGTGGGTGCCGTCTCTCCGGATCAGACCAGGTTTTCCCCCAAAAGTTTGCCAATTATCAATGTAACTCACACAATTTTCTGGACTCCACCTAGATAACCAGCGTTTGAATGACAACATGCGACTAAACATGTCTTCATTGGTCTGGCCAGGCAGGGGACCAGAGAAAACTACAGAGTTCAACATTGTTTTTGCCAACTTACACACTGAAGCAACACTGATTTTAGTGACCTCAGATTGGTGTGAACAGGTGTCATAACCGCCAGAGTGAAGATTCAACAGTTCTAGAGTTTAAAGATTTTTGTGATATTTTGTCAAGTATCAGCTTAATAGGCTTTTATTTTTGCAAGGACCCACATCTATACGATTTTAAAAGGCAATACTAAATTATCCACAAATTTTTAACTTTTTCATATTTTGGGAAGTTATTAGCAATGGATTTTAAGTATCAGAGAAAAAGTTGCTAAATGAAAATGTAGAACAAAACTTTTGGCACAAAACCTTTTAAAAAGTAGAGAATATGCTGTTAAGTTTTTAACAGACCAACATTCATGTTGGTCTGCCCAAATAATCTTTGTCGGCAGCTTTAAAAGTCTCAAAGGTGAATGAAACTTGTGGATCTTTTAAAAGTCAAGTTTCAGCTGAATATTACAGCTCAAAAACACAGTTATGAAAATCTGTACACCCAAATATTAAAAAAATCAGCTTGCTGCTGTTACACTGCTTGACATTCTATTACAACCATGTATCTTGTAAAGCCTCAGTGAAGTAGGTTCGTAGGAAAGCTTGTGCTGCAGTCTCTCATCATGCATCACATTGGTTTCTGGTTTCAGGACTGTACTGCTTTTCCACTTCCATCCAAACGTTTTTAACAGTCTTTCCAAATCCTCAGAACCTTTTTTTAAAGATAGCCTAGAGTAAGATGGTTGGTACATTATGAAATTGATCTTTGTTCCCCGGTTTTCTGGGCTTT
>JAVLVB010000624.1:441004-484476 GCA_032876305.1 Orestias chungarensis | reverse complement strand
ACACACACACACACACTTCACTTCTCTCTCACTTCTTTCCCTGTTCCTTTCTTTAATTCGTAGTTTAGGTTGTGGCTTTTCTTCTCTCTCCAAGCTCTCTGTGTTCTTATCTAAACAGGCCATGTTCCTATTAGCTTTGCCTTGACCTTATTTTAGGTGTGTGAAGTGTGCACTGGTGTGAGTTGCTGCAAAGAAAAAAAAACTGGGGTTACTGGCTGAGAATGATGTGCCTCTGTGAAAGCCATTGGAGCATGACTTCACTGTAGGTGAATGAGACCCAGTAGCATCAATCATACACTCTCACACACATCAACACACACACACACAGTCCCCTGCCTGCCCTGGTTTTTTCCCAGTAGAAGGGCTTTTCTTGATTTTTAATAAAGGATATCTCCAGGGGAAGGTCAAGGTTATGCAATTGTTGCTCATTCATCTCCGTTTTTTCTCCCCTCTTGGTGCACACACACAGATCTTTCAATCTTCCCTGCCGGCCCTAGCGTGAAGACCCCTTCACCTTTACGTGTGCGCGTATGTGCGTGCGTGCTTATCTGTGTGAACAATGCGGCTATCATCCCCAGGTTGTCTGGTTAGCCATCACAGAGCCGTTTCGGCCTCTTTTCTTTTGTGTGTTTTATCCACTAAGATATTTTCTTACCCCAGCGTTCAAAGTGGTGCCACAGATAATATTGAGGGCTGTTTTATCAGAGAATAGCTTGAACTCAATGCAAGCATAAACGCTATTGAGATCAGAAGCGGGACGACGCGCCACTGTGTGTAAAATAGCTGCCGCGGCTGAGCAGATTGAGGATATAAAGCTTATATTTTTTCCAGTCCAAACTAATCTGTTTAATCTGTTTTGTTTCTGTGGGGAGGTCAGATGCGGATTTTTCCAATATTATTTTTAAAGAACAATAAATTACAGGACGTAAAAAAATATGCAATGTCAAATCCTTGTGTTGGTAGCTTTATAAATCAGTAATAATACCCTTGGACCATCTTAGATGAAAAGAAATAGATATTAACAAATCAAGCAGAAGAACAGTGTGCTGAATGGCATCTCGCATTTTGTTACACAGCCATCACAGACCATATTTTTCTTTTTGACGGATCAACATAAAAGACACCAGAACCTCATTTTACTATTGGAAGATTTACTTATTCACTGATTTATCTGTGGAATGCTAACCCACATTTTTGGTGGAATATCCGCCTGTTCAGATTTTTTATTTTTTGAAATGAAAGATTATGAACTTTTGCCGTGGCGCTAAGTGATCATTGTGTGTTATGAATACGAAGGTACAACAGTTTTTTTGTACTTTGTAACTCACAGGATCCTGTCAGCATTTTGGGTTGCTTTTTTCTGTCTTGGGATTTCTGTGGTCAGCCAAAGTCTTGATTAATAAATGTCTGAAAATTAATGGAACTTGAATATATTAAATGAATGTTGGATATATTGAATGAAACTCTGAATATATTCAATGAAACGCTTCTGTTCTTTTCACTCTTTGCCTTCTTGTCTGCAAGTCTACCCCTGAATTGCTAAGATTAAGGTGTGCAGCAGCCCAATTAAAATTTAGACTTAAATCCGATTTTCCTCCAGAGTCGGTAAATTTCTAATAACCAGAATGAATGAAAATAGTTGTTGGCAGTTTATCCTGTCAAATGTGGCACACGCCGTTTGGTTTAGGGGGTACTGTCTGCTTTATGCCGGTGCCATGTTGGTTTGGATAGCGTTTTTTCCCCTCAGTTAAATAAATCCTCATTTGAAAATGGCCTTTTGGATCTATCTTTGTAATATTGACCTTTGTTTGATGAACCGACACGTTTAGGAATGACAAAGTATAACTTTCTCATACGTGTTTGCATTGACCTCTGAATGTCCTCTACATCGTGTTTTAGCCAGTAAATGGTGGATCTAAACATAAATGTTCATAATCAATAGGGAGTCATTAAGCTTTTAAGGACCAGGAGATGTTACTCTTTGTTTGTTGTCATTTCAAGTAAACTCAGATTTTCTATTCTGATCATTTTAGTGGAAATTATATGATGAAAAGAACCTGTTCCAAATGTTTTTCATTTTTTAAAATCCTTTCAAATTTAATACTGGAAAAATAAACTCAGAGAAGGAGGCTTGAACACTTTTTAAGATCCAACAAATAGTACAAACACAGTACGAATATCTTTATAGTATGATTTATATGCGTTACAGAAACTATCTTTTTTAAAGGGTAGTGGATGAGGCTGTAAGAAAAAAACAAAAGAAACAAAAAACAACAACTGAGGAAATCAACGAGTTGATTTTAAAGTGCTATCAGGCTGAACAAAAGTGATCCCACCATTAGAGAATGAATACATCAAACTCACTGAGGGAGAGAAGAATAGCTACATCAGATACAGGAGTTACAGAACAGAGAACACAAGACTCCAATCAGTAAATGTCCTGACAAGAGAAAGTGTTGTCAGCGGATGAGTTGCATTTTAAAAACCTCTTCTCAGGGGTGAGTCAAGGACGAACACTGAGACTATAACACTGAGGCATAAAAGTGCTCACAGTGGATGATGGGTATAGAAAGTTAGAGCTGAAGCGCTAGAAGGTGTGACTCAAATACACAAAGCAGAGAGAAGATTACTAGCCCTCACATAACATTGCCCGCTATATCATACATCTTTAAATGTTATGGTTTTATAGGGAATTTTCATCTGGTTACCACTAAACTTTACCCACTGATGTAACTCCGCTTCATTCTCATCTGCTTTTAGTGCTCCATCTTGGATTTCTCACATTTGGATTAATTTCTCAGGATGAAATCCATCCCAGCCAATCAGCGAACAGAAGGAGTAGTTTTGAAGGATAACGTTAATGATGCAGTCCAACTATATAGTTTCAGTGTGGCAGTTTTGTCTGTAATGGTCACTCTCACAATTATTGATTGATTAAAATCAGAGCAGGAAGAACGGTTATGATATTTTATTGCTGTGAAGGATTTCGTGGCCCCGCTCTCATTCACAGCCATCTGGTTTGGCTCAGTACTTCTCGGTTCCCAGCAGGGGATGATTATTCACAGCACATGTAATTTCTGGTAAACTCAATCTAGATCGATCAAAACCTCAACAGATCCCACGACCGGAACAAGCAAGTTTCTTAATAGCCAGTTGGAAAAACAATATTTGAATCTAAAACGCCTGAATATGTTTTCCCCCTGTACCTTGTGAGAAAGGCTTGTCCACAACATGATGGTTCTACATCCATGTTCCACCACAGTAGTTTTTTTAGTGGGAGTTTTCTGCCACATGTTATGTTTTACCAAAAATTTGGAATTTGTTCCAACCAGAACATCTTCTGTCATGTTTGTCTTCTACCTGGCTTACTCAGAGCTGTGCGTCCTGTGCTCCAGTATTTGAAGGTTTGACAAGAGACACCCAGAACGAGCAGAAAAGGGCTACAGATGTTACAGAGATAACTTAGAATAATCTTTAAACGGTTCAGTTTTTTAAAGTTTTTTTCTTTTAAATTCCGAGTAAAGGAAGAAATGTAACAAGACAATAATAATACCTTATAAAAATGATGTAAATCAGCTACATTGCATTATAAATTAGTACAACCCAACATTTATTCCCACCTAAAATGGTTTAGTTTAGTTTTGTGTTTCAAATATGGTTTGGGGATGCAGCAGGACTCGACCAGCTCACCATTAAAAAAAATCAAGCACAGATTCCAGTCTGAAACACAGGGTCCTCAGAGGTAAACGTAGGAAGAAGAAAAAGCTTATTCAGAACAGGATCCTGCAATAGGACAGTGACTCAAAACATACCAAAACATTACCAAGCCTTGGCTGAGAACTTAAACATAAAAAGGACCCTCTCCAAAGCCCAGTTCTTAGTCTTCTTTTGACTAAAAGCCATCTACGAGAAGGATCTTAATAAAGTTGTTTCAGGCTAGGCAGACAACACTGGCGATTAGTGATCAGGAGCTTTTCTTTTCCACAGTGAGGCTAGACGGTTTTGTTGATTTTGTTTTTTTATGTAATGAGACATATTTTGTTTGTTGAAACTGAGTATATCAAATCCAATTTAGTTAACAAAAAATAAATAAAAGGAAAACTGTAAATGTGAGAATAACATCTCACAGTGTTCTCTATTTATTTTGACATGAGGGTGGGTTACATTTTAGTATTATAGTATTCCAAATAAAGTCATTTCACAGTATTAAATAGTAGAGTTGCAATTTTTCTGTATTTATGGATTTTAAGCTTGAAATTCCTTGTTTATGTATCTTTCTCTCCGTGTGGTATTTTATTGCTTGTAGATATAAAAAGGAAAAAAAACATGGAACAGCTTTACAACAAATTTTGATTACCGGTGGTTTAGGCATGAAAACAGCTGAGTTAAACTAAAGCATGTGTATGCTCTGTTGCTCAAGTTGATGTAATGCTCAGCTGAATAACTGTAGTGATTAGGTGTTTTTGTGGTGAGTGAGTCACTAAGCTGTTGTGGAGTCCAGGAATCAGCGAATGTTTTTGTTTTTGTACAGCAGAGAGAATCCCGCAGAGGAATGTCAACACAGCAGACCGGCCCGTAGCTCCGTTTTCTTCTTTTGCTTTTTGGAGGAGCTGACAGGTTCCTGTAGCTCAGTTATGTAATTCAGTCGGGCAGGGAGACAGCCAGGGTCTTACCGTACACTGTCTCTCGCATTACTGCTCTCACTCCTTAAAAGCAGCCATAAGTGAAAAAGGATTTTTCTTCCTCGAGCAATCAACAGCCATTAAATCTTAAACTAAGGGATGCATTAGCTATGGAAGGAGTTGTGCAGGGTGACAGTTCAGTAAGGTTTTCTTTTTAAAAAAACTTTTTGAAATTTATCTGGAATAAGTGTAGAAACACACCTACATAGTTTTACTCTTCTTCTTTATTGTAAGTAAAAGAAAATTGAAATGTTGTCTTCATCAGCTCAACTGAAGTGATTGGAAAGAATAATGTCATACATTGACCTGTGAAAGTATTCATCCCCTTCAAACATTTTCCACACAACTCATGACACTTGCCCCACACCCTCTTTCAGCTGCCAAAGAATCCATTGGTGCTTCATGCTGTGTAAAAAAAAGTCTGTGCTCCACACTGTGAAGAAATCTCTTCTGAGCTCTCGTAGCATTTACGTCAGCAACACTCATCATATAAAATGTGCATTAAGTTTGAAATGTTCAAGCCACACACCAGAAACTCTCAAACTGTTGAAGGTGTTCCTCTTTAAACTGCCATTTTTTGCTGTCCATGTTTCATTTGCTGGTAAGCTTGAAACATGCCATATATACCCAAACCTATCAGATAGATGACTTGTTTTTTGGTTGGAACAATTTTCACTGATGCATTGAATTTTTCCGACCCAGTAAAAACCTGTTAACTAATGACTGTTGCCACTTTTTCAGTCGTTCTTAGAAATCAAACTAAATGTGGCCAAATGTGGATTATGGGCCAACATTTGATTGCCACGCTGACAGAACAACACAAGGAAGTGAATAAGTAAGAACAAAGACCTAAATTCAATTAGGTCTTGGCAAACATTTCATAATTGATGTTTATTACTGCTTTCTACCAATCAAAGAACAATAGATACAAATCAAGACTGTATAAAAGCAGCAGAAGCTGGTATTACTGCTTTTATTGTGGACTCGGAGGAAACAGTGAATGCGAATGCACACCTCACTTTTCTGTTGTCAACCTTATAAAATCCCAACACAACGCATTGAAATTTGTGGTTAAAAAATGTAAAAAACCTTTCACAAATGCAAATACCTTTTTCAAGGCACTTGCTCACAATTTAAATACATTTCAATAATTTTAAATCCATATCTAATACATAGTTTGCCGACATAGCATGCCCAGAAATGACAAAAATCTTAAAATTAGTCACTTCTCCAACTTAGATGAGTCAATACCAAGCTTACTTGAATATTATTAGTTTGTTACAGTTCAGAGCTTTGCTTCATTGTATATGAATGCCTGAAGAGGTGAATAAGTGTTCTTTATGAATAACACGGGCTTAAATAAACATTGAGGACTAATAGGAGTGTCACAAGTTTAGAGGAAGTGAGCGTGACACTAAAGAGATACAATTCTCCGTCTGTCTGCCCCTCCTCGCTCTTTTTTTCTCCCGTCCATTTATCGGTCCATCCTTCGAGCCCCGATCTTCTGTATTCCATCAATTATTCAACAGAAGTGATGAATATTTCAGACGAACGCTGGACTCTCTTCCTCCGTTCCTCATGCCTGTCTCTGTTTTTATCTTCTTGGTCATTTCTGCTCTGCCCCCCCTCACCCAACATCCCATAACCTTCTTCATCACCATCATCTAACAGCCTTTTGGAGACTTGCAAAATATTTATGCAGTCCCCCCATACTGTGACTCCTGTAGATTAAGGACTAGTCTCTATTCATCATTTATCACTTGAGCTGACTGTGGCTGGTTCTCCTGTCTTGAAGAGTGTATCTATCTGTTTGCCAGCACTAATAGGCGGCTACTGGAGTGACAGTTTGTAGAGGCTCTATCCGTCTGTTTTGCATTAACTATGAATGGGAATCTCACTTCTGGGTTTTTTCATACATGGGTCGAACATCTTCACATTTTCTCTCACTTAACCAGAAAATCCAAACAGACAGTGAAATATGCCCTATTTTTCGTTTGAAAATATAAAGATGGAATATTCAGTAGAAGATCATGCAGTTAGGTGTTTTGAAATGTTTGATTACGTTTATGCTTATGCATTTAGCAGACGCTTTTTTCCAAGGTGACCTATAACGTAGACACAATGTTAGAGTTCTTATCAATCTGATCTTAAGCTATCCAGAGGAAAATCCCAAGTCAGAGTCAGTGGTGACAGCGCAGAGAAAGATGGAAGTACAGAAAGAAAGGTAAAGGGGGTAAAGAAGTTAGGATAAGAGATGCTCTTTGAAGAGTTTCCTGAAGATGAACAGGGACGCTGCTGTTCTTGTGGTGTTTGGTAGGTCATTCCACCATCTTGGAACAACACAAGAAAACAGTCTGGATTGTCTTAAGCGTGTTGTAGGCACTTCTAAACGACAATCAATTGATGACCGAAGTGACCAAGCTGTGACATAAGCCTTTGCAAGAGTATTCAAGTAGATGTGAGCTGTACCCTTCAGTACTTCAGTACAATGCTAATTC
The DNA here is from genome assembly GCA_032876305.1 of Orestias chungarensis. Taxonomy (NCBI): domain Eukaryota; kingdom Metazoa; phylum Chordata; class Actinopteri; order Cyprinodontiformes; family Cyprinodontidae; genus Orestias; species Orestias chungarensis. The sequence goes on along the minus strand of JAVLVB010000624.1, from coordinate 477,296 downwards.
TAATAAGCACCATATGCGGATGCCATGGTCCCAGACACAGTTGTCCATGGTTTTCATTCCCGTGCACAGGCCATGGCCTGCGAGTGCATTGTTTCTTGAGGATTCTAGCAACTTCCCATACTTGATGGACAATGTCTAGCCATCATGTATGCCTTCAAATTGCTGTAAAAAAACAAAACAGATTGAAGGTTTTGGATTGCCCTATTTCAAGTCTGGAAGGACATTTGGTTAAACCTATGGCAGAAGTTAACCAAGATGTTTATTCTTAGAAACAATCCTGAAAAGAAAAGTGTGGGCCGAAATTCCTCGCCCGTGTTGTATCAGACAAATGACTGTTTATCACAAGTTGTTGATGACAGCAATCGCAGTCAAAGTTATTAGACTTAGAGGCAATAAGACTTTTCAATAGACTAAATTGTTTTAATTGTTTCTCTTTGTTTAGCTGAAAACAACTATAACAACTAATCTGAAATAACCAAAACCAAAAGAATTGATCCGAAACAGCGCATACACAAGCACTTTTCAATAGGTGGACATTTTGCAATTATCGTTCCTTACATGTATTTGTTGTGTCAGTAGCAGCAAGAAATAAAAAGGCAACATCTCTATTCTCGTTATTAATATCCTCATCATTTAAATAACAGAGTAACATTTTGACATGAATATTAATCTTCTAATGTTATCTAGAATTATAGCCAGAGGGATCAGCAACAACACAGAATGAAAGCTAAGCAGGAATTAGAGGTGATTGGACGGCGAATTTAATTAAAGGCTCTTCGTAACTCCTACTGTTCTTTTGAGCCTTCTCTAAAACGTACTTTTGTTTTTTTATGTGTTCTTAGAGATTCGTTGGCAGTGCATTCACTGCGCCCTGCTGTGCCTCAATCTGTGTTATCTCCTTTAACTTCTCCTCTTCCCCTTGATTTGTTTTTGCTGACACGCTCTTAACATAAAGATTGTGATAGAAATGCTTTTAAGTCAGCTACACTTTACTAAGGAAAAGTAAAAGAAACAGAAATGCATTTTACACGTGGGACCAAAGGAACAGTCAGAGGTTCTTTTTCCTTGCCATGAGAACGCAGGATGTAAGTCAACATTGCTTTGCGAGAGAAAAAGGAAATATGACAGTTTAATATTACCAATTCAGTACAAAAATGTTCTAACATGACGTAGTGAAGCTGCTTTTTATTTAAGATTGTTCGACACTAGTGGCCTTGATTAAAAAATCATAAGACAGGAAGAAGCATGGAGATTTGATGAATATGTTTGTTAGACCCATAATTTTAGGGCTGCAAAATCTCCTTACCACTAGAAATTTCAGTATATTGAGACCTCCTAGGTCGTGTTCTTTCCTACGGCATCATAGAAAAAAGAAAACCTTTTCATTTGCGTCCACCCCCCATGTTTTCCAGAAACATTGGTTTTAAATACCTTTCCAGCACAATGCTTAGTTCCTCATCAAACTGGGTTTTTGTGTCTATTGAGTTTCATATGGTTAATCCAGTGTGTCACTGCGGTGCCAGAATCCTCACAAAATCTTCAGTGACACTGCAGGCCTTGATAATAAACACTGACTCTCATGAGATGACGCACAGTCCAACCACAAGCAGAGACAGACTGCGACGTCTTCGCTGTGGGGGGGTGGGATTGTATGGTTCCATGTGTCTGAGTACGGTCTTTCTTTAAATTACAGTTGATTGTGCGCGTTCTGCTTTGTGCATGTCAGTGTTGCACACATAAATATGTCATCCTGCAGTTCGCCGTTCTCAGTGTGACATTAGATAAATGTCATTCTTTATCCGCTCAAAAAGCAATACCCTTATGTCTTTTTTAATCAGGGATCGGTCTGACACTTGTTATTTATGATGGATGGGAAAAATATGATTAACAAAAATGGTTGTGACATTTGAGTGAAAATCTAGGGAAGACGTCTGAGTTGGGTTCGGGGGGAATACCTTAATTTCTTTTGATCATATTACAGAGGGGAGTTAGAGTTGGTTTTGGTCAATGTGTTTAAGAATCACACAATAAATCTGGCCGCTTTCTTAGCAACACACATTTAGTATGGGGATTCTGAATGCCTTTTGCCTTCAGAACTGCAGTGTTATGCAACTAGTGGTCTAAAACTTTCTACAGAGATTATGTTTGTATGATGGTACACACAGTTGGTGCTGACTAGTAGCTGGTCTATTAGTGATATAAAATAACATTTCACAAGATTCCAGTTGGATTCGGATCTGGGAAGTGATGAGGTGACACAGTAAAATGACCTTGGTGAGCTCAAAAGCTAGTTTGAGATGATCTGAACTATTCCAATGGAATTAACCCTTAAAAGACGTGCATAATGTGGAAGTAGGGTTAGCGCATTTATACCATTAAGTGGACATGGACAAATCATGTGAAGACCATGTACCACATGTGAGATGATGTGTGATTTCCACACATCATTTTATTGGAATCATGCATCCCATAAAATCCCAAAGTGTTCAAGTGTTTTAATCATGGGTTTCATTAACATGTGTATCATAATTACCAACGTGATACACATGTCCAACATGTGGGAAAATCTGAGACGTAAGTCAAGTCATTCTTACCACCTTCCAAATCCACAATTAAAAAGGATTTGGAATATGGTAAAAAAAATAAAAATAAAAAAATACAAGTTTTTCCATTATTTCCAAATGTGGATACAATTTTACATACGTCATTAAAGATTTTGAAATATTCAAAGCACAAGTGCATCAAGGGAAATAGTAATCTAAATGTAAAGACATGATAGTCTTTTTTTTTGTTTCTACTTTCCAAATCAATGTAGTACATTACAATTTTCATGTAAGTTACTAATTTCAGACATCTTCACATTTTCACGTGGAATTTTTCACATGTGAAATGAACTTGATTTTCCTGACAAACAAAGTATGCTCAATGTTGCCAACGTGTTTAAAGAATGCTTCTGTGATGCTAAACAGTCCTAAAACATAAACAAGCAAACTTGAAACATTCATACAAAGTTGTATTTATCTATGCTTTAGTATTCTGTTTCAAATGTAGGAGCTGGAACTAAGAGTCATGGAACCAGGAAGCATTTTTACAATCTGGTATTCCCAGGTTTAGGATGTGTCCTGCTGCTGTAGCTAATATAGAATAGAATAGAATATAACAGAATGTATTTTATTGTCATTATACACATTTTACAGCGAGATTGGAACTCACGAACTTATTTTGCATCCATAGTTATCTAATATCAACAAGACATCTTTGTCTACACCGCTGTTGATCGCTAAATATTCTCTGTTTGATTGGTGAGAGAAATGGGTGTGTGTGATAAGGCAAGATCAGTGCTTTAGGAATTTAATGTGGTCTTGATCGGTATCTGATTTGAGCAACAGAACATGTCTTTGGACGTCATGAAAACGTAATATTCCAGGCCAGCAGACACAAAACACAGACTGAATTATTTCCATACCTATCAGCAATATTTGCTGCCCACAACATTCTATAAGAACTATAAATTTCGACCTCAGTAACTACTGTGATCATGTATGTTCTATATGTTACAGTATGTCTCTTCACCTTATACTCAGCACTCACTTTGTATTATATCGTATCGGTATTACATTGTCTTTTCTTAAATTGTTTTATGTCTACTGTATTTATTGTACTTATTGTGGTGTTTTTAGTTTTTTTGTTCTGTTGCACTTTGTTGTCTATTGTATTGTTGTTCCATGTTGCACCATGGTTCCGGAGGTACATAATTTCATTGCACTTTGTACCTGTACTCATATGGAAAGACAATAAAATCCTCTTGACTCTTGACTTAACAGTACGCGCTGAGCGTGGAAGTCACAACATACTGCTTGGTGCAGATCTCCGCTATATTTGACCCAGTCATGGACATTGATTCCAGGTTACAAAAAGGTCTAATAAAAGCCACGAACCTCTCAGTTTGATTCGGATTCTGTCTAAATCCTGATCGATTTTTTATTTTTTTTCTCTCCTCTGCAGGTTAACAGACCTGTCCGGCTCTCTTACAGATGGTCCAGTTAACTATAAGTACAAGACCAAATGCACTTGGCTAATAGAAGGATAGTAAGTATCAATCTTTTCTTCTTCTATTTGACCAACATTACTCCCGGTGCTTCCACTTTGTTTTAAAACTACACTTTGTGTTTGTATTGAAGGCTCCAGATAAGGGAGCTATAATATCGTGTAAACAGTGAGAGAGATTGTTTATCAGTGAGGCTTCAGTTTGTTCTGAAGCGAACCAGCTGAATTGCACACAGTGTAGTTAGAGTCGATATTAACTCCTCATTGTGACAATCTGTCACCAAAATGCTCCAAAACCCAATGAAAATGTTTTTCCTTCAACGTTTAAAAAAGAAAGTCGTACTATTGTTCTTTCTTCCTCCCAAGATTGTCACACAATGAAATGATCTGAGCCACACCATTTGCATGTCTTTAGAAAACGCATCACCTCCTTTAAGGTCATACTTCACAGGGAATTCAAGACAGCAAAAATCCTTTTTAAGCTGGAGTCCCAGAGGCGTCAAGCTAAGAGCCAAACAGTGCAGACACCTTAACAAAGAAGAATGTGAAGCATCCAGAAAATATATATTCATAAGCATTTTTTTTGTCGTGCCTAGATATTTTATGATCTCTCTTCTTTCCGCCAGCCCGAATGCAGCGCTCAGGCTGCGCTTCAATCATTTTGCCACGGAGTGCAGCTGGGACCACATGTACGTCTATGACGGGGACTCCATTTATGCCCCCCTGATTGCTGTGTTCAGGTAAGGGCCTGCTGTTATGAACGGGCGAGGCGTCTGAGGAGATAGGAAAATGACTGGGGAAAACTCTGCCACCTGTTTATTAAGCCTGTGAGCGCGCAGCCCTGCAGCCAGCATACTGTATAGCCGAACAATGGGCCTCGTAATTACAGTTGCTTCACAATGCAATGGTAATGGACAGAAAATACAGCAATTACTCACATTATCTCTGAATGCCACTTAAACCTTTCATGGTTTAAGCTTTATTGCATATTTCTGCTTTTGTAATTGGCAAGCAGAGCCCTCTTTAATGTTCCACATAACTTATCTACAGCAATGCAACAATAATTTACTGGCCATTTGCATTCCACTTATCTCTAATTAAAAAGGTTGTGTTTTTTTCCTCCAATGGGAACATTTTGACAGCTGGATGTAAAACTAGGCGGATGTAAAATATTATTAGCTACAATGCTGTGAAACATAAACCTTTCCAAACCAGGCTGGGTCTGTGTGAAAAGGTAATTGTTCGCTTGTTAAATCATAAATGAACCAACTGTTTACAACATTTTTGGGAAATCTTAGTTGGATGTGAGAACCACATCAAGCCAGATTACTGTTTCCTTTTTTTTCCACCAAACAAACTCTCATTTTTAAACAGTTCTGATGACTTTGAACTCTGGTGCTATGTTAGTAGCTGATGCTCGTCTCCACCAGTTTTGGGTAACCAAGCATGCACCAGCAGGAGAGCGTAGCAGATAGATGGTTCAGTGGTTTGGCAGAGAAGAATTACAACTTGCAAAAATTGGAGAGGCTATTGCAGCTTCCGAATCTGGACGACATAAAACCTAGTTTTGAAGACTGCAGTTGTAAAATCGTCGAATCCATGTTTGAAGAGTACTGAAGTCTTTAAGCTACCACTTCCCCTTTGCTCCACAGGTGATATCGCAGTTTGGAGTCATACTCTGGTGCCAAAGTTTTTGTTTCTGCGAAAATATCACAAACGCGTTCTGTAATCAAAACAGGCTCTGAACCGGGTTGATATAAAAATGGCTGAGTGGGACTTATGGAGTCATGAAATCAAGTAGAACCAGTCTGACAACATAAAGTAGACCAACGTTTTCGAAAAGCAACACATGACAGAATCTAAAGATAGACAATAAGATATGAAAGTCAATGATGTCTGCAAGTGTGGAAAGTCAATCAAACCACAGTAGGAGCCATCATCCAGCGCAACAATAAATATGGCGGAAAATCTGTGACAGGCACTGTGACAAGGCTTTAACCTGTTGCTCATGTTCTAAAACTCTACATTGTTGGTGAATTTAACGATTCTGAAACATAGTTTCCAGGTACCACAAAATCTTGATGCCCCAGATGATGGCGAGGGGTAACAGAAGAAGGTTTAGGGATAGGGGGTAATGCCTTCTTTATGATCATTCAATTTTATTCCATAAATAACTCATTATTAAAAGAAAACATCTTCTTTGCATTTAGTCATTATCTCTTATCTGTTATTACCGTTTGATTTGTTTCACAGCACTTTAGAAGAAAACAAGCTTAAACACACTAACAAAAGAAATGTGTAGCAGCTCAGACCTAGTCTAGTAAGACTGGACAGTTGCAGCATTCTGAAAATATTAGAAGCGACAGCCCCAACAAATAAAGCACTGTCAATGCTCAGAGGAAAAACATCAACAAACAACATGATGAAATGAATAGTGCCTCTGCTCCGCAGCAGAGTGTTGTTTAGTGCTAATCGCTGTCATCATCTCAGCAGGGACCCCACTTGTTTAGTTGATTTTCCTTTCATCCTGAACTTCTAGGGGTGGCATGCTTTAAAATTAGACTTTATTAAACACAACAGCACTTTTTCCTATCCATAAATAACATTAAGCTGTCTGAAATTTCTTTTGTCGCCTGTCGCCCAGCGGTCTGGTGGTACCGGAAGCGAAAGGGAAGGAGACGGCGCCCGAGGTGCTGACGACGTCTGGATACGCCCTGCTCCACTTCTTCAGCGACGCTGCGTACAACCTGACCGGTTTCAACATTGCCTACTCGTACGTCTGCGCACTTTCCTTACTCCTATCTTCTTCATGTTAGCTGTGGTCTCCTTTCCTGTTCGCTGGCGTTTTGCTTTCCACTAGTAAGATGTGTTCAAAAGATCAGTGCCAGAAAGGATTTGAAATTTCTTCCCACAACAGAAAAAGTAAATAGCTGAAATTGAAAATGCTTAATTGTGAATTGGTGGCGTTGCTTTGTATTATGAAACCTGATAAACTAAACTGTAAAAAACATTACAAAAAAGAATGAGCACTCGTTCTCTTCATCAATGATTTGCTCAAATCTATAAACACTTGAAGCGGTCCTAGTTTCTGGTTGAGGTGTTTTTTTTGTTTGTTTGTTTTTTATTGATATTCCGATTGTTTAAATATCTGGGACAAAAAAGTGTTTTAAAAAGAGAGCTTTTTTTGTAACGAAGAGTAAAATCCCATATCTAAATATACTAATTTCCATAAAGTTTGTCCCCTTATTTTATATACATGAAATTGCAGAAGTCCTTGCAAAATCCTTTTTCTATGTTACCATTAAGAGTCCATACATACATTTGACAGATTCCTTTTACGAGGTCATATTTTTTTTTTGCTGTTGCTCTGGAGAACAGTTTGTGTCTTATTTACAACAGATACAACAAACACAACAAACAAAAAGGTTCCCAACGGCATTTGTATAAATATGAGGTATTCACTTCAGTTTAAAGACAAGTGAGGTTATAAAAATATTTATTGTGAGAAAGTACTTATAGATTAAATATTTGCTTTGTGGAAAAAGGGTAGAGTCAAATAGGAATTATTTCATTATTTTCATTATACTATTATTTTCTACATCATAGGTTTCATGGCTCTGATATATAACAATATTTACCCTTTAAATCCATATGTTTTTATTTTTGACACCCTATTTTCTTTCCTTTGTCCAATTATTATTATTATTTTTTATTTGTTTGAAAGGACACCCACACACTATTCCAAACTGTGCAACGTTTTCCCCCTAATTGGGGCATCATATTTTTGTTAAAATCATTTAGACCAATCAGAACTAGTGTGTTTTCTTGTATAGTACCAATAACGTTACAAAGCTAACATGATGACATCGTGGAGTGCGCTGTTGCCGCCTGGCTGGTTTGTGTATCACACAAAGCAGACACACCTGCCAGTCTGTGCCAATAATGATAGCCCTGATGAAAAAAATGAATGATACGCGGCAGGACATGGGAGGAGGGAGGACAACTACATAGCTGCAAGGTTCTGAGCAAACACACACACACACACACACACACACACACACTAGGAGGTTATACTGGTTGTCATGACTACCTTGTACTTTAGCAATCTAGCTTTTGATATTAACAAAAAGATTCTTTTTCTACCCATGGCAACGTCGTCCTATTTTGAATTTGATTTGCTGAGAGGTGAATATTTTATTTAAGGTCCTGTGTGCATATCTAGGTATTGATACTAGTTTAATGGCATTTGCATCCATTTAGTTGTTCTAACAACTCCCCTCCCCAAGCTGGTCTGTCTTTTTTTTCTTCTAGAAATCCAATTTAATAGGCTTTTAAAAGACACAGTCATTCCTTTTAGTTGAAACATTTTTATGGTGTGTTTAAAAAATATTTACTTTGTTTAAAGACACATTCTGATTTTTAATTTTTTTTCCAGCTCTTTAATTTTTTAGATCATAAAACAAATTTTTCTTTAATATCAGACCAAGATAGACAGTTGGGAGTTTTGAAATTGTTATTCTCTTCATCCAGCATTGTAAACCAATCTTTGTTCAGTTTTATCAGCCACACCTGATTCTGATTAACGCACGACGAGCACATCATGTCTTATTAGAAATCAAGGAAGACGTGAGAAACCAAGACATTGATATCTAAAATCTGCACATGCTTAGAGATCAGGAATATGAGAGCAACGAATTCAAATGCTGATAAAACTGAATTTGGCCACCTGTTGGTCTTAAGTTCAATATTCTCCACAGAGTGAAACATGACCTAGAAATTTCTGTGGAGAGATGGAAAGGGAATAAGCTTCAGTAAAGGGACTTTACTTATATAGCACTTTTCAAATTAAACTCAACTCAAACCTCTTAACACTTAAGCCACATTCACCACACATGCATCAGTAGGCAACTTGCCCAGGGGCACTTTGACATGTGACAGACGTTATCTGGAATGCAACCTGCAACCTACCTAATTGCAAGAATAACTACTCTATCCACTGCACCACAGCCACCCAGCTTCAGTGCTTTTAAAAACTATTCTATTTGAAATCACTCCTATAAATAATAAATCAGGATATTTACTGTGAGAAGCGAAGTTGGGATGACCGGAATGATTAGTGATTCCATTATTTTCCTTTCAGAATAATAGCTTTACTTCTTCAGGGGCCAGCGTGGTCGCGTCAAAATCCACCCATCGATGCTTGGTCATGTGTGTTTACAGCAAAATGATCATGGCCGAAAGGAGCATCTAAAATATGATTAACCAGCTCAAAAATCAAGCAATATGCCAGAGTTGAGAGTTTTGGTCAAACAGATGTGGCCGATTGAAAAGCAAGACGCACTTTCTCATGACCTCGGATAATTGCTCCCAAAAACCTTCCGTCCTGCGAATACCAACAGGCTTTCACAAACAGTGATTTAAAACGTTTAACAAGGGGAGTTGTGACAGTTAGAATTGGGCTACAAGACATTGAGAACAAAATGACAAGATTTTCTTTGACATGTAACTACGACTATGAGAATTTCGGCACATTGACCTTTCAATGCTAATCCCTTTGTCTAAGGGTGGTGAAGATGAAGCAAGTTGCGACAATGATGGTTGGGTTCAGAACAAAATACAAATCTGTTAATATACCAGTCTGAGATTTATATACCTGATTTTGTCATCTGACTGGTTGCTGTCCATGCTTGCCTTTCGCATACTGGGCACATGTTCTATGCCAGCTTTATCTGCCACTAATGTAGCATTGAAAAATTCATATAACTTTACAACTTCAGCTTACTTGAACATAGTTTTTGTTTCTGTTGAACATTTAGAGTTCCATCCTTGTGATGTTAAATGAAATATAGCTAAGGTTGTTGGGGGATATACTAGAGGCTTATAGGCACGATGGTAGTGAGAGTGAGTTATTCGCACTGCAAAATTGTTTTCAGTTTAATTAGTGGGCAATGAAACAGTATAAAAAATCTTAAAATCCTATAATTTGCTGAAGCTAAAGTGAGAGGCTGTAACAAGAGAAAAAATGACTTTTGATAAAAGAAAAAAGTAAATTGGAAAAGCACTACATGTCAAATATTTCTTTTTCTGCTTTTCCCGCACTCAGAATTGTTCAGACCACTAAACAACCTCCAATGTCAGACAGCATTTCTCAAACATGTTTTATTTATTAAGAGTAAAACTGCTGAAAACAACTTAGCGCCCCCTTCAGTATTTGCAGAAGAGTACTCATTTATACCACATTAGAGAGCTTGGAGTGATCAGTGATCTGTTTAAAGGGATTTTGCAACATCTTAATTTTGTTGACCTCCACATTGTCTGTTTTGCTTTTGATTTTCAGCAAGTGACTGTTTGATGTACTTTAGGGTCATTGTCCTGCTCCGTAACCCAACTGCTCTTGTGCTTCGGCTCGTTAACTGATGGTCAGGCATTCTTCTTTAGGATTTCCCAGAACAAAACAGAATTTATCCAAACATTACCAGAGGTCCAGGCCGTGAAACTTTGAGCACAATCACTGAACCATCACACTACCACCACCATGTTTGACCTTGTGCAATACGTGTTTTTTAATTATTATTATTATTATTAACTTCCAAAAAGTTCCACTTCCTATTTGGTACTCCACAGAATATTTTCCCAAAAGTCTGGGCGAGCATCAAAACTTGCTGGGTCTATTTCTCATCATTAAATATTTCAGTATGACTTAGATCTCCAGTGCTTAAAATACAGTTCTGCACCCTTTAATGGGTTGATGACATTTTTATTGGGGTAATTTTTAATTGATTGGCAACTCGACCCCTACATGTGTTCTCCATCTATGGATTATGACTCTCACTGTGCGTTGCTGGAGCTCAGAAAATGTTAAAAAGGCTGTAAAGCCGTTCCCAGATCCATAGAAGTCAATCTGTTTGTATCTCTTCTGTTCTTGAGTTTTGAGATCTTTTCGCCCACTTCATGGTGGCAGACAGGTTCTCTCTCAGGGATTAGTTTGTTGTTTTGTTGATATTGAAAATTAGTTTCACGATCTGAAAAATATGAAGGTCCCAATAAAAAAGAACAAACGAGAAATGTTGGTGGAAAATACTTATATCACCGCTGTAGGTGTTTTTAAAGGTATGTTTAAGGTATGTTTAGAAAAAGATGCAATCACAGCAACATAAGCTGTTTTTGGTTAATTTTATTGATTATGTTCTGAAACTATCATTGAGCGACAGTTAGAATGACCTGAAGCCATTGGTAGAAAAAGGATTTAAATATACTCGGTTTGATTTCATTCACTCAAAATGTAATTCTATCAACAAAAAAAACTACCTGCTTCTTTTAAAACAACGAAATATTGCAGCTGGACCTGGATTTTTAGCTTCTTGCCATAATATCCGCAGGATAAACTCCTGTCCCAACAACTGCTCCGGCCACGGCAGATGCAGCGCGGGGAACTCTGTCGCGGGTCGGGTTTACTGCGAATGTGATGAGTACTGGAAAGGAGAGGCCTGCGACATCCCGTACTGTAGGGACAACTGTGGCAGCCCGGATCACGGCTACTGCGACCTGACCGGGGAGAAGCTGTGCGTCTGCAACGACAGCTGGCAAGGTAAACCTGCTCAGACAGATGCAGCTTTATTATGACCCCAGAGGATTGATCATAGATGATAATCGCAACAAAACAAGGTCAGGGACAGTTGATTGCAATATCAGGAACCGCATTTCCCATGATGCCACACATGGAGAGGATGTCTCTGTTTTGATCACTATTTATTTGGATGAAGAAGCGCAAAGATTAGAAGAAGTCGTATAAACACAACAATGTCACAGAATGTGGAAAATGTTGTAAAATGTTGTTACTGATTTATTGGAACATTTAAACTCTTTAAAGGGACAAATTGCTTTAATGAGTTGTGTTTTTATTCTTGCTTTGGTCTTGGGGTTCATTTGCCTTCTGTTGATATTCTTAAATGTCCAGAAGAAAAACTTTTTAAAATCTTTAATCTAAACATCACCCACAGATAACTGAACGCTAATTGGAATTCAAGACATTTGCAAATACTATGTAAAGAATAATCTAAAATCTAAAATGATCTTGTCAAACAGTAGAATAACTTAAATCTAAGCTCTTGTTCTATGTGAGGATGATGATGCACTGCCCTCTCCTGGTCTAATGTCAGAAATGCAGGAGAAATAAAAAACGATTTTCCTTAACATATCAAAATACAACTGATGATTTTCAAAATATATTTTCTTTAAGTTTTTAATATTTTATTCTAAAACTAAGTGAAAAGGGGGAAAAAAAGCCTAGTCAGCTTTATATATTTTAGATGTGTCGTCTTTTTGTTATTGCAATTGTAAACACAAGAAATGAGCACATTTTGAGAGCATATAGTTTGAGGTTATGTTTTTAGACTTGCAGTGTAAGTAAAACAAATGTTTCCCTCTCTGCCTCAGGCCCTGACTGCATCGTCCCTGTTCCCTCAACGGAGCCCTTCTGGATGCTGCCCAGCATCAAACCGTCGGCTCAGTCTCTGGGCAGGGCCTCCCACAGAGCCCTGGTGCGTGCCGGTTTGATGTGGGTGGTGGGAGGCTACTCCTTCAACTACTCCAACTACCACATGGTGCTCAAGTGAGCTGCGCTCCACAGAAACAAACGTTTTCCCTTCACTAAAGGGGATTTTCACGGCTGTCAGGGCTGACGTTTGTGTCCGTGTCTCTGAACAGCTACAACCCCGACACCGGCGCGTGGGAGGCCGTCCCCTCCCACAGCGGACCCCTCTACAGATACGGACACTCTCTGGCTCTCTACCAGGTAAAACACGGGCTTTTAGAAATTTCTGAATCGTTTTGAATGCGAGAACTGTACTTTGACAAAATATACATCAAGAGTTGGACAATTTGAGAAACGGTGACTGATTTAAACAGGAGCTTTTTACATATTTCTGGGACTGAACAGCTTAACTATGAACTTTAGCCTTTGCAAAAGTATTTTTACCTCTTGAAATTTTTTACCTTTTGTATTATTATAACATTAAATCCCAAAGGGGTTTTATTGTGGCTTTATGTGTTGTTCCTGCTGAAGCATGCATCTCCGCATCATGACACTGCCACCACCATGTTTACCATAAGGATTGAGTGTTCAGAATAATCTGCAGATTAGTTAATCTGTGATGCTATACATTTAAGTCAAAAAGCAACATTTTGTACTTTATAGAATGATTTTATGCTACAATATGATCCATGAATTAATTTATGGTTAAAGAAAAGTAATTATATATTTTTTGTAATGATTATCTCATTTTTTATCTTCTTCACAACGTTATCCTTGACCAATCAGCTATATTTGTTGTTCGGACTCTAAGGCCTTCACCTAACAGCTGGATTCATACAGAGATTAGATTACACATGCCCGTTGACTAAATAGAAACTCTGATGAAAACCGGTTGCATTATATTACATTTAGCAGTCCGTCCTTCAAAATGGACAAAATGCACATCCCTAATCTTTCATTTTTCATTGCAATTCAAAAGAAGATTCTATATTTTACACCTCAATTAGGCACTCTTGTGGTCACAGCTTGCTTTCCGTCAAAACTAGCAATGTGTTTTAAATCTCTCTGCCAATATAAAATATACATTTTGGCATCAAGTGTACAGTGAGTTGAAAGACTTTACATGTAAATTTTTCTGCAGTTTCCTTCACATCTCAAGATTTGGAATGAAGCCGAGTCATCATTTATGCATTTTCAGTGTTTTGAAAAATTCAAGGATATCCAGAAATGCAGGAAATATATTTTAGCTCACAATGTGTTTCGGCCTTCTGGGAAATCAAATCTGCATTTATGTATTTAAAAGAATAAAGTGTGATGGTTCCACATTGTGGATTGTCCAGATAAAGAGTTTTCAGTTGTGGGTATCAGTCCGAGACATTAAGGAATAATAATTTTTCCAATAGTTTAAAAAAATGTAACATTTATTATCTTTGTAGTAAAATGCCACTATACCTTTAGTGTAACATGGCTTATATTGGTCCTTATCATCATCCCTTTCACCAGTGAGGCTTCAAATGCTACAGTTGCTTTGTGCTGATACGCTGTTATAAAGGACGTTTTTCAGTTTTATACCACTGTCTTATGTACACAATATGTTTGAGGATGTGAGGTAAATATCAAGTGATGTATTTATTTGTTATATACATTTATAAAATGGAAAGGCAGAGTAGATGTGCAATAAATTACCTCTGCCAATACTTGGTTGAGCACGTTTTTGAGAAAGAAAAATACAGTTTTTCTTTCATAACTTATTTTTGACTTTATTTTGAGTACTGGCATTTTGAAGAAACGCTGCTTGTACTTGGGTACAATCTTGGACTAAATCCTGCACCGTTATTTACTTCCCTTAATACTGAAACCAATGTGTTTTTAACAAAAGTTCAACCAGACAAACTAACTTTAAGTTTAGGTTTCATTGTGTAAAAAAATCTAAATGAAAAAGAGTGTAGTAGTCAAGCATTTTCAATTGATTTTTGTGTCTTAATCTTTTCTTTTAGTCTTTGAAATGCCAATATTTCAGCATAATTTAATTGTTTTGTATGTTGACATGTTTTTTTTTAATCTAGATGTTATGATCGACCATTACTCCAACAGCCAACCTGGAAAACGTATGTTTACTTTAAACGGAGTCATCTCTCTGGCGGCTACTTTTCACTCGTACTTGAGAATTTTTTTTGGGTGGCAGTCATTTTGAAATTGAGAGGTTGCAGGTTTGATTGCATCTTCATCCTGTCACCTGTCGATGAGCCTCTGGGGAAGTTATTTAAAGTTGCCTTCTGATTTGTGCACCAGTGTGTAAATGTGGGCTTGTTCGCGAGGGTGAATGTGGCACTACTCCAGGCACGCATGCGTTGCCACATCTAGCCCAGCCTTGGGAATAACATGTAACACGACATGAACAAAACATGTGCACGGCTTCTATAACACGTCCCTTTAATGTGTGCGCTTCTGTAGGACGAGATCTATATGTTTGGGGGAAAGCTGGAGGCGGGACCCGCGAACATCACAGACGAGTTGTGGTTGTTTAACATCCACACTCGTGCCTGGTCACAACGGAAACCAGCTCCAGCTCCTATTTATGCACTGGAGGGCCACACGGCTCATGTGGTGGAGCTGTGCAACGGCGAGCCGGTGATGCTGGTCTTCTTTGGCTACTCGCCCATCTACAGCTACATCAACAAGGTTCAGGAGTACAACATCAGTGAGTACATCTGCTGATCATGGTGGCTCCTTACCTTCAATCGTCTGTATCAGTCAGTCAAGTGGACTCATCCCAAACCCACAATTAATGCACCTTTTTTCCCCACGGTTTAGGAAATTTTGCCGTTGTTGGCACATATCGACTGTGTTTACATATTAAATATTGTGTAAATGTGCCATTTTTCTTCTTACAGTCACTACTTTATGTTGCATCTGATCACAAAGCTAAGGTTTCAATACGATAATTCAAGATGATTACTTTAGCGTCCATTAAATACATGAAGATATATAAACATATTAAGATCTACCATTTTATTTAATCACCTTTCTAGTAGGGCTACATATTAGAAAACTTCACAATGCCAGTAAAGTTGGTGACCATATCATGTGGGATATGTCACTTCTTCCTCTTCCTAATATGTAACTCTGACGCTACGTGAATTTGTCATATGCCATTGCAAGGCGTCCTTCTTATCCGGTCTTGCTTTGATTAATTACACTTAAGAGGTAGAATTAAAAAAAGTGCATTAATTAGTTTAGTACATACTAATAAATTCAGTAAAGTTGAATTGACATCATTAATTCCTGCTTCAAAAAACAAGATGCAAGAACTGAATCATGTCTTTCGTTCTTGAGAAATTATAATTCTTTTTGGTATTTTTCTCCAACATATTGTAAATATTAAGTTTCTCATTAACCCACTTACACAGCTAACACAAAGTAAATCTTTGCTTAGTGGGTTACTTTTCATATGTCTCGTCTGTAAAGCACATTCTAACGTTCTTTTGGTCATTTAAAACTTTATTTTTATTTTTTAAGCAAAGCCTTGAAAAATGAGTTGATAACAGAAACGCTCAATCTTTTTATTTGCATACATATTCAGAATAGAATGTAATTATCTTTTTTATTTCAAAATTATGTATTAAATCAAGTAACTCCTGTTATGTGTACAACATGCAGCCCAAGGAAACATCCAGTTACACAAAAACAAACAAACAAACACAAAGAACAGCATTTAGACTGAATTGTTTGTAAGGTCAAGGCCAGGCCAGTAGATGGTGGTGTTGTAGCGTTTTCATGGAGCCGCTGAAAATAAAACTGGGCTTCTGACTGGATTTTGTGAAAGAGACCCACACAAGTACACACACAAATAGCCAAACAATGAGTCAACTTCACGGTGGTGTAGAGTGAGAGTGGTCATTAAAACGAGGCGGCATCCTGGCCCCGTCTGGGAGAGGACTGTGACTAATGAATCCATTGCATTCCCTCACTCTCCTGTCTTCTCCTCCCTCTTTCCAAACGTTCCTTTCCACCACCAAAACTGATTTTATTGTTTCATTTTCTGATCTTTTTTCTTATGTAAAGCACTTTGAATTGTCTTGTACACGAAAATGTGCTATACAAATAAACTTGCCTTGCCTTGCCTTGCCTTGCCTCTCGCATCCTCTCGCTTATGTTCATCTTCCTCCCTTCACCTGCCAGCCTCGGTCTCGGACTCCCGTCGGTCACCTTTTCTCCCCCATCTGTCACGTTCGTCTGCACGTACCCCTGTCGCTGGCTGACCTTCTCTTCCTCTGAAATTGTCATAGCGTTAGTTCGCACGAAGCATCATTAGACGGAACGACGAAGAGTCAAGGGGGAGTAGAAGTGGAGTGTGAAATACGAGCTAACAGGATTTAATGACCACGCTGAGAAACTGGTTCACAGAAAGTAGCTGCCAGAGAAGAAAAGGGGGCTGACCTTCTACTTCCTCGGCCTCCGTTTTTTTCTGTCCATTGTTCAATGCTGTGTCACCTTTTTTTACTTTTCCGCTCTTTTTACATTTATTTCATCTTGCCTTCCCCCCAGTCCAGTTCAAAAGTGTCTAGAACCACGTTGTCTGAAGGTACAGCTGAAAATGATTGGGCATGTGTCTCCAAAATCTTCGGACCTACGGAGGCTGGCATTTTTCCTGCATACCCAAACCATCCATCGTACCTCTGTCTGAATGTTTAGGGGCAATTTCCTGCTGGAAGGTGAACCATCACCCTGGGGTTAACTCATTTCAGCCTCTGTAACATGTTCTTGTCCACCCTTATATCTAACTTCATCTATCCTTCCCTTAACTTTGGGCTTACTGAGCTAAATCCACTCCTGACCAGTTTTCTGCAGCTAAGAATTTTTTGCATGTAAGCCAACTGTTTCTGTTGTAAAACCGTCCTACATAGTTCCATTGTTTTTACCACGTAAATGACATATTTTCAGATTTCTAGACTGACGTTGTCCATGGTAGGGTATCGGTCAAAAAGCATCCAGAAGAGCAGATTAGCACCCTTCCCTTAATACAGCCCATAGTTCTACGTTCATCCTGCATTAAGAATGTCATTTGCTTGAGTTCATCATGAGTGCAGAACGCGAAGAGAGGAAAGGGAACACTTCTAAAACTGTTCTTACCAAGCTTATAGCAAAATATTAAGCATGCGTAATTGCATGTTTAAAGAACTCTTATATATCTAAAAAAGGAAATTTAAAAAACTTAAAGCAACTCTAAAGAAGTTTCGGTTTTGGCCGATTTTGGCGGTCCTATGTGGATAAAAATAGTAGAGTTTTATGTTTTGCCTGAAAGAAGACTGCATTTCCCATGAGCACCAGTACATTTCTATTTCCAGTGGCTGCGTGAAGGACGAATAGCGATGAGGTGATGAATCTAATTGTAGCGTAACAATGTTATATGATGATGTTGAAAATAAGAAACGGGGGACGTGACGTATGCCGTAAAGCAGTCAGCACATTTGTAGTTATTTTGATTGGCAGGGTTCCTGCCGCCCTCCTCAAAGTTTCTTAGTGCCAGTTAAAGCGATACAGACCCCCTCTGGCCACGACAGAGCCGTCATTCAATGAACCGTAAGTCAACATATGATCAAAACAGTTCTGAAAATATTTTAGGAAGGTTGAAAAGTTACTTAGTGTTGCTTTAAATAACTTTATTCAATTGAAAGCATAAAAAGAGGCAACTATATTAGCACCACAGTTAATCACAATGTTTTATAAGAACGTCTAGGGCGCTAAACGTTTTTAAAGTTGTTTAAAATTGATCACTAAATTGCCATATTAGTGAAAGGTGCGCCCATCGCTGGTTTTGCAGATGAACATGTCTTGTTTTGCAGTTGTTTCATCTTCTCTCTGCGCAGCATATGGAATACGTCAAATTAAAGCCTTTATTATTATTATTATTTTGGTATGACAGTAAAAAGCTAGACCCAAAAACATTTTGCTCAGTTTTTTTGGTTGGAGTGTGTGTGTGTTTTGTCTGTTAACAGGCTGTGTGTGTTTGTATTTCAGGGTCAAACTCGTGGCAGGTCGTGTCTGTCGGAGGCGCCGTGGTTCGGGGAGGTTACGGCCACAGCAGCGTGTACGACGAGGCCAGCGGCTGTGTGTACGTCCACGGGGGATACAAGGCACTGAGCCACAACAAATACGGCCTGGTGGATCACATGTATCGCTACAGCGTTGGCACGAGAACATGGTGAGAGCGAGAGAGAAACATGAGTGAAGCCGAGCTCTCTGACTTCAGGGGGATTTTAATGCGAAACACGCATTTTTACTTTTTTTACTTTGATTAAATGTTTCTTACTGAAAACTATGCTGCCCCTTGAAAAGACATACGCAAATTGCATTAACAAAAAATCACTTAAATGGATAAAAAAATTGATTTTCAAAAGACAATTTAATTTAGACACTTTTATATTAGATTTTTAACAATTCCTCAAAAAAGAGTTTTTTTCCCCCAGCAATGTGATGTACAGGTGTCAATAATGAATAATATGATTCAAAAGTAATAATACATCATGAGAGATCCAGAAAAAGGCTGATATGAGTACTGACAAATGTTATTATGATTAGGTTTTGTAAGTTTTTGTGCTTTAAATGTTCACTATGACATCTCTACTGTATTGAGAGTCTCACAATAAGTACAAACAGATCTCATACATATACACACATTTATTTTATTATTCGTATTCAAATCTTGTTACTGCTTTGCTTACCAGCTAAAACAAAAGTATGGAGAATGTCACTTATTTCATTAAATTTTTCAAAGACTTCCTTGTTTTCATCAGTCGTCTCTGCTTCCTGTCCTCCCCTATCACCTGTGCTGAGATGTTAATACTGGAAAATGGTGTAAAAATCCTGTGTCACTGATTGTTGGTCCTTAAATGTACAGAAGAGATCCCCATTTAAAGCAATATTTAAGTGAAAAAACATTTAAAAGTAGTGACTATGATTCCAATACTGCTTCTTGTAGTGTACGCGTATTTGCTAACTCATTCGTTAAAGGGGAATCATTTCTGGGAAAGCAGACGAGGACAGGAAGATGACGAGAGATGGTTTGACCTCAGGTGACCTGAAACAGATGGAGGGCTGAAAGAGGAAACTCAGCCCCGTTAGTCTTGCTCCCTTCACATTGATCAAATGCACAACAGTAACAGTCACCACAAGGAATGTGCTGTTGTACCCGAGCGACCTGCTGGGTCTCTGTGTCTTTGACTCCCAAACAGGAAATTAATGCTGCTCACCTGTGTCACTTGAGACACCAGACTTTGGAAAACTTCCAGAGGGACATGTTTTCATAATCCAACCTGAGGAGTTTTTTAACATCTGTATTTTGGGTTGCTGACTTGTAAGCTGGATAAACAGACATTTTTAGAAGCATATGCTGTTGAGGTCCACTCATCATGGCCTCCCAGCTTTCTGTACTTAGAAATCACAGCAACAGTTTTTATTGGTTCTTTTGAGGTCTGTCACACTCTGTCAAAGCTATGCTTCTAATAGGGTTATAATAAGATCTGGAGAAGTTGTTGAATTAAAAGAAAGAGGGATCAGTTTCAAACAAAAAGGTTATTTGGGAGAATTGTTAGCCTAGCATTTATTCCTTGTTAAACTTGATAGTGTTGCAGACTACTGGTCTGCTTTGGTTATATGTAGAATCCATTTTTTTCTTTCTCTTTAACATAATGTCATATTTTTTCGTGCTCAAAAAAACTTTCTTCACAGAGGTATATTTTTAAATTTAAAATCCCAAAAGTCTCTCAAATTCCCGTAACCAATTGTATAATTAGCAGGAAGTTATTTCAGCTTCGCAAGCTGCATAATTTATACCTGCGCTGAATGCTAATTAATGGGGGTCCACTGTAACAGAAATCAGGTAAAATATAAAATCATGGTCATGAAATGGTTCATTTCCATTTGATCTAGTTTATCCAAATCTTAACAGTTGATATGAACAAAAAAATAAAAATTCCTTCATATGTTTGATTTTACAGAATAAGCAAAAGTGTCATTCAGGAAATAATTCTGCAGTTGAGTTGAATACACTCAGGTTAGTAGGTGATCCTGGAACTTCGCCCCAATAAAAAAACTGAATGCAGCCAGAAATCTTCTGTAGAAGATCACTACAAACCTAACTTGTGGTCAAACGTGTATTAAGAGTAACTATGTGCCATCAAACGGTACAAGACAGAAATCGGCTGTACTAATTAAAAAACAAGTTAATAACACAAATCACTGTAAGATGTATTTATTTTTTTCACCATGTTGGCTACTTTGCGGTTTCAAGTAAAATGCAGCACACTGACCTACAACGTTGACAAAGTTTGTTGAGTTTATAATCAGTACAGCTTGTTAGTGAGTTTTCGTTTCTAGATGGCTCTAGTAACTTAAGAGAGCACAGTTGTCCTTATCTACAGGACCCGAAACCTTTAGAGAAAGTCTATCACAGCACACTACATGTGATGTATGTGTCTACATCCGTGTGTGTGTGTGTGTTCTCAACCCTAATGACAGAACAGTTGGCATGAAGGGCAGTCGCGCATGTCGGGTCACACACCCAGCGATCTGCCTTCAATAACATGCCGTCCCGCCTCACACACACACACAGAGAAAGAGCCAAGCTCTTGATGAACGAGCCCCCCATTAATGCCCCCTCCCTAGTATAATGTAGCCTCTTTTTTTGCTTTGCCGTATGTGTGCAGGTTGATTCTCAGGGAGAGCGGTTTCCCGCGGTACCTCCACTCGGCGGTGCTGTTGAGCGGCACAATGCTGGTGTTTGGTGGGAACACTCACAATGACACCTCTTTAAGCAACGGAGCCAAGTGTTTTTCTGCTGACTACCTGGCCTATGATATGGGTAAGAACAAGTCCTGGAGGCATGGCAAGCAGGATCTTTGTCCTGTTGCTTTCGTGTTTGAAGCGTGAACTGTCACGGTCTACCAGGAGCTGCACACAAATCTCATTTAAAAAGATACATTTTGAAGCAAAATGAAAGAGAAACAAATGTGTAATTTTTTTTTTGCAAATAAAAATCTAAGCAGTGTGATAACTGTTAGTCTAGACAGATAAATCTAGATAGATATATTACTCTAACGATTACTGTCCATTGATGATTCAATTCGTTCACTCTGTTTTCTTGATTTCTACTCTTTCTGTAATACATAGTTTATTTTCTATGTATTATTAGATTAGGTTTTTTTTTTTTTTACACAAAATAAAAAAAAACAAATGCTCTGGCCACAGTTTTCCTGGTTTTGAACAAGATATAAAGCAAAAGCGTCGGCGAAAATGCCCAAAGTGATTCACAATATATGTAAGAAAAAGAAGAAAAAAAAAACTCACTGTAATACAAATGCAATCCTTCATTCAACATAAAGTAAATTCAGAGCTTCAAACCGCATACTGAGAGTAAACAGTGTGGGCGCCGCAGACCATGCAACATAGAAACAGTATGGACTGCTTGTCAAGACAGAGAGGAAAGCATCGGGAGGGGAAAACGAGGGATTACAGCATTTTTTTACACAAACCAAAGCAACAGGGAGGACAGAAATCAACTTCAAAAAGATGAATGGTAATTTATTCAGAATGTGGGCCAATAATGGAGACTTAAAAAACTCTTACCAAAACAGAACGTGAGAACAGAAGAGAAGGACTGTATCTGCAGTCCTTGTGATGGAAGAGATTTGTTACAGAAACACATCTACGTAATAAATTCATAATATGCTGCAACTAGGGTGGAATTAATCAGATTTTTGCCCAATAATTGTTGTCTCTTAGATTTTTGTAAGACTGACAGTCTTAGATGGGATTTTTTAAATTCTATTTAAAATATCTAAAAAAGGGTGATAGTACAAGTTAGACTCTTGTGGTTGTTGTGGACCTTGTGCCTTCATCCGACAGTGATATAAGATAGAACTAATACGAACCTGTTGAAGTGAAACATTTTAATCCAGTTACTTTGTTTTTGTTAGCTGATTTACTTTATTTTTTCTCATATGGACACAGTATGCCAAGAAATAACTTATTAAATATTCTCGGTTGATTTTTGTCCTGAGGTTAGAATGAGTCATTGACGTCATCCTAAATTTATACAGATTCTCTATCAGTGTCAACTCCTGACTGGCTGAACTTATCCAAGATTTTACCATCACTTCAAGCCAGAAACCTGTTGATCAAATGGAAACTTTAATCGTCTTTCTGCCATGGTTGTGAATAGTTTTACACTTTACTATATCTTCATGCACATCTGTTCTTGAAGTTAAATCAAAACTGTATTGGCAAATCAAATATTTCAATAAAGTTGAAACTGGAAATTTGCCAACAAATTGTGATTAGTGTGTTTTAAACAGATGGAATTTCCAAACACAATGTGATTCCGTCTCAAAAATTACAGTGAATCAAAATGGAAAACCTTAACTGTGCTTTAAAGATGAATTAACATGGTAAATAATCAAAAAAGCTTCCTTTCACACAAAAGCCTTTTGTACACTGTCAAAACTGACATTGTTGCTTTGTTGTATTTTCTATAGAGTTCCTGAAGGTTGATCCTAATTTGCATTTTGTTGTGTTTCAGTCAGTTATAATTTCTCTAACATTAGTAAGCGTGATCTGTTGTTGTTCTGTGCTGGAACTACTAAATAATTTATATCTTTGATAAGGGACGCTTTACTTATTTACCACAACATAAAATATGGCAAGTTAATTTTTTGACCTTAAACATCTATCAACTTATGTTTAAGGTGTCTCTCATCTGTTATTACATTTATTTTGCAGCATGATTTACTCATTTAGCGATGTGTAACTGTTTTCTCAAAGAAAAAAAAACATGTGAATGAAATTATATTGATTGTGCTACTATTTAAATACTATTTAAACCCATTTTTCAGCTTTTTTACCTTCTCTCTTGGGTCACCACAACAAATCATCAGTCCTGATTTAGTCCTATCATCTACATCCTCCACATCAGATTAACTAACTTCATGCTTTTCATCACATCCATTAATCTGTGGCTCCAAGCTCAACATCCTTTTACTGACGCAATCACTGATTCATCACCATATCAGTCCTTCCACTCTGACTTTATATTCAAAACATCTAATATGAGCAATTTCTCTGTTATAAACATACCTGATCCTGTCCATCCATCACAGTCACTCCCAAACAGAACCTCCTCATCTTGAGCACTGCAACGTCAGGTTCTGCTTTCAGTGGTTTTCTCATTGACATTGTCCCTAACTTTCTGCATATATTTATTCTATGAACAGTTTGAAAAAACGTCCATAGCTCTGGACCATTGATTTGATGTCATCACATTAACTTCTGTTCTCTCTAATGTTACCGTTACACTTGGGTCTAACTTATTTACCTCCATTCTCTCTTTGTTTACCTCTGCACTGCTCTCACAGCAGATAACAATGTAATTTGCAAACATTAGAGTCTACACAGAGCGTCTAACGGTATCTCTCGGCCGGTCCATCACCAAAGCAAACCTTAAGAGATTTTAGTCAGTCCCCAGTTAAATTTTGAACACCTCTGCCTGTGCTACAGCACTAGTTATGGGTCCGGCAACACCGATGCGTCGGTGCATGTATCAAGCTCATAGACCAAAACCTGTGTCTGTGCACGTATTGATTTCAGCAAGACACGTGAACGATACAGCACATGTTTTCAAAATGAACCTGAGGCGCCAAACTGTGTTTGTAAGGAAGCGAATCTGTCAACGGGATCCATTCTTGATCTTTTTCGGTGCAGCGTCAACTATGGAGCAGCCTCAAGGCAAACGAAAGATTTCCGCAGTGTATATATCTTAAAATCAACTTTCAGTTTTGTCTGAGTTTAACTGGAGGAAGTTGTTCTGCATCCACAGACTGATTTGTTGAATACAGTGACACAATAAATCAACGGGCCCATGTTCTCCTGCTGTCAGCGACGCGTAGATCTGAGTGTCATCAGCATACTGTAGTTGTGGTAGGACACATCATGGCTGCGTATTAACTGATCCAGTGGAAGCATCCACAGATTGAATAAAAGGGGTCTCCGGATCAACCCCAGGGGAAGCCCACAGGTCACACCCATTCGGTCGGGGACTCAGTTCCCAATTTGAACAAAGTAACACCTGTTCTCAAGGTAGGGCTTGAACCAATTAAGAGCCATACCAGTGATTCCCACCCAGTCTTGTAACCTCTGTAATAAAATCACATGGTCAACTATATCAAAGGCGGCGGTCAGGTCCAGCAGAACTAGGACAGAGACTTTGCCTGCATCTGAGTTTAGGCGGAGGTCGTTTGTCAGCTTGATCAGAGCTGTCTCAGTGCTGTGGTAGGGCCTAAAGCCTGACTGGAAAGCATCAAAAAGATTGTTAGACAGGAGAAAGTCATTCAGCTTTTGGGATACAACTTTTTCCAGCACTTTTCCTAAGAATGGCAGGTTTGATATGGGCCGGTAGTTGTTCAGTATCATTCAGACTGCTCTTCTTTAAAGATGCTTAATGACAGCAGTTTTCAAGGCCTTTGGGAATATTCCAGTCTTAAGTGAGATGTTGACTAAATGAGCGAGTTATGGCAGCAAGTTGCCAGGACAGACTTTAGGAATCTAGTGGGTAACTCATCCATGCAGCAAGTAGATGGGCTGCACATGATCTATTCAACTGTTGTATCGCAGACAGGTGCGAACTGTGTCAGCTCTATATGTCTAACTGGGGGTAGAGGAGCTATGTCTGACGAGTAACAATTGCATTTTTAATGCCTTAAACTTCTTCATTAAAGAATACTGCAAACTCCTGACATTTGGATGTAGAAATCAGTTCCAAGGGGAGCAAGACTGGAGGGTTTGTTAATCTGCTCACTGTAGCAAACAGGACACGGGAGTTGTTTCTGCAGTTTTTGATGATTTCTAAAATATAGCTTTCTCTGGTTCAACGCAAAGTCTGGTTGAACATACACAACTTTTCTTTGTAGATTTCAAAATTAACCTGGAGCTTTGATTTACGCCATTTCCGTTCGGCTCTCCGGCACTCCCTTTTCTGTGCTCTGACCGAGACCTCTCTTCTCCATGGTGCCTTTTGTGTACTTTTAACCATTTTAACCTTGACAGGAGCAATGGCATTCATAACCTTCAAGACACTTGATGTGTAAGAGTTCAACATATCATCGACATTAGAACACAGAGCATTTTTAAACCTAATCATTTAAAAAAAACGAATCTCTGTGTTGTCATCAATAAGTCTTCCTTGAGTAACTGTAGGGGCAGCTGTTGCCTTGGGTGTAACAGAAAGGTAATAGAAAACACAAAAATGATCAGACAAAGCGACATCCACAACACCAACATTTAAAATAACAACACCCTTTGAGATAAGCACATCTAGAGTGTGTCCTCTGTTGTGTGTAGGCTTGTTATCATGCTGAGTTAGACCAAACATCTCAAGGACAGCAGTGAGTTCTTTACACTGCTTTTCTTGGGCTGCATCCATGTGAACATTCAGGTCCCCTGTTATGACCAGACAGTCAAAATTAGTGCATACAATTGAAAGTAGTTCAGTAAAGTCATCAATAAAAGAGTTCCTTGAATGTTTGTAGATGGTAATATAAAGAATGGAAGATTGTTTTATATCCATTTTGAATGTTACGTACTAACATGATGAAAAAAAAACAATTGCTAATTTATGGATGGGTATATTATCCCTGAATATGGCACAACCCCCCCATCCCTTTTGGTTTTGACATGTTTCAGATACAAAAATGAAGTAAGGTGGATTAACTTCAATCAGGACTGTATCAGCTGTGTTTTTATCGAGCCATGTCTCGGTAAAAAAAAAAAAATCAAGGTTATGAGATGAAATCAAATCATTAATCAGAAAGGTTTTCCCTGCCAAAGATCGGACATTTAGTACAGCGAGTTTCAGCGTGTTACTGTTGTTTGCTGACTGTGGCTGACAAGTAGTGAACACAAGATTTGAGATGTTTACAGACTGTTTTGGACTGTTTTGATGGTAGACTATTTGTTTTCTGCTACGTATTACTACAGGGATGAATGAAGGTACTTCCACATCGGGCCCCGGTCTATCGTGGAATGAGCCATGGGTATATGCAGTACTGCTGCCTGGACTGGATGCATATCATATCATTCTCTCTGGGCCGCGTCTCTGTACACTGGAGATGGAGTTGACATAATGAGTTTGTGGTGGGGAAGGAGGAGGGGCAGGACGATGGGATGCGAGAGGACTGGGGCATGGGGTCATCCTGGTGTCAACAGTAACTAGCTCCTTCATGTGTTCTGTAACATCCAGAAGAGGAAGAGATGGTGAGGATGATCTTGATGAGGGCGGGTCACCATTCCTGCCTTTTAGTGGAGGCGGTATCTCAGAGAGCTCCGGGAGGACGTCATCTGGAGGCGCATGTGGGGGCTGGGTTGCCGCCGTCTCCGGGTAATCTCTGGACTGCGTCGTATCCTTATCCTTATCTTAATGTTTTCGCTTCATTCTGTCATACATAGATCAGATTAGCTGCAAAAAGCCTGACTCCAGATCTATTGAGGCAGAGACCATCTGCCTTAAAATAATGTCCCAGAAAAAACATAAATTGTCAATATAACTAAAGGTGTAAGTGGCACACACACCTGACAGCCATTTGTTCAGGCTGAACAGCCTGCTGAACCTCTCATCTCCTCTCATTGGTGGTAGAGGGCCACTGATGAACACGTCAGCATCCAAATTATTAACTGTGTCTAATAGCTTCTTGAAGTCCTGTTTCAGCAGCTCAGACTGCTGTTTCACAATGTCGTACAATAAATAGGAAAGCACCTTGGATGTGTGCAGGGTTGTTTCTACATTTACTTGAACATACTGTGTGAGATTTATGGAAAGTACTCCTGTTTTTTTTTGTTTTTTTTTTAGTTGAGTTCTGTTGAAAATTCAACCACAGAACTCACTTTAAATATCCTGAGATCAAGGACGTGATGTGGAAGACAGACAGAACTCTATTATTAAATCTGTGCACGTATCAGAAGGAAACACTGATAATATCATACATTGTAACATCATCTAATAACCTATTGTTGCTCCAAATCAGACTCTCACTTGTAGTTTTGTCTTCTTTTTTCCATCTACTCTCTGCAGCATAAGATACAAAGAAGTTCTGATTGTGAGGATGCAGATGAAATAAGGGAGCAGTGTTTAGGAAGAAGTTTTTTTTTCAGAAGTAAAGAATAAATGAAACAGGGATTTAGGGAGAGAGAAGAAAGTGCACACTTCTGCAAAAGAGAATGGGCTTATGACAATAAAGGTGATGTCATGTTGCTATTTAAGCTTCGGACCCACATGAAAAGAGAACTCTCAGGAGATGTTTACAATGATTTATTTTAGGATGATTTTGGGGAAAAGGGAAATCCAGACTGATCGGCAACGGGCAACAGCAACGAATGGCGAGGAACGGGAAACAGCTGGGCAGCAGGAAACGGCAGGGAACTGTGGGCGTCAACGACATGGGAAGCCGGGAGCTTCTGAGGGTGAGGACAGGTGAGGTGAGTAAACGGTTGAATGTGAGAAATGAATGAAGGGAACGATCTTACTTGAGATGATGAATTGGAGTTGCCAGGGAGGAGTGGGTGATGAGTCTTATTTTAGTGAAGATGATGAGGTTAAGATCCAGAGGAGGTCAGAGCAGTGGATGATTGATAGTGGAGCGGGCAGACCAAGCTTAGCCAAGAGGAGTGTGAACCAGATGGTGAGGAAAACCATAGAGGAAGTTTCAGATATTATGCGCTGGATGCTAGGGGAAACCTGGGATGGAGACACAATGGTTGTTACGGCCGTGGGAAAAAACAAAGTAGCAAAATAAGTAGTGAAGCCAAAAAACATGAGACAACAGGAGAACTATTTCTAGGCTGCTGGCAAAAGCACGAGAGGCTACAAAAAGCATTCAAAAATACGAGAGACTACAGGAAGCATTCAAATTACGAGAGACTACAAGAAACATTCAAAGTTCACTAGAGGGGCACTGAGAACTGGTTACCAAATGTAGATAATACTCAGGCGTCAAATAGCTGATCCACCACTCCTCTTATTCTGGCCCAGCTCGTCTGAGATAACCAGGCGAACCTGTGGAGGGAGCTCCAGCATCTGAGAACTGGTGACCCCCTGTGGTAACCTGGAGAAGTGACTAAAAAATACTCACACTGACAGTACCCCCCCCTCAAGGACCGCCACCAGGCGGTCCAGAAGATGAGGAAGAGGCCTCAAAATCGTCATTGAGGCTGGGATCCAAAATAAAGGAGCGTGGCACACAGCTACGCTCGTCGGGACAATAACCCTCCCAGTCGACGAGGAACTGATGACCACGACCACGGGTGGGCACGATCCTCCGGACGTCATAATTCGGGTGCCCATCAACAATACGGGCGGGTGGAGGGGCGTCGGCTGGAGGGCACAAAGTACTGGTTAGGACCGGCTTTATCTGGGACACATGGAAGGCGGGATGGATCCGGAGTAACGAGGGCAGACGGAGACGAACAGAGGAGGGATTGATGACGGAGTCGATGATGTAGGGACCGATGAAGCGAGGCGAGAGTTTGCGGGAAAGGGATTTCAAAGGGATATCTCGGGACGAGATCCAGACCTGCTGACCAGGAGAGTAGGTGGGGGCTGGTGTGCGTCTCCGGTCAGCAAACTTCTTGTTAGCGGCAGAGGAACGTTGCAAGGCTGAGACGGTCTCCTTCCAAATGGTTTGGATACGGCAGATATGATGGTGAACGGAGGTCACCGCGATATCCCTCTGATCAGTAGGGAACAGTGGTGTCCCCAAGGAGATCTGAAAAGGAGACAAACCAGTCGCTGCTGAGACGTGAGTGTTGTGGGCGTATTCAACCCAGGGGAGGTGCTGGTTATAGTCGGTTTGATGGGTGGAAGTGAGACACCGGAGAGCTGCCTCGACCTCCTGGTTAAGTTGCTCTGTCTGACCGTTAGACTGTGGGTGGTAACCCGAAGTCAGACTAGTCTTGGCCCCCAGCGCAGCACAAAAATGCCTCCAAACCTGCGAGGCAAACTGGGGGCCACGGTCAGACAGAATGTCCACCGGTATACCATGCAAACGGAAGACATGTTTAACCAGGAGACGGGCAGTCTGTAAGGCAGACGGTAGTTTTCGGAGGGGAATGAGGTGACATGCCTTAGAGAAGCGATCTATGATGGAGAGGATGGTGGTCATACCCTGAGCGGATGGGAGGCCAGTGATGAAGTCGACAGCAATGTGGGACCAGGGATGTTTGGGGGATCTCGAGGGGCGGCAAAAGGCCCGAGGGGGGTTTGTTTCCGGTCTTATTTCTAGAACAGATGGGGCAGGCATGGATGTAGTTGAGAACGTCCCTGTGAAGGTTTGACCACCATAACCTACGGGACATAAGTGCAATGGTCCGACTGGAACCAGGGTGGCAAAAAAGGCGAGAGGTATGAAACCAATGTATGACTTTTGAACAGACAGGAGTGGGCACGTACATGGTTTTCTGAGGAGTGGTCCGGGGATCTGGTTCACGGAGGAGAGCCTCTTGAATGAAGCCCTCGATCTACACCGAGCCAACCACGCAATAAGGAGAGATGATGGGAGCTGGAGCTGGATGACTGTCGTCAGGAGAGAACTGGCGGGAGAGGGCATTCGGTTTCACATTCTTGGATCCCGGCCTGAAAGATATGGAAAGGTTAAATCTGGACAAAAACAGGGACCATCGAGACTGTCGGGGGTTGAGACGTTTGGCTGACTTGATATACTCGAGGTTACGGTGGTCGGTCCAAACCAGCACTGGATGATTAGCCCCCTCCAACCAATGACGCCATTCTTCGAGGGCTAGCTTAATAGCTAGGAGCTCACGTTCTCCCACGTCATAATTTCCCTCAGCAGGGGATAGACGTCGGGAGAAAAAGGCGCAGGGATGAAGTTTATTGTCTTCCTCCGATCTCTGGGAGAGGATGGCTCCAACTCCCAGGTCGGAGGCGTCCACCTCCAGGGTGAATTGACGAACGGGATCTGGCTGAATCAGGACCGTAGCTTGAGAAAACAGAGTTTAGATATTGTTAAAGGCTTGTTCAGCTTCGGGGGTCCAAGAGAATGTTATGTTGACTGAAGTAAGGGCGGTGAGTGGGGAAACGGTCTGACTGTAGTTGTTAATGATCTGGCGGTAGAAATTGGCAAAACCTAGGAAACGTTGTAGCTGTCGTCGGGTGTTAGGTGTGGGCCAGTAGGTAACTGCAAGAACCTTTGTGGGATCTGCTTGGATCTGCCCGCTCTCAAAAATGTAGCCGAGAAATGTGATTGATGTTTGGTTGAACGCACATTTCTCGGCCTTGATCTACAGACGGTTCTGGAAGAGGCGCTGGAGGACTTGGCGGACATGGGATTTGTGTTCTGCTGGATCTTTGGAAAAAATAAGAATGTCGTCAAGGTAAACAAAAACAAAAATATTGAGAAAGTCACGGAGGACATCATTAATTAAAGCTTGGAAAACAGATGGGGCATTGCACAAACTAAAAGGCATAACCAGATACTCGAAATGACCAAGGGGTGTCTTAAATGCGGTTTTCCATTCATCTCCCTGGCGAATACGGACGAGGTGGTAGGCGTTACGGAGATCCAGTTTAGTGAAGATTGTAGCTTGGTGAAGGGACTCGAAGGCGACGGTGATGAGGGGCAGAGGATACTTGTTTTTTATAGTGATATTATTTAAACCTCTGTAGTCTATGCAGGGTCGGAGTGAACCATCCTTCTTGGAAACGAAGAAGAAGCCCGCCCCTAATGGAGAGGAGTAGGATCTAATAATGCCGTCGGCGAGAGATTAATTTATATAGGTCTCCATCGATTCCCGCTCCTTATGGGAGATATTGTAAAGGTGGCTGGATGGCAATGGAGCTCCGGGAAGAAGATTGATAGCTCAGTCATAGGGTTTGTGAGGTGGTAGATAACAGGCCTTACTTTTGTTAAAGGCCTGTTTAATGTCAAGATATTCCCTGGGGACATTACTGATGTCCTGGGAATCGATGGAGACGTCCTCCAGGGGCGGGCTAGGAGGAACGGCAGCCTGGAGACATGAGGAGAGACAGTTAGATGACCAGGATGTAATTGAGCAGTCTGACCAATTAATAGTCGGGCTATGTTCCTGAAGCCAGTCGAAACCAAAAACTATATCGGGTTGTTTAGAACAAAAAATTAAAAATTACCTAGATTCAGTGTGGTTACCTGAGAGAACAATCTGTAACGGTTGGGTGATGTGGGTTATAGTCGTTAAAGATCTGCTGTCTAAGGCGGCAACCTGAAGCGGGGTGTCTAGGACTGAACTGGGTAATTAGAATTGATCTACGAGTGCTTGAGTAATTAGAGATCTCTCACAACCAGAATCTATTAAAACGGAACAGTTAAAAGTCCTATGATTTATCAACAACGTTGCAGGAAGAAGAAGACGAGACTGACTAGGGCGAGGGATTGGGTCCGTCTGAAG
Organism: Orestias chungarensis; assembly: GCA_032876305.1. Taxonomy (NCBI): domain Eukaryota; kingdom Metazoa; phylum Chordata; class Actinopteri; order Cyprinodontiformes; family Cyprinodontidae; genus Orestias; species Orestias chungarensis. The sequence goes on along the minus strand of JAVLVB010000624.1, from coordinate 445,234 downwards.
CCTAGTGTTTACAGACGGACCCTTCCGGGGAGCTTCTCCTTATGGATAGAAGGACAGACATCAATAATATGACCCGGGGTTCCACAATATAAACACTCCCTAGACCTAAATCTCCGTTGCCGTTCCTCCGGGGTTAACCTGGTTAGTCCGACCTGCATGGGTTCCGGTCCTGGGGACGATGGTTTACGGGGTTCGGTGATAGTCTTAGGAGGGGTCACAAGAGGCTGGAATGAAGGCTGAACGACTGCGGGAGCATGACCAACAGATATTCTAAGGTTAATCCCTATACGATCTCGTTCTCTCAGACGACCATCAATCCGAGCTGCTAGAGATATAAAATCCTCTAACATATGGGGTTCATCAGAGAGTGCGAGTTCATACTGCAACGTCTCGTTCAGAGCGCGACAAAAAGTATCCTTTAGAGAGCGAGAGTCCCATCCCAACCAGGCCCCCAGTGTCCGGAACTCGATTGCAAACTCAGCCACGGTCCTGGAACCCTGTCTCACTCTGCTTATTTTCCAAGCTACCGTAGGATAATCAGTCTCATGACCAAAGTTCCTCAAAAATTCTTCCTTGAAATCCAAAAAGGACAGACAGAACTCTGGATATCTCAGGAAACTTGACTCAGCCCATTTGAGCGCTGTTCCGGACAGGTGACCGATAACAAACGCTATTTTGGCATCATCATTGAGAAATGATTGAGGCTAATAGGCATAAACGAACGAACACTGCATAAGGAAGCCCTCACAGTCGCCAGCACTTTCGGAGTACCTCTCCGGAACCGGAAGTGAAACCCCTCGAGGACCCGGAACCGGAAATTCGTTACACGGGACGTGGTGGGGACGGAGTGAAGGAAGCTGCGGCGCCCTCATACGGAGGAGGGGTGAGATTGGAGGCTTTAGGAACAAGATTTTGCAGAAGTGAAGTTATTTGATCCAGGGTTTGGTTAGTTGTAGTCTATTGTTCGGAAAGGGATCGGAGGACGGACTCGTGGGAATGGAGCATGGTGGACTGATCTGAAATAACTCTCCTGAGAGTCTCCAATGGGTCCGTTTGGCCTGAGTATTCTGTCATGTTGCTATTTAAGCTTCGGACCCACATGAACAGAGAACTCTCAGGAGATGTTTACAAGGATATATTTTAGGATGATTTTGGGGAAAAGGGAAATCCAGACTGATCGGCAACGGGCAACAGCAACGAATGGCGAGGAATGGGAAACAGCTGGGCAGCAGGAAACAGCAGGGAACTGTGGGCGTCAACGACGTAGGAAACCGGGGGCTTCTGAGGGTGAGGACAGGTGAGGTGAGTAAACGGTTGAATGTGAGAAATGAATGAAGGGAACATTCTTACTTGAGATGATGAATTGGAGTCGCGAGGGAGGAGTGGGTGATGAGTCTTTTTTCAGTGGAGATGATGAGGTTAAGATCCAGAGGAGGTCAGAGCAGTGGATGATTGATGCTGGAGCGGGCAGACCGAGCTTAGCCAAGAGGAGTGTGAACCAGATGGTAAGGGAAGCCAGAGAGGAACTTGCAGATATTATGCGCTGGATGCAAGGGGAAACCTGGGGTGGAGACACAATGGTTGTTAAGGGCGTGGGAAAAAACCAAGTAGCAAAATAAGTAGTGAAGCCAAAAAACATGAGACAACAGGAGAACTATTTCTAGGCTGCTGGCAAAAACACGAGAGGCTACAAAAAGCATTCAAAAATACAAGAAACTACAGGAAGCATTCAAATCACGAGAGACTAAAAGAAACATTCATAGTTCACTATAGGGGCACTGAGAACTGGTTACCAAATGTAGATAATACTCAAGCGTCAAGTAGCTGATCCACCACTCCACTTATACTGGCCCAGCTCGTCTGAGATAACCAGGCGCACCTGTGTAGGGAGCTCAAGCATCTGAGAACTGGTGACCCCCTGTGGTAACCTGGAGAAGTGACTAAAAAAGACTCACACTGACAGGTGAGGCCGGTAAAAAGACTGAGAATAACAAACTAAATTAAAGATTATAAACATTACAGAGCTTCACAGTCTTATGTTTCTCAGACTCAAACCTATGTTTCACATGAACGTTTATACACAAGCCTCGTTGTTTCATGTTTTTCTTGTTTGCTGAGCCTGCTTGCCATGTTGAGATGAAGTAAATATAAAGTTAACACTATATAGTTTGTCACTGGATGTACTTTAAGGAATTTTAGGCTACACACAATTCACTTTAGGTTTAATGTAGTCTTAGATTGGGAGAAATTGGTTAGGAAAGATTCCTTCGGCCTGATTTTACCACGCTTTAGCCATGTTAGTTGCTTTCATTATATGAACTGTTATCACTGCACGTTGTACCATTTTATAGGACATTTGCTATCCATATCGCCTTCAGTTGATATATAAATGCGTTACATATCTAAGACAACTTAAAATAATTTTGACTTTGCATCATAACCATATCTTAAGCTTGGAAATTCACCTCTCTCTTTCTGAAGCTCCTAAACTTTCCATTTTGTTTTTAAGCATGTCATCATAATAACTATTTTTGTCCATGTGATCCATTAACGTCGTTCATAACTTTTCTTGTACCTTGGTATCTTGTTGTATGAAGGAGCTACATTGTATAGCTTTTCGTGTTGTTTAGAAAAATTACTAATTCCACCAGAACGTAGTCTGCTGAAGCTGTGCAGTTGAAGGCTGCCAAGTGTGGCTGTACTGGGGCCTTAAGCTCGAAAGGCAGAGCTATGGATTTGCTCAAACATGCATCAATGAGTCAAACCAAATTGATTAGAGCACTTTGATTAGAGCACGACATCATATTATTATATAAAGCTCAAAAAGGGCAATCTTGCATTACCCCACCCCATTTTTAAATATTACAAATGTTATACTTCCATCTGGTGGTATTTCTAGATATGTAATCAAATGTTTTAATCAGTTGCTCCAAACTTAAGTACTTCATTGGGAACTTTTTTTAATTTACTTCAGTAATTTCTTGGATGGTTGATTCCTATTTTTAAAAGTATGTTATAAAACACATGTTCTAGTAGTGTTGCTCCTGCTTAGGTTCATTCGTTGGGTACTCTTCACACCTCTGGTATGATAGTATGGAGGGAGGTTTAGATTAGGGTCATGGTTTACAGGCCCTTTCAACCTCAAACCCTTGGAGCTCATCACCGAAGAAAAGTCAAATAGTTTATTTCCTTTAAAGCTAATAGAGGTTTTTCTAATGGTTAATCGCAAAACAGGTGTACATAATGTTTAAAGCAATACATTGAATTTAAAGAGATTTTTTTCCATTCATATCCATCCTTTTACATGGTTTGGTTATCCTTTTTGAGATGTGTGTTACTCAATGCAGATAATTATGAATATAAAAATAAAATGAATAATAGTGCATATGTTCACTTATAACAGTGCATGTGTCCATGCTCTCATCAGTGGAGACCTTAGTTACAGCTAACACAACATTTAGCATCGCTCCAGGTCCATCTGGCTGAAGGTCCTCAGACCACCAGCTGATTTCTGGAAGCATCTCCATGATTTTTCTAGTTGCGCCAGCATTTCAGTTTCTTTGATCTCCGGATGCCTGTTTTTGCCGTGGGGTCCAACATTTTTATTCCCAGCAAACCGAGGAATAAAAAGAAAACTTCGGCTCACTGACATTCCTCGGAAGGCGCTCTGCCCTCTGTATCATCTCTCCAGGACAGGGTTAATTAGTCCAACCTGAGGAAGTCTCGCCCCACCATCTTTGGTCTCGTCTTTGTTTTTCTCTTCCTTTACTCTGTGCGTGCTGTAAGCAGTGGATTGGCGCACTATTTTTATTTTTTTTGTTTTGTCGCCGCGCTAACCTTGGAGGGCCGACATGACGTTATTACCATCTCCTTCTCCCCCGCCGCCACACATTAGATTGTGCTTGACATGGAAAGCACTTTTCATTTGGATTTAATTCTCGCTCTGTCCCCCCTCCAGCTCTGCCTCGCCGCATCTTCTCCCTCCCTACCACAACAACCCTGCCACCCTCACGCTTCTAATTAGATTTGGGGGGGAAAATGAACACTGATTAAAAAATACGGTCCTCTCCAATTTGACACCCACACACTGTTTGCTGCACACAAACGGTCACAAACTCGCATCGCCTCTGAAAGCTTGTTTTAAAGATGGCAGAGGGAGCTCTCTTCATCAAGTCCCCCATTAGTGCAGGTCAGATCAACCTGTCAGTCAAAGCGGTCTGCCTGTCTGCT
>JAVLVB010000624.1:421083-440904 GCA_032876305.1 Orestias chungarensis | reverse complement strand
TATATATATATATATATATATATATATATATATATATATATATATATATATATATATATATATATATATATATATATATATATATATATATATATATATATATATATATATATATATAATGCCTTGCAAAAGTATACGGCTCGCTTGAACTTTTCAACCTTTTGCCACATTTCATGCTTCAAACATAAAGATATAAAACTACAATTTTTTTGTCAAGAATCAACAAGTGGGACACAATCGTGAAGTGGAATGAAATTTATTGGATGTGTCAACCTTTTTTAACAAATAAAAAACAGAAAAGTGGGGTGTGCAATATTATTTGGCCCCCTTGCGTTACTACTCTGTAGCGCCACTTTTTGCTGCAATTGCTGCTGAAAGTCTCTTGTCATATGTCTATCTGTTTTTCACATCGTGAGACTGAAATTGTTCCCCATTCTTCCTTGCAAAACAGCTTGAGCTCAGTGAGATTGGATGGAAAGTGTTTGTGAACTGCAGTCTTCAGCTGTTTCCACAGATTCTCGATTGGATTCAGGTCTGGACTTTGACTTGGCCATTCCAACACCTGAATACGTTTATTTGGTAACCATCCCATTGTAGAGTTTGCTTTATGTTTTGGATCATTGTCTTGTTGGAAAATAAATCTCAGTCCCAGAGATTTTATTTCCTGTATTTGGCTCCATCCTGTGTTTGGGTCAATCCATCTTTCCATCAATTTTTAACAGTCTTCCCTGTCCCTGCTGACGAGAAGCAGGCCCAAACCATGATGCTGCCACCACCATGTTTGCCAGTGGTGACGGTGTGTTCAGGGTGATGAGCTATATTGCTTTTATACCCAACATATCGTTTTGCATTGTGTCCATAAAGTTCAATTTTGTTTTCATCTGAGCAGAGCACCTTCTTCCACGTGTTTGGTGTGTCTCCCTGGTGGCTTGTGGCAAACTTTAAACAAGAATCTTTATGGATATCTTTGAGGAATTGCTTTCTTCTTACCAATCTTCCATAAAGGTCAGATTTGTGCAGTGCACGACTGATTGTTTTTCCTATGGGACAACATTGGATCATTCAGAGATCCTCACTTAACTTCTGGAGTGAGTTTGCTGCACTGAATGTAAAGGGGCCGAATAATATTACACACCCCAGTATTCAGTTTTTTAAATTGCCTTGAGGTTGCTCCGTAGTTGACGCTGTACCGAAAAAGATCAAGAATGCATCCCGTTGACTGATTCGCTTCCTTACAAACACAGGTTGGCACCTAAGGTTCATTTCGAAACAGTTGCTGTATCGGTCAAGTGACTTGCTGAAATATATACGCGCACCGACATGGGTTTTGGTCCATGGGCTTGATACATGCTTGCGCCGACGCATTAGTATTGCCGGACCCATCACTAGTTGCTACTGTATTTCACACAATTTAAAAGTAGAAGTGATTTTTAAACAGTTTGATCACCATGTCTGTAAAAGCAAGCAGCAACACATGAAGAAAAATATAAGCACATTTGTTCATTGATTGTTTTTCTCTGGTAGAATAAAAAGACTCATGGTCATAATTACTGAATATATGCATCAAAGGTTTAAATACATGGTACAGTGTCTTTAGTCACATGATTATTCTTCACTGTAAAATAGACCCGTTTCCTTTCTTCCCACTGGGATCTAAAGCTAATCTTCTAACCTTGTTTCAACAAGATGTTTTTCCCCTTTGGGATTAAAAAACTCATTTTGGCTTAAATTGAACTAAACAAAGTGACTGAGATGATTTTTGGATATAGGCATGGGCTTCAAATGCAAATAAATGTAACATCAAATATGATCTTTAATTTTTATAAAACAAATCAAATTTGTAGTTTGTACTGGAATATTCCACGTAAAATGGTTTTCTACACAGGTTTAATGCGACTTATACTCAGGAGGTTGCAGTTTGTGCTATAACTAGCGGCCTGCTGGTTTGATTGTTCAAATCCCTGCCTAATGTGTCTCTGTCGCTTCGCTTCAGCAAAACACTTGACCCAGTTTGCCTAGAGTGGGTGAAGTGTTTGAATGTGGTTAACGACAAAAGCATTTGTCTTCTAACATGTTTGTCTTCTAAAAAGGCTCGCCATGGTTTACCTGTCAATTATTTTAATTATTACATCCATTCGTGTAACATTTACGCATAAGTGTATTTTTTAAACGTGGACAAACTGCAAATAGAAAACACATCTAGATTTGGAATCATCTGCCTTAAATTCCCAGCAACACGTTTTTTTTTGTTGCCTGTTTTGCAGGAAGAGAAACTGCCATGACAAACATTCCCTGCGGCATCTGTAAGCTTATTTTAGGCCTTCCACTTCCAAGTGGCATCAGTTGAAAGCATCTGAATTTTCAGCACACTGTGACATATATGCATACCTACAGATCCTGCTGAGTGGGATTACCAAGACGGACTTGCCAGTGGAATTCAGGATCTTGTTGGTTATATTAAGTATTTAGCTGATGAAACATCTCCAGGATATGGAAAATTCAAGCTTGGATATGAATGTTTAGAACATGGCTGAGTGAACTAAAAAGCGCAAAATAATACCAATATATTTCATATTACCCGCACATCCAAGAAATATATTGCTATAATTTCAGTTAGATTGTTTTTCTTATATCATAAGACCTTTGGACATTTATTTCCACACGGAACGTTATTGTTGCTTGTCTTTCAGTCATTGCAGTATAATATGATTCGGTTGTAGTTAATAACCCTTAATACGAACTGATGATGCTTTGTATTCTATTCCGTATTGTATTCAGTTGCCATTTTTCATAAATAGGCGCTAAATTACTGAGCTTATGACGAAAGTGCACATAATGGGCTCCTGGAACGCTGCAGTCATTGTGGTAAATTAGAGCGTATTATTGTGTTTCTGTTTCGGACAAGATCTTCCCGACAGAGGCGACAAAATCTAATAAGAAGTCAATGTGAAGGTCTAACTCCAGCATCTTGACCACCTAATTTTCTGTATTTATTTCAAATTAGGTCAACTTGTTTGCTCACCTGCATTTATGTGAGATCAACAGAGGTCTCTAATAAACCTGAGAGCCGAACTTTCCAAACTTTCAATATGGCGGATCAATTCAAAAATACAAACCTTTCAAGTTTGCGTAGCATTTAGTATAAAGGTGGCCTGTGTCTGTTTTTATGTTTGAGCACGTTCAGAAGAATATTGGTATAAAGTGAGTTTTATTCATGAATAAGAGGGGGGAAAGTGCCGGGAGATCAATATTCAGGTTTATGTTGTGTTTGTCATTGTAAAAAAATCTTAGTCAGTGGGAAAGAAAGTCTCGATGTACCAGTCGATCTATGTTCAAACCCTTTGTTTTGTTACAAGAGGTGGGTGTTGATTGCGAGAATGGGATTGCTTAAATGAGTTTACTCTCTGGTGTCTGGGCTCCTTTAAAGGTAGGGATAGAAGCTTGGTCATCTGACAGGGATTCAGGGTAGAGCTATTGTTCCTACACACTGAGTGGAGCCATGCGTGTGGCCCCAAGCATCACGCCTGAACGCCTCCCTGGTGAACACCTTCCTGTTGAGGTGTTCCGGGTACGTACCACCACAAGGAGACTCAGAGGAAGATCCAGGACACACTGGAGGGAATATGTTTTTTCGGCTTGCCCGGGGATGTCTTTGAATTTCCCCTAAGGAGCTTAAGAGAGGGAAGGAACTCTGGGCCTCCCTGTTTAGGGGGTTGCCTCGGCGACAGAGAGACTAACGAACCTTGAACAGACAGAAATAAAAATACGTTTTGTTTAAAGGAAGTTCCCTCTTTCTTGTTACATAATCGAAAGAACGTGATGAAAAAGTCCTGAAGTATTTAATCCTACAGTTTAAAATTTGTGTAATTCTGCTTCATTTTATGATGGTGAATTGTCTGAATTTCTATAGTAGTTTTTTCTCGCCATACTGGCCTCCCGAAGCACGTCAGGCAAGCATAGATTCCTCCCAATCCGCCACACGTTCATACACCGATGCACAGATTATTAGGCAAAATAGGGTCCGACCGGAACCCCTAACCTTTAGATTGTAAGATAACTAATCTTCCCACCGAGCCAAATTCGTCCAACCAGAAAATAACATCATGAAATCATTGATCTGTGGTTTAAAACATCCAAGGTTAGACTTGAATGATTTTAGAACCTCAAAAAGACCTTTCATTTCTAAATTCAAACTATACAGGAAATATACACATAGTTTGATTTTGCTGTTCTTGTATGCTACACCCAGGACTGTTAACAATGACACGTGTCTCTGTAGCCGGCACATTTTAATACGACTGAACTGCGAGTTATGAGCTGCTGCCATGTCCTTTCCATCGTCTCTCACTTCAAAGACAAACTAGGTCAATTAGCAGCCGCCTAACGAGGCCATTAACAACCTGGCGTCTCGAACTTTCCCGCCGATGAGCAGGGAAGCTTTACATGTTGAGATATCACATTTTCTCCAAACATTTAGTCTTACGCACTCGCAGATCCCGAATCCTTTCCATACTCATATAACACGAGTTTGCGGGGTCATTAAAACGTCACAGCGTCGTAAAATATAGATGTTAAAAATGCAAAGAGATTATAGGCTCATATTGTTATTTACAGAGGCAAAATGAGAAAAGAGTTCTTTATAATGCTAGCGGGTGGTATGCTTTAAGAAGTCATATCCAAGATTATCTGCGTTTTTTGTTCCTTATTACCAAAAATTTTGAGACATTTTTAAAGAAATAAAGATCTCAGCCCTAAAATGTTAGTAAGCCCACCTTACGGGTCGAAACATGAACGGCTGGTCGCTAAATCATTATGTGTTTTAACTTTGTAAGGTTGCACTCTTTTGTATGTCATAAGCGGGTAGTAGGTTTCCATAACGGTAACTGCAGTTTGAAAGTCCAGCATGTCATGCTAGCTAAGCTTTGCTTGTACATAATTTCAGCAATAGGGGTAATGGTTCCTAGGCCATTAATAAAACTGTAGCACACAATGATGGTATACATGTTTTGTCTAGATTTGATGGCATTATGATGTTAGCTATGCTGTTTATTAGTTTTCATACTGCATTTTGTTGTGTTTCAGTCGCAAACATATAACAATATCAGCATTTTATATAAATATTTTTTAGGTTTTTTAATGGAATGCCAACAAACAAAAACAAAATACCAGGGATATTACCTATTTTTGAAAAAAAAAAATATATATATATATATATTTCACACATACAAGTAAACAGGTTGAAAATGAATGTTGTTTTTCTTTTTTTTTTCAAACCGTAAATTGAAGTAAAAAGGTGGTTCCTCAAAAAAATGACAATACATTTCCCAGAGTAGACAGTTATACACAGTCCTATCCAAGGGGTTATTTAACATTTATGGCTCTAAACCCATTTTATTTAGCTCAACTGAAGGTACATATGGCTATTAGCTTCACAGCCGTTGCAGAAACCTAGTCTATACATTAAAAAAATCAAGAATCTTTAAAAAGGCTTGACAGCTGATGTTCACAGATGCTCCTCGAATAAATTGGATCTGTTATTGACTCACTGGGGCTGAATGCAAAAGCAAAAACCATCTTTCCCTGTTTTTACAGATTACATTTGTTTACTTATTCAGGAGTTTTCTTACACCTAAATTTTTCTTGTTGTATCACATAAAATCAAGAAAATCCTGATTCAAATGAATAACTAAAAAAAGGCAGGTTTCTTTCATGTTTTGTCCAGTTTCAGGCGTGTTTAAAAACCACTTTACCTCATCGTGTGCATTCTCTATGTTTAAGCTTGTGACAAGTGGACGGTCCTTCCTAGACCAGGGCTGCACAGAGGCGTCAACCGCTTTGGACACTCTGCTGTCGTCAGCAACGGGTGAGTCTCTCTCTTCCATCCTGCCCAACCATCTCCCCGGTCCACCTTGAAAGTCCCTACTTTTAGAAAACTTTTACAGCTTTAAAGTTTCCATGGCACCCTCTCTTGATGTCGTCAAAGCTTTTCACTTTAAGCTTCTGTGGTTTCCTTGTTTATGGCTTGATCCCTGTCAGTAGACGTTATATATAGCCGCACGTCTCCTGCCTCTCCTCCCTTTGTCGACCTCCTGTGAAGCTCTTTGTTTAGCAGCACGTCTGTATGGAGATGCTTCTTCTGCTTCCCAGTTCTCACCAACTTCCTCTTCATAAATTTAGAGTTCGGTGGATTTACCTGTAAACATGGTCTCATGCCATTTAAGATTGCTGCAGTAAGACCATGTTTCTCCCCTTGCCGGAAAAGTAAATCTCTCTTTAATGCTTTTATTTTGTGAATGTTAAAGCTCCATGTACGTCTTCGGAGGCTTTTCTGGTCAGCTGCTGAGTGACGTGCTGGCCTACAGCCCTCCATCCTGCCAAGCGTTCTCTTCGCCATCTCTGTGTTCGGCGGCTGGGCCGGGAGTTCGCTGCCACTGGGTGAAAAACAGATGCCTCCCATGGGAATCAAAACATCGTGATCAAATAGTACCAGCTTCTTTTTGTCCTGCACGACCCGGTAGGTAACACTGGTATTTCAACTGCTACCTGTTCCTATTTAACTACATCTTCCCAGAAAAGGTAACACCTTGAATTGTAAGTTTAGCTTCACTCCCAGTAGCCTGATTGTTTCATGATGACTGGAATTGTTCAGAAAGCCATTGATATTCACGTTACTTTGCATCTTGTAATTATGCGAGCAGTGGGTCAACAATGTTCCAATTAGCTCATTTTTAAACCAATTAGAATAATACTGAAGCGGATGTGACTACAGCACCGTTTCTTTGTGTTCTACTTCCTACACCTAAGTTCTAAAATAGCGCACAGGCCCAAACTTTACGAGTCAGTCGATCATCTTATTTATTTTTCATTACAACAGAAATAAAACAATACATCAGTACATCACTAAATAAATACAACATTTTAGAATGCCATTTAGGAATTAATGCTTTGGTTTGTTCACATTGGACAATAATAAGGACATAAAAAAATCTAACAACAGGTTTTGTTTTTGTAAGACCACAAAAACTGTCTGCAAGGTTAAAGAAAACTGTCATTGACCTTTAAACCTATCAATTTCTGGATATCTATCTAATTATTGTCTTTTTTGTTAAATAGACCTAAATGAGTGTGCGATAAAGGTTTTAATAGTTGGAAAAACTGACAGAATTAGACAAGAAACATTTCAGTAGGAATCTGAATTGCAAGGGGGGGTCTAAGGAAAGCTTGTGGTAAAAAAACAAACAGTTATTTAAATCAATGTCATTCAGTTATGTGTTGGCCACATGGAAAAATTTCAGTTAGAAATGTCTGTGGTGAAATTGCATTTATATCAGCCATCATTTGTAAAACCTACACTGAAACACAATTGATGTAAATTTGCGACACCTGTCCAAAAGCGATAGCTACGCAGGCCTTGTCTTTCTTCAAAGCAATTCTTAAAAATACAGTTCAGATCATTTGATTTCTTGATTGATTTCAGACTTCTCTTACAGGCTGAACAATATGTAACAACGTGGCCGATTTAAGTTGCGTCCTGTTTTGGGACATTGTTCTCTTTGCGTATAAAAGCAATAGAGCCAAAAAAGTAAGGAAATAACTAACAGCAGTCTACTTTTTTGAATGATTGTCATATAGGGGATTAATCTGTGCAATTTCAATCTAAAACAAAAGGCTAAGAAAGCAGTGTGGGTGTCCTGAAACTTTTTCACTTCTGATATGACACCGGTCTTGAGTATTGCCTAAATGCGATATTGACCTGATACGATAACGGCACGGGCTTGATTAGTAGATATTAGTCATTTCGATTAAACAAAAGCATATTGTTGTGATTGTGGTTGACTTGCAGGTTACTAATTAGAAAAGGGGGTTTGGATAAAATGCTGGAACAGACTGCTTCTATTGGAATGCTGATATCAGAGATTTTAAATGCAGGCCGATATAATCCAGTCTTAATTTTTTTGCTGATCTGATCTGATCTAAAATCCATATCGGAATAGGACATCCCTATAAACCTGTGTTGAAATCTGTTCAAATGATATTACATGTGTGAGGTAAAGAGCCTGTGTTGCTGTTTCTGCAGACAGCACAGATGAACAGTGTATTCGCTTCTCGGACTGCGCTAGCTGCACATCCAACACCTGGGGCTGCCAGTGGTGCGAGGACAGGAAGTGCATCTCTGTCTCGAGCAACTGCACTGTGGTGAGTCCATACAGGTTATAGGATAAAAAGAACAAACATCTTTTATTAAATTATGGAGCACTTTCTGATATTAGCACTGAAAAAGCATCTAAAATAAGGAATTGAAATCTAAAAGCTTTACAAATGAATGATTATAGATTCTGAAACGGTTCTGCAGTCATATTCAGCACTTCTTGCTATTTCTCTGGTTTTAATTTGAACAAGGCTTTGTCTATCTTTTTGTCTTTGCCTGTGTGTTGTCATTTCTCTCTGTTTACGTTGCTGTTTATGTTTGCATCTGAAGGTCTATCCTTGAATGATTGTGATTCTGCATATCTGTGTTTGTCTGTGTCCGTACGTAGCTGACTATGGAACTGGCCCGGCAGCATGGCGGCGCTCTGTCTCTGTCTCTTCCGCCGTCTATGTTGTCTGAACATCAGCTCAACTTATGGAAGCACGGAGCACAAAGGAGGGGACATGTGTGTATTACTTACAGTGACGATAGCAATTTCATTTTATATGTTAAGATGCAGCCTTTTCACATTCTATCAGGTTGAATGGAGATTATTCCTAAACTGTATTTAATATTAAAAATAACATTGTCATTTAGTCTTACATGCTATTTAAATGCAAAAGGTTTGAGTAAACTATAAATTACTCTTTACAAAGAACTCTCTTTTGAAGGTGTTGTACAATAACATTTCTCCCAATATAAAACATCGTTCACTGCTGGATTTCTAAAATTTCCCACTCAAAAAATGTTGTGTGGTTGCTTTCATCACACTATATACAAAATATTATAGATTTAGAGTAAACTGGCACATTTTGCCCTTGCATTTTTTTGTCAAGACGTAAAGTTCAGTTCTATGTATTGTGGTGAATTACCTTTTTCCCCCTGTAAACTACAATCTTTTTATTTTTATGTTTAGTGGGGATATGAAAAATGTTTTAGTCCAACATTTAAAAAAATGCTTTCTCAATTATAATTGAGGGTATGCGCTCCCACCTTTAAATCTTTACATTGGTCGTCAACTTCTGGAGTCACTTCAGTAACGTTTAGTAAAGTGTGAAGTCACCTTACATGAAATGGATCAGGCAGCAGGACTATGACATCCACATCAAAACCACAGCTAAATTGTATGAGAAATGAAGGCAGAAACGTGTCACAGTATTGATTTGATGGAGATGTTTTGCTGTGGCCTTTCTAAACAGCTTTGTAGAAACTCATGTGTTCAAACTGTAATGAACTCACACAGACAATTATTTCAGAAGTGGAGCCTTTTCACATATTGCTTTGGAATCTGTTGTTTGTTTTTGTCCACTTGAGGTTAGATTTAAACCATTTTACATCCTGGTAAAGCCCATTTGATACATAACTTAACAACGACCAGATGTGTGGATACCTTTGACAACTTCAGTTTAAATGAAAATCATTTTCCCTGTGTTTTCTAATACTTTATGTTTTACTGAACTGAGCGAGTCACAGCTTCTGGAACGAATCCTTCAATAAAAACTTCATCTTGGTTTAAAATGTTCATATTGATTTCATTTTTCACTCTGCATGCTCCGTTTGACTTCTCATTCTCCCCGCCTATCACTCTTTATTCATTTTTCAGCCTTTGCGGCGCGCTGTATTGATTTTTCTCCAGGTTTATTGTATTTACTTTAAAATGAAAAAACCTCAAAGTAAACTAATATTGTTTCCTCATTTCGACTGTCTTTGTTTGTGTGAAGTCGGTGAGAGACTTGCTCAGGTGCAAGCGCAGGGAGGAGCAGGAGTGTTTCCGATTGGCCAACTGCCGGAGCTGCTCCCTGAACAGCAACTGTCAGTGGGAGCCGCAGCAGCAGGAGTGTCAGGCGTTGCCCGGTGAGGAGATGAAACATAGAAAATTATTTTAAAACGAGCAAACAAAGTGTTCCAAACTTTCAGAATATGTGGAAAAAAATAATACAGCAAACAATTTTTAAAATCAAATCCTCATGTGCATGCCTTTTATTTTGTATTGGAAAGTAAAACAAGTCTTAATTCTGGTGATTATCTACTTAAATCTTTTATTACTACTATCTAGATTAAGATTGCCGCCAAAGTAATGTTATTTTTTCAAATGTGTGGATTGTTACTACACTTACTGTCCACTCTTATAGACTAAAACTTCTTTAAGGAACAAAGGGATTGTTGGACAAAATTATCTCAACATTCAACATTAATATCAAAATAGCTTGTTTCTCTAAAAACGTGCCACACAGAAAGTGGGCCTAAAACAAAATGTTCATGGTGCACCTGTTTGCAACAATAGTTTTTCTTAGAAAGTGTCGTTAATGCAATGTTTTTAAAGGCAAAGAGTATTTTTTTATACTTTGCTAAACTATTCATATTTTCGCCTTCCATTTGGCAAAACCTATGACTACAATCTCTGGGATTCCTTACAAAAAAGTTGTAATGGTACATCCACCCAAAGATTTGTGGAATGCTTCTGGTGCTGAGTTCTTGAATGGGTTCATATTCACCTGGTGACAGTGTATTGTAGAGCTTTGCATCATCTATTTCAGGGGTCCCCAAGTCCAGTTCTCGAGATACCCTCCAGCAACTTTTCAATGGATCACTGTTTTAGCGCACCTTAATAAATAAACCAAAACCCCTTCAAAATCCATTCAGCTCTACAGAGGCCTGGTAACATTTGTTGGAGCACGGATGCATCTAACAGTTGCAGGATGGGAGCTCTGACGTACTGAGGTTGGGCACCCCCAATCTACATAGTTATGGTATCTAATCTTATTAATATATACAATATAAGCGAGGACATCTAGATTATAAAGGAGAAGTACCCCAACATTGAACCTTGGGGTACTCCGTATGTGATGTGATGTAAAGTTAAATACAAAATACAACAATTCCCTGTTCCTTAAGTCACACTTGAACCAGTCAATACCTGTACCAGAAAGTCTACTTAATTGTCCAGCACTTAAAGCTCCCTTCCTTTTTGTTCAGCCTTTAGATAATTGCTTCTTTCAAAGCTTAGTAGTGGAACACTTGCCCATGGAGAATTTCTGCTACTAGAAGGGATTTTAACATTGATGAAGGCAACTCAATCAAAGATGTGTGAAATATTACTATGGAAGTTAGATCATTTACTCAGTTACATGATGAAAAGGAGACGGGAGAGTTGACTTGATTAGAGGTCATCGATTTCTAACATCACAGAAAAAGGGTCAAGTAGGGTCACATCAACTGCACAGACATTGGAAATGTTTAGATCCTTACTAATAATCAGGCCTAGGTTCTTCGTTTTTAAGGAAAGGCAAAGGGGGTTTTACTTATTGGTACTAGGTTGTGTCGAAATCTTCCATTTGATTTTCATGGTCAAGCAATCAATAAAAATAAGTCTGGGTAAGTTATTTGTGATGACATGAAACTTTACATTCCTTCAGCTCGTTCCCATTATTATTTTTCTTTGTTTTCATATAGAGAGTACTTAACCTTTTTTGCCACAGTGACTGTCAATTGATTCGATTTTTCGCTTTGCTTTTCCCACACTTGAAGGGCTGAACCAATATTGAACATTAAACTGGGTTCCACTCAATGACCAGACTGTTTCTTTTGCTTTTCCTTCTTTTTATTTTTCACATTCACAGTTAGTCAGTGATTTTTAGGTAAAAACCATAAGACAAATCCAAACAAACATTTACTATATTGCACATTTACCCTTTTGCACATTTATTCTATTGCACATTCAATCTATTTCACACTTAATCTATTTCACACTTGATCTATTGCACATCTCCCGTAGCATAGCATTAAATATATGTATGAAATGTATGAAAACAGATTACGGTTTTAACTTTAGGACAGACTACTTTTTAAATGATCACAAAAAGGCAAGAAAATATAAACTTTTTTTAACCATGCAGGCCATGATAAATCATTCAGGTCACTAAACCAAGCAGGTTACATGAATACCCCAATACCCCACATAATTATTTTAAAACTATACCACGCTACAACTAACACAAACAACCCCCCCGTCTCACCGCTTCATCAGCGCAGCAAGTGCCATGCATTCACAACATCAAGGATAAACCGCGATCTTAACGTCTGTCTGTTGAGTTCATTATTTTTTTTTGTGTTACAAACCTTGCACAGCTCTCTCACAACTGAGTAAAATGACAAACTCTTTTTTTTTTTTTCTTTCACGCATAAAACCGGAAGCTCATCTCGTCTTGTTATCCTTAGTTGCATGCAGGTGAGCTGCGTGCTCACGCTCAAATGGCTGATAGGAAAGGCCGTTCGCCGCAACAGTGATATTGGGACAGCCTGTGTTACCCATGACAAATTACAAGCGCAATACAACGACTGAATTCACATCCAATAACATTTTTCATCATCTCGTCAACGGAAACTCACAGACCTCTCGCCGTGTTTCGGTCATCAAAGAGCCATGTTGAACTGGTCATCATCTCGGCATCGGCGACAAAATCACTTTTTCATCGTAAATTACAACGACACTGAAATCAAAGAGCAAATACTTATTTATGCATAAATGGAGTTGTTGGAGTTAAATACAATTCCTTAGATTCCTTTATTATTGTATTAGGTTATAATCTGCAGAGATGTACTGTTTTTTTTTTTTACCATAAAGACAACGTAGCTACGCCTGCAGATTTACATCATTTTGTGTTTTCTAAACCACACAGAGTAGCAGTAAAGCAGTGTTTGTTTCTGCATGCAGGCCAGCTTTGCGGGGACAGCTGGTATCATGTCGGCGACGTCTGCCTGATCATCAACTCCAGCAGGAAGAGCTACGATAACGCACAGCACTATTGCAAAAACCTGGGAGGAAATATTGCTTCTCTGCTCACCGAGAACCAAGTCAGTTTTGTTCTGGAGGAGCTACAAAAGTATCATCTGGAAAATCAGGTGGGTGGTCTGCCTGGCGTAAATCATACAAAATAAAAAACATGCGCCAGGAATTTTGCCTTTATTTTCCCTTCTTTTGTTTTATAAGACATTTTTAGCTTGTTGCTTATTTGTAACCACTATTTCTTTAGACCTGGGAAAACGGCTACACCACGTTGGTATATACAGAGTAAATGGCAGTAACATCCTTTTATTTATTTATTGTTGAAATAAAGTGCGTGATTAATTTGAACAGGTCTTAGATGTACCTTCGTTTTTAAAATACGAGGGAAACTTTACCCCTTGATTCATTAACGGCCACACAGCCTCTCTACCAGGACTTCATAAATTTGTGCTGTTTCATAATTAGATGGCAAGGAGCACTTCTTCCACAGATTATAAAAGGCACTTATTTAAAATGATCGTGTAGCAGAAACCGATAAATGAAAACCAATCTGGGTGGATTGTTTTTCTGTCTTGAATTAATCACTAATAGTGGCGTCATTTGATGAATGATGCATTGAATTTTGTATTTTTTTAAACTCCATTTTATAAACAAAACAAAGAAACATGGGTGGTATTTCTTTACTTTTTTCAGTGTCATATTTCTCTCTTCTTCAACTTCCCTGAGGAGCCAAACATTTTTTTTAAATCCCAGCCCACCGTAAAGCAAGGAGAAAGTTTGTTTTCATTTCAGTTAATCCAGATGTCTGAAAAACAGCTGGCAGCTTGATTGGCAATGTTTTAACGTGCTTTTGTCGTGTAAAGTTTATGATAGAAATGGAAAATATGAACATTCAAGACATTGAGGCCTCGGATTTTATTTAATCCCATAACAACGGAAGATAAACTTTCTTAAGCTCCAGAGGTTTCATGCTTGATTTCAGCTTACTATAAGATTCACAGCCGTTCTTTGAGCGGGGAGTCTTTGAAATAATAAGTCACATTAGAGTTTCTAACCACTACTGGCTCGTATCAACGGATCACGCTTGTTTTGTCAGCAATAAATCGCTCTGTGAACTTGACTTCAGTCAACTGTTGTAAATAACGAACCCCTTTGTACATCTGGAATCAGTTGTTGCATTTCTACAGACCTGCGCTCAAAGCTTTCATGTTTGTGTGGAATAATATTAAGTGAAAATACACAGGGTGAGTTATAAAGTACCTTAATGCATAAACAGGGAGCAGTGCTGAGTCTAATAGGCACACAGGAAATAGTTTTCTCTTTTAATAGAGGCGTAATAGAACTGATCCAAGTCATCTATACTGCATAACAATTTTCCCCAATTAAACCACCCTGACTTTCAATATTACAAGAAGAATAAGACACAAGCAAGGACAGTTTTATAGGAGTGACAGGACTGTTTTTATAGACTCTATACAGATGATCTTCAATTTAAGTAAAAGAGGCAACAGCACAAAAAAAAGAATAATTAATCTACTTCATGTTGAAATACTTTCTCTTTTTTGCAATCGTATTGCTTAATGCTGGTCAAAATTCAAGCATTTTCTGGATCTTGAAATTATTCATCCGACTTCAGACGATTCCTGCTTCACCAATCATGAACCTGCGTCGAACCAGGCTTGGATTTTACCCCTACTGTTAAAAAGTTAACTACAATTTAGACAGTCTAAACTCTTCTTTAGCTGTCAGATTTTTGTAGAGGTCTTCTGGGATATTCGGAGGTATTTGAAGAGCACCCTGATCATTCTGTTTAAAACTATTCAGCTGAGATCAGGATCATGTTGGTTCATCACGATGCTCTCACCATATTTGGGTTCTGCATCAAAACTTTTATAATGTGCTTTGTGCGCAACAGACCTGCATCCTTTTATGCTGGAGATGAGACAAAAAAATTACTGCTTGTCTTTTGTCATATAGGCAAGCCTAAAACTAATGGTTGAGGTACAGAAGTCGTGAGGGATTCCTGAGAAATTCTGTTTATTTTGCCTAAAACAGTCAACCTGAGGTGACTATGGTGATACTTCCAATCATAACAGGGGCATGATTGGTGAGTTTGTAGTGACGCTTGATTTAATTTTTTTTTATGGACTTTGTGGTCCCGTGGTTGGTTGAGACTCTAAAGATGTTTAAATCTGGATTGAAGCAGTATTTGTGTATGCTAAATTGATTTGAGATATTTTACTTTTTTATTTATGCACACTAAAACATAAAGATTTCTATATTAACATTTGTTTCTAAAAGAACACACAAAAAAAATACTTTATTGGTTTATTTAAGCCCAGTTTATAAGAAGTTCCCTTAAAACTCATCCTGATTCACTTCTGGCAGCTTTATTCTGTGTATTTACTTAATCAGTGACCATGATAACTGTTTTATCCATCATGTCTTGAACATTTAACACTTGTTGTATTTTAGCATTTGCTGTTTTCTAAACTTAGTGTTTTTCAAAGCCCAAAATAGACTTTTGAATTTTATTCAATATTTAACTGAATGCAAAAAATGTAGAGAACAGACATTGAGAAAAGTGAGTGCTTGAATCATTGAGCAATATATTTTCCTGAAGAATGGGACACAGGAGGAATGGGTAGTTCATATTGTACTGGTTTATTATTTATGTATGATGATCTAAACATTTAAATGTTTTAATAGATGGCCTTTATCTCAGCCTTAGGCCAAACAGTAACTCCAACCTGCTGGTAAATAATATAAATCTGTGTTTCGCTCTGCTGCCACAGAGGTTATCTCCGTGGGTGGGCCTACGGAAAATCAATGTGTCCTACTGGGGCTGGGAAGACGCGTCGCCATTCACCAATTCCACTCTGCGATGGTGGCACGGAGAGCCAAGTGACTCAGGCTTTTGTGCCTATTTGGAGAGAGCGGAGACGGCCGGCCTTAAAGCCAACCCCTGCACTGCCACCACCGACGGCCTGATCTGTGAAAAACCTGCTGGTGAGAAAGGAATGAATGAGATCAGACGGGATTAGGGCGGGTCGAGGTACAAGAACTGGTTCAGGTCACAGGATGACAGTGAAGTGAGAGCTAGAATTACATTTTTTACTCATTTTTAATATGAATCCAAGTGCCAACTTATTGACTTCCAACTGGATTTTGATTTAGGTTATCATGAGTCTTCACAGCTGTTGTCTGTTTTCAATCGATACTCGTAATTGATGCACATTTCTGTTTTTTTTTAACCTGTTTAACCAGGGAGTCCACAGAGTCAGAACGGCCGTCCGTGTAAAACGCCCTGCGCCCTGCGGACCAGCTGCTCCAACTGCACCAGCCAAGCCATGGAGTGCATGTGGTGTGGAAGCACCCAGCGCTGCGTGGACTCCTCAGCATACGTCATCTCTTTCCCATACGGTCAGTGCATGGAGTGGCAGACCCAAGAATGTTCCGGTAAGGTTTTGGTTTTTTTATTTTTTTATTAACCGTGCTACATTTAAAAAAAGTTTAACTTTATGGACTATGGAATTTAAAACAACAACAACAAACAAAACAAAATTATCTCAATAAGCTGGGAAGCATTTTAGAGTCCCGTGTAATGATGGATGCGTGAAACAACCTCCTTTAGGATTCCACTTAGGAATTGGATGGTTTTATTGCACAAATGAAGGATCTGAAGTAGGAGTCAGTCCTGCTACTGCCTCTGACTGAAGACAGTCTTTCTAAGTCCATGCGGCCAAGACTGTATTTCACAATAACATAGATTTAAATTCAGAAATACTTTATTCATCTTTGAGGAAAAATAAATGTTGTTTTGGTTCATGTCATTCAAGTCCCTTTAAAATGTGTTGATGACATAGATAATCTCCCTTAACAGTCTGTATTGCAGTGATTATGAAAAAACAAACAAAGAAATGAGTGTGAGGAAGAGGATGCTCGGGTTGTCCGTATATAAGCAGTCCTTCTTTGCACACCTATTTGCAGAAAGTCCACAGCATCTATCTTGTTTGCCAGAGATCTCATGTTGGCCATTACCACTGACTAATGCAAATTCCTCCTTCGCTGTTCTGTTTGCTGATGTTCTGGGTCCATCATGCGTTCCTTTATAAGTCTTTTAAAGTGCGATTTATGGCTAATGTTAAGCTATAATTTGATCTTCTGATATGCTAATCGACTGCTAACAGAGTACACCCCACTTTTACTTTGGTTATGCATAAAATTCATCCAAAACCAGAAAGAACAATCCTCCAAAAATCACTAGTTCTGCCAGAAACCGAGGAATTTATAGTTTGTTAAATACAGATGAGAGTCAAAGAGCAACTCCTGAATTCTGCCACCTTGAGGGGCGCAATTACAAAACCGATGAGTTTATCAGTTGTTGGCAAGTATTGCTAATCCACCTCATCGATGTTTCCGCTTCTCTTCAAAGTTCCTACCAAACCGTTTGCACAGTCCCTCAGCAAAGCAACAACTGCAGAATTGCTGATGTATATATTTTATTTAAAATGTTGCTCCATTTTTTTTAAATAGAGTAGAAGTATTTATACAGTACTTTAAATGGATGATGTTAATAAAGTCCCTACTAGTTCAACACTCCATATTCCTATGACATTCAATTGATTCCCATTTTTCAGATATTGGTCACAGTGTCAAGTATTTTGTTCATACATTCCTTGTTCCATGCACATGTGGAACATGTGATCACATATTTTCCACAAGTGAAAATGTGATCCTGTGTGAATTATTTTTTCCCCCCATCACATCTAAAATCAATATGTTTACAAGTGGTTTGCCATGTGTGCATTTGTTACATGGCGTTTACATATAATTGCTTGCTTTTGAAATTCCATTGGGGGACCCCTCATCCTCACACAAGGTAGAACACACTCCACCATAGAGGAGGGGCAAAATATCGTGTAAGCACCAAACAAAAAAGGACGCTGAGAACGCACAATATGAACCATCCTCTGCTTTCAATCAAATTATTCACACCTATATGTATATATATAGCAATATATAGCAATACTGATACATGAGAAACTAACAGCTTTAAAAAGACTAAACTCTTCTTTAGCTCTCAGTTTTATACCAAAAACATTCTCCTGAAAAAAACAACAACTTTATATTGTCATTCTGTAATTTGTTAGACAAACAGCCACTTTTCCTTAAAAAATGTTTTGTTTTGTTTCTGAATTTAAGCCACGGCTTTAAAGTCGTATCTTTTGTCTTTTGTTGATAATGGTTCTTCTCTCTTGCCCGGAGTTGAGTGTAGACAGCTTCCCTGAGTGTAGACAGCTTCCCTGTCACCTCTTTTGTTTTCCCTTCACTCCTTCAACTCTGTCTCTCTTTCCTTATTCATCTCAGGCTTAGAGGCAGAAGGCGTGTAGGAGGCTTTTATTTTGCTACTTTTGTTTTACCTTTGTTGCTCAGAGTGCATAGATTTGCATAAAATATGACAAATGTGTCTGTTATTACCTCAGATAGGACTTTGTTCATTTGAAGTCTTTCCGCCTTATTGTATTATATCATTTGCTTCCGCTTTGAACTTCAAGGAATATTAATGTCATATTTGTTAGTATTCCTACCGAATATAACTTCTGACTGAAGTTATAGGACAGTACACATTTTGCCTTACAGCAAAATCAGCGGATGTAAACTTTTTAAAACTATTATTAAGGTTAGTTCTTAGTTTTGTTGCTGAGAATGGATGAAGCACTTTTTTTTTTTTTTTTTTTTCAGGTAATGTTAAAAAGAAATTTACAGTGTAGTAATTGGGCCCCTTAGTGCTTTTTTGTTAATAGGTTTGACCCTCACTGGTGTAACTGCTTTGTGGCTTTTGGTGTTGCATTGTGCTGGTTGTGATTTGTTAACCCATCTGGGCCGCCATAGAAAAGCTAAGGGTATGTCTAAGTGAATCATATTTATTTGTTGCTTTTGCATTTATAAAATGTAATTTGGGGAAAACAAATACATATTTCCAAAAACTTTAGGTTTAATATTTAGATTTCAGTGAACTATATATAACTATATTTATTTAATAATGAATGAGAAAAGTCTATGTCAAAACAAAATATATACTAAATTTACCGCATCAGAACATAAAAACAGAAAAAAAAACTCTGTGCCATTTCTATTTATTGCATTATTGTCATGAAAATCTATTTTGATTTAAGCCTGTTAACACCGAATTAAAACCAGATGCATGATGATTACAAGCTTCATTGGATTTATTACATCTTAGCATTTCATTGGATGCTGGGGATTCACAGATTTATGCAACATGTGCCTGACTCTAAAATTTAATCAAATAAATTAGTTTTGTTGCTTTAATTATGCTGTCAATTTTATACAACATTCATATACAAATGTTTTTTTTTTTTATGTTATGAGCAACAGTTGTGCATGAAGTTTACTATAGCAGTCAGCAAGATCTAGACACCTGAACATAGGAAAGGTTTGTATATGTGTATATTGTGTGTACAAAGAGCTCAAAAAGTTTAAGTTACGTAGTTACTTCCCTGTTTTTATGCAGACTTCTCACTTTTCTGGATCAAATCATAAATAGTGGTGTCTTTTCCAAAGATCTAGAGTTCTGTGGTTCCACTGTGATGCAGCACCAGAGATTAAGCCCAATCTATTGCCATTTTTCATGTATTGTGACCTTACCTTTTTTTCTAATTGGGTAGCCACACTCTCGGACTGTAAAATGGTGATGTATAGAGAAAGAGAGACTGTGTTATAGTGCAGATCTGCATCCTCAGGAGAAGAGGTAAGGCTGAAACAGTGTAGCGCCTTGACAGGTAATGTATAATGTAGAAGCTCACGGATCTGTCTGGTATTG